>SKCR01015821.1:0-464320 GCA_019454045.1 Zanthoxylum bungeanum
TTGCGTGCCGCGTTCGAATTCGAAATGCGAATGCGCTTGCAATCACTCTCGGGCTCGGGTTCGCTAATTCCAAATTAACGAATTTTCCGTCCCGTCGTAATTAAATGATTACGCCTAGCGAAATCACTATTCACGTCGCTAACGAATTAATTCTAAATTAATTCGTTTGCTCGAATTACAATCCAATTTCAATTTCGGTCGAAATCTAATTTCGCATAATATATCGAATATATTATTTTATCGATTAATTCCAAATTAATCGTTCTCTCTCTTTAATTAATATTTTATCTCAGATATAATATCTCTGTAATTAATCCCAGATTAATTTTCTCTCTCTTCTAATTAATCCCAGATTAATTATAGTGCGAGTTATACGTCATCGGTGAATCTTCGGGAAGCGACCCATGGGATCCCCGGATATGTTGGCAGTAAATACGGTCGTCGGACTGTCCGAACACGTAAGTACCTCGTACTACGTTTATACCGATTTACAAGACAAGGTTGGCTTCTAGCAAAGCGCCATGCCTACCCAATTCTCCGGAAATATCCTTATAGGAATATGTGATCTATATCAAGCGTAGTATACCGAAGTATTGCGTATTTCTGTCCAGTATCGGATAGTCACGTGCAAGGCCTGGGGCTGGAATTGTGTCTGCCCCGTACGAAGCACATATCGGATGTCTGGTAACTAGTCTCCATAATCGGATATACCTGACCTAGTCATAATATCCCGATAGCTCGAGCATTTAAGAGAACGAGTTTTGTATCCTACGTGACCATCATCTCCACTATGACTGGAGTGATACTTCCGTCTTGACATCACACCCAACACACTACGATTCCCAATATACCCAGTATCGGCGTATACAGAACCGGTTAAAGCCCTGGACGACCTCAACTAAAGTATATTGATTGTCGTATGTATTAGCGGTGCAAGTCTCAAGTTAAGACTAAATACACCTACCCTGATTCCAGACTCCCATAGACACATAGTCATACTACCAATGGGATTCCGCGGGGTCTATCCAGAGCGAAGATGTTTCCCGTACCATCGGTGAAACACAACCTCCTACCGCACTTGCATAAGTATCCAATACTTAAATATATGAGAACTATGCCCGTTGTGCCCTCACAACGTGCACAAGTGCAATACTAGTCTTTTTCGCATTACCGATGTCCAATCTCGATAATACTCTGACTAGGGATGTTTAATGATTTATCCTTCGTGGACTGATACTGTCTCATATCATTCTCTGTCCAGGAATAAATCATAAGGACCTCTCATCGTTTATATATCTAGGTTATCTAATCACAAATGATAAGAGTGCAATCTCCTTTGTCACATAGTTAATTTGTACAACAACACTATGATCTGTACAAATAGTGACGCTATGGGTCATAATTGTCCAACAGGGTGAGCAAATTTTGTGGTTTGGCTGTTAGTCCCTCTTGTTGGTGAGTGAATGCTACTTCCCTTATTATGTTTCAAGTTAATGTGGTTGTAGTATGTATTACGTACAGTTTATGTATTATAATTTGTGCTCTACATTTCATGTTATACAATGTATGTTTCACGATTTTCAAGTTGGATTACATGTATATAGCTCACGTTCTCAGTTTACAACTCTTGTTCACACGAGTATAGTTTATGCTTGTAGAAGCCATGTTTATACGTATTCAATTTGTGTCCTCACGTCACATGTTTGCAAACTTAAGTTATCAGCTTGTATGTTTCCATTATAGAGGTACTGGTTACGAAATCCACTCAGATTGTGTTCATTTCATACTTATTCTAAAATAGGTAATGAACCTCGTACGAGCATTGTATGCATAATCTAGTACATACACTAGTTCAGAGTTTATGAGTTTTCGGTTCGTGATTTATAGCTACAGGTCATAATTTGCAGTTTGTGTTCCATGTTTCACAGTTAAGTTTCAGTTCCAGTTTGTGCTATAGCTTTTACGTCATGTTTTCGGTTACCATCTATGTCTATAGTTTACAGATATGTTTTACGATTTCTATTTCTCAGCTTTCAATTTAAGTTTACAGTTTAAAGCCTTACTTACGGTTTTTAGTTCATGTTAATGTTTTCATTTTTCGGTTCATGTATATAGCTTCCGTACATGTTTTACCGCTTCAGTTCATTTATATGTTTCGAGTCCATGTTTATGTTTTTAGTTCATGTTTACAGTTTAAACTCATTGTTTACATATTCAGTTCATGCTTGCGTTTTCAGTTCATGATTCAATTTTCAGCTTTTAGTTAATTTCACAGTTTTTAGTCACATTTTAATTTACGTTATAGTTGTTTGCCATGATTACAGTTCGAGCTTTGTTTATAGTTTCAGACTATGTTTTTAGTTTTCAGTTTAAGGATCACAATTCATGTTTACAGCTCAAGTTTCTCATTTGTAGTTTATGTTATAGTACATGATTTACAACAGTTAGCATATGGTTTATGTGTTCTCATTTTCTAATTTTTTTTTTTTACATTTTTAGCCCGCATATTTTATGTCACATTTCATGATTTCAGTTTTCAGTTTATAATTTGTATGACGTTAGTTCACAATTTATAACTTTTAGCTCATGAGATACAGTTCAAACGTCATGTTTCAAAGTTTACAGCCTACGTTACACATTTCACAGCCATGTTTTGAAGTTCATAGTCCATGTTTCACCGTTCATCTTTTACAGCTAAGTTTACATTTTATACTTCACGCTTACAGTTTATGTTACACATGTCAAGTTTACAACTTATATTTTCACACTTCATGATTTTAAAGATTATGTGTCAGTTCATGAATCATGTTTTACGTATCATGATTTATGGCTTATAAATTAGTGCTTTCATGAATTATAGTTCATGTTTTATACATATGTTGTACAGATTTACAGCTCATGTTCATAGTTTACATTTCACAATTCACAATTCAAGACGTTTTAAGATTTATAGTTAGAAACTTTATGTTTTATAGTATGTGATTTACATATTTTTGTTGGGATATATGCCATAGAGTTTCATGTAATTTGTAAACGGAATTGTTTGTTTGAAATAAAAGATGCAATATTTATATATCCATTGCTTTGATTTAAATTACATATTATTGATTGTCTTGTTTACCCTTGATTACTTATGTGCCTTCAGACTTAGTGTATGAGTGTCATACACAAGAGGATATGTTTGAAGTTAGTAATATAAAATAGTCCATAGATAGCAAACAAAGCGAGGACTTTATTTGTGGTCATCTATAGCTATTGTCCATTATATAAATGTATGGTGACCATGATTTAAGATCATCCATATGGTGACATAAGAATGAAGGCACCTTATATGATGTGATTATATAAGACTGGACCCGGATAAAAAGATTTTCTTATAAGATCCATTAAATAAAGAAATTCTTTTCGATATATTATATGTTCATATATGGATTGATCTAGATCCTGAATGTACTACTAAATCCTGTATGGCAGGCTTGCCATTTGATTTACAAAGGTGAGATTGGTGTAGAAATCTCGACCAATAGCTACGTACTTTGGGGACATAATTTGGTGTGTAGTTAAAATAGAAAGATTAATATGGAGTTCACTCCTTCTTGCGAGAAGTAGATGAGTAGCTTCCTTAAGGGTTGATTCGGTACTTGAACGATTAGAGCGCTTAAGTCTTTCTATTACGAATAGAAAGATTAATATGTTTGGGTTGGTGCTCGGAGTGCTAATCCGGATCGTATTTATGTCTGATTCATGAATACGAACAATTCTTTTTTCCATAATATTACTTACTTAATGGTAGCACCTTTTGTTTTTTATATACATATTCGATCTAATTACGATTAGATTGAAACTAAATATGATTTAGTGATATGTATATATTATAAAAAGACCCTAGGATTTACAACGTAGTGCGTAGTTACAACGTAGTTTGTAATTGACATTGGGAAGCATCACTATAAGTTTTATATTCTCAAATAAAGTTCCTGGTCAAGATTTACTGACACGGGTTGGTTAGTAAAATCTGATGAGACCAGTACATGTTGTATATCGTAACTTGGTCCGATGGTTTATCCCAATGAACCATGAGTCTTGGGAGACTCGTATAGATATGTAGGTGTTTATTTGATAAACACTGAACGACTCACTGAAGATTTCCTAATAGATTGTACACCAACGTCAATAGGAATCTTCTCGAGTCGAGCAGCATAGTGGTCCTTCGACTTGAGATACCACTGTGGATATATGAGTTATCCTCCACACTTTGATGGCAGTCATGTCACCGATCTATTTAGATCAGACCTCCGCATGTTCGTTGGGTGTGGACTGATACTCATGATATCTTGTGAGTATCAGATATAATCTGTCAGTCCTGTGTACAGGACATAGGTATAAGGTACGTATTTGCGATCTAGTAAATCCATGGCTGTGGTATACTTCAGAAGCGAGTTCCGAGTGTTATTTAAAGATCGTAAAATTAGAAGTCGACTATATTATATCTTAGGGATTTGACGTTCTTATCTATATCCCCGGTATAATATTGATAACCTGTAACAGAGGGATTATACGTATGCAATGACCTCGACTTGCATAGTTTAGCGAGATTATCTGTGGTCGTCATAATTTAAGAGTGGGTGAATTATGGACACGAAATTGGATTTCGTGACGGATAAACCTAAACTTAGAGAGTCCTACAATATGAAGTGTACTCGTTGAGCACTTGGGCAACACGTTATGAATAATATAGATTATTCGTAATACTTCACCGAATTAAATGAGTTAATTCGAGTCGTTTAAATGGTTAAACGAAAATACATGCATTAGGGGTATTTCAGTCATTTGGTAATTAATGTGTATTTGTATTTGATACAAAATTTGATTTGATACATATTAATTATTTGTCAAATGAGATTTTGACACAAGCCATTAATATATGTATTTGCTATTTAATGTAAATAAAAATACATATATACTAATAATCACATTAATTAATTATTTAGATGGTTAAATGTTAAATATCTAGATAATTAAATTATTCCAATATTACATAATTGTTATGCAATATGTTTGATTATTATTTGTTACATATGACATGATTTTATTAAGTTTAAAGTTTACAAATTGGATTTGTCAACTTAAAAGCTTACTATTAGTTAATTAGATTAATAATGACCAAATGACCAAAATGTCATTCTTTACATCCCTAAGTCGGTTTGGCTTACTATTTAAAGTTGGAAAATTTTATTTTCTCTTTAATTTAACCTCCATGGCCGAACCCATCTCCATAGAAAAGCTCTCGAATTTTTGTTTGGAGAAACAAAGAAGAAAGTGTAGAAATCAAGAAAAAGTTTGAGGAAAGTAAAAGATTTGGAGGTAATCTTCAATAATCTTAAACTTAGAAAGCTTGTTTCTTGTTCTTGAGCATCTAGACAAGTTCTAGGGTTTCTTCCTTTCTTATATTTTAGGGCTTTTTGATTTGGAGGATGGATTTGGAGGCTATATGCATGTGTGAAGTTAGATTGGATAATATTAGTTCAATTTTATCATTTGATGACTTGTTGCCATTCTAGAGTGTTATGAACACTTTTGAACTCCTAGAATTGTTCTTAAGTTCTTAAATTGTGGTGACTTTGGTTGGTGTGATTATTAATATGATTAATGTTGAGAAAATGGATTTAAAGCATGAAAAATGATATTTTTGGTTACCAAATCATATCTGGAAATTCTGTATTTTTGGTGATGACAAATAAGTTATATCAATGTATTAGATTTGTTTTTGGCATTGGAACAATTGCCGGAAATTATTTCAGAGTTGAAATATGTGAAAACGGTGAAAAACGGGTTTCGCGATGGTCGGTTCGGACAAAAAAGTGTTTTATGCCATTTTGCGGAAAAACGTTTTCGTAAAAGTTTTGCGATGTTTCTAACTTATTTATGTCGTTATTTGATATCGAATAAATATGTTTAGGTGAAATATGAATGAATTATTCATATTGGATATTGAATAATTTATTGGTAATTTTTAAAAGTTTTAAAGTTACGATTTCGCCCGAACTGCTAGCTTCAGCTGCACCCGCGCTAAAACCCTAACAAAAATGATATCAGAGTAGGTCTGATCCTTCATCCAGTACATTTTTCATGCTTGATATATGATATATAATCCAATTTTGATATTTGCATATGCATGTAATTTAGATGTTTCTTAACTTTTCGGTTCTACGCTAACAGAAAATATAACGCAGATTTAATGGTTAAGTTAAGTTTTGTTTTCCTATGTAGAATTGAATTGTATAGAAATTGATCTAGATTAATATTCTGTATTTTATGTAGATTAAAACTCTCCTTAGGAATATCCTCGCTTAAATAAGGTATCAAAGTAACTTGTATTTGGAAT
The DNA here is from genome assembly GCA_019454045.1 of Zanthoxylum bungeanum. Taxonomy (NCBI): domain Eukaryota; kingdom Viridiplantae; phylum Streptophyta; class Magnoliopsida; order Sapindales; family Rutaceae; genus Zanthoxylum; species Zanthoxylum bungeanum. The sequence continues at coordinate 6,386 of SKCR01015821.1, forward strand.
ACTTATTTCTTGGTCCGCCTTGTTAGTACATATGCAAATGTTTTCTTGATGTTGTAGTTGTATCGTGCCAAAGCTATGCAGTTATGGCAGATGGTAGTTCATTTGCGCCGGTAGAACTTATATGATAAGAGACAAATTCAAGTGAAAATGAAAACCCTGAATGTGCCAAAGCTGTCAGGACTACATCGGTAGCTTGAGTCTGTCACTGACAAGTGTAGCCTTGATACGCCTCCTTGTGAACATGCCAAAGCTGTCATAATGAGAAACGATCAGGACCAAAATCAGGAGTCACAATGAGTGTGATTGGCAATGAGTTGTCTACCTGTGAATATACGTAGGCGAGAATGTGCCAAAGCTGTGATTCGAAATATATTCACGGGGTCCATTTCCCATTATGGAATTCGATTTAATTATTGGATTCCCATTTTCTGGTGGGGATTACAGTATTATGTAAAGTAGTGGGAGACACTACTGGGTTTAAAAGCCATAACTAAGGCAGTGTGTAATATTATGAAAATTGCCGCATATGTTTTCCTTATTCTATATTGTTGATAGAATTAAACTTCTAATCCATTGCATGCATATTTTATATATATGTTTTCTGACTTTCCTTATGGCTGCAGATTGCTAGAATAAGTTCTAGATTTATAGTAGGCTTGGATATTATTAGATTTGTCTAAACCATTGGGAACTATTGTTCCGATTTTCTTGTAAAATCAAGATGGTTAGTGACTTAGTTTCTAAGTCACGATAGATAATCTAAATAGATATCCGTTTTAAGATATAATTATCTATATAGAATAGTTTCTTTTGCAGTAAGAAATGACGTGAATTTATTCATGTCTCGAGATTCTTGACTGGTATTAAGAAAACCCCATTAGGTATCTGTTTATCTGATAATGACGTTTCTTGGCTTTAGTGACCTTTAGAGGTAATGTGTCAGACACAGTTTTCTAATCAATTATCTACAATTATTGTGAATAGTTAAAGCCAAATTATAAAGCTAAAGAAATGAGATGACTATAGTTGTGTGTAGAGAATATTGATTCTCACAATACGACAACTATAGGTATTGGATACCAGATCTCCCGTCTAGTTATTTAAAATAGTGTTTAATGATTGTTTTAATATTTGATATCAGAACTTGTGACTATTTGATAGTTACTTGTTCTTTATAAACAGTTGTTACATATTTTAATACGACTAGTAGTGTTATTAATGAAAAGATAAACATTAAGAAAAATATTTGGTTAAGTAAATAATTTAGAACTGTGCTTTATGAGATTTTATCACTTAAGCATTAGATGTTTATTCTGTATGGTAAATGATGGTCTGATACGAGATCACACCACATATCCTTATCCTTTTAATGAATATTGTATTCGGGAATGTGATTAAATCTCATTTAACCAATGATCGTCATTGGACCACAGATTTATTAAACTAATACATTGGATGTATGTAGTTTAATGAATTATAAATTGCCTTGGATAGTTCTCTTTACTTCGTAACTTAGTTAATGAGTTGTCATGACTTAGTTACGTGTTTCTAAAAGAACGCATATTGAACGTCTTGAATGGTTCGAGAACATTCAATGTGTTGTTAGTGTCCTAGACATGCCACAAGATCTCTAAGCGTGATTATTGTGTGAATTATCAAGTGAGTTGCGGAAAACACTTACATTGATTTGGATGAAAAATCGAAACTTTCATGGATGTATATGGAAGCTCCAAGCTTTCTTTTGTGTTCCAAACTCAATGGTGAGTTTCCCTATCACCTTGATTCAACTCTCAAGTACTAGTTTGCTTGAAATTTTTGCAATAAAAATTCCAAAATGAGAAAGGAAGGTCACGGTTTTGGAGGAGATGAGGAGAAGATGAATAGTTCAAAACTAATTCATATGTTGACTTAAAAAGTGTGTGTGTTGTGTGTTAAAATATGTAATAAATACATCCAACAACTTCCATCATACTTATGACAAGTTGATGTAAGTTAGTGGGTCCCACCACTTTGAATTCAAAATTCAAGTTGGCTTACACAACACATTTTGGGTCCGGTTTCGTTTAATCCAATTAAACGAATTTTCTGTTGCGACGTAATTAAATCCAATTTAATTAAATAATAATGCTCAGCAAAATTATTACGGAAGTCGCTTACGAATTAATTCCAAATTAATTCGGTCGCACGAATTAAAATCCAATTTTAATTCCGCATTGAAATCCAATTTCAATTAATATATCTGATATATTATTTGAGCCCAAATAAATAAATTAAATAGAAAAATCTAATTTAACTATTTAAATTTATTTTACCGATTAATTTCAAATTAATCGCGTTCTCTCTTCTTCACGAATTAATCATAGATTAATTCATGACGCAATTAATCCCAGATTAATTTCCTCTCTAATAATTAATCCCAGATTAATTCTTGCCGTAATTAATCCCAGATTAATTTTCTCTCTCATAATTAATCTCAGATTAATTCTGCTCGAGTCAAATGTCATCGGTGAATCTTCGGGAAGCGACCCAAGAGATTCATGGATATATTGGCAGTAAATTCGGTTGTGGGACTATCCGAACACGTGCATACCCCGTACCACATTCTTGCCGATTTACAAGATATGATTGGCTTCTAGCAAAGCACCGTGCCTACCCAATTCTCCAGAAATATTCAACAAAGAATATATAATCTATATCAGGCATAGTATACTATGTATTGCGTATTACGATCCAGTATCTGATGTCACATGCTAGGCCTAGGGCTGGAATTGTGTCTGCCCCGTACGAAACATATATCGGATCACTGGAAACTAGTCTCTATAATCGGATAATCATGACCTAGTCATACTATCCCCATAGCTGCAGAATTTGAGAGTACTGCGTGATCATCATCTCCATATGACTGAAGTGATACTTCCATCTTGACATCACACCCAATACACTACGATTCTCAGTAAACCCAGAAGAGGCGTACATAGAACCTGTTAAAGCCCCGGACGACCAAAACCAAAGCGCATTAATTGTCACAAGTATTAGCGATGCAAGTCTCAGGTTAAGACCAAATACACCTACCTTGATTCGGATTCCCATAGACACATAGTCATACTACCAATGGGATTCCGATGGGTCTATCCAGAGCGAAACTGTTCCGATCCAACAGCTAACAGAACCTTCTATCACACTTGCATAAGTATCATATACTTAAATATATGAGAACTATGTCATTAAGCTTCCATAACGCGCACAAGTGCAATACTAGCCTATTCCGCATTATCGATGTCTAGTCTCGATAATACTACGACTAGGGATATTTAATGATTAAACCTTTCGTGGATTAATATTGTCTCATATATTTTTAATCTGGTATTAATCATATTGACTTTTATCATTTATATATCCAAGTAATCCAATTACAAATGATAAAAGAGCAATTTCTTTTGTCACATAGTTAATTTGTACAAATAACAACATGTCTTTTACAATTAGCGATTCTATGGGTCATAATTGTCCAACAATCTCTCACTTGGCCTAGCCAATCACTCAAGTGTCCAACACCTGAACTATGTACGGGTCGCTTATGCTTTTGCTGAGATATGGCTTTCGTTAGCCAATCTGCAAGGTTATCATCTGAAACGATCTTTTTGATCTTGACATCGCCACGATGTATGATCTGACTAATCAGATGAAACCATCGAAGTACATACTTGGATCATTGATGAGACCGTAATTCTTTAGCTTGTGTTGTAGCCCAGCTCAGCTGCTAACATAACTATTCCTAATCCAATTAGGGATTTTATAGATCCGAAATGCTTATTTTTCTGCCTCAACCGTAGCAATATATTCCGCTTTTGTTGTTGAATCAACAACAGTATCTTGCTTGGAAGATTTCCAGCTCACTGTTTCGTTGTTCAAAAAAAATATGTACCCTTATTGTGACTTATAGTCGTCTTTATCGGTTTGGAAACTTGCATCTGTGAACCTAGTCACCTCAAGTTCTCCATCTCCATAGATTAAGAGTTCGTCTAAGATACTTAAGGATGTTCTTAACATCAATCCAGTGACCATCACCTGGATCGGCCTGATTGTGACTGTAGATGCTCAAAGCATATGAGACACCAGGTCGCGTACATGTCATGGCATACATGATCGATCCGACTGCAGAAGCGAACGGGATCCGACTCATTGAATCTCGTTCATCTTGAGTTTTAGGACACATGTCCTTAGAAAGAGAGATGTCATGTATTAATGTACAAGTTCTCGGAGAGTGCCAACAACTTTTAGATCTATCCCAGTAAATCCTTATTCATAGAATAAAGGTTGCCTCTCCCAAGTTTCTCATGGAGAATTTTAATGAAAGCCAAGCTTTCACCGATTTAAATATGGGAATATCATTGCTAAGAAGCGATACATCATCAACGTATAGGACAATCATTGTTAGTTCGCTCCCACTAAATTTCCCCATATTTTAAGAACGCATCCTTAGTTCGTCTAAGATACTTAAGGATGTTCTTAACATCAATCCAGTGACCATCACCTAAATTGGCCTTATTGTGACTCCATATGCTCAAAGCATATGAGACACCAGGTCACGTACATAACAAAACGTACGAACACTGAGAGAGTGTCAGCAGCTTTCTAGATCTATCCTCGTAGATCTTTATTCCTAGAATAAAGCCTGCTTCTCCCAGGTATTCTATGGAGAATTTTAATGAAAGCCAAACTTTCACCGATTATAGCATAGGAATGTTATTGCTAAGAAGAAATACATCATCAACTTATAGGACATTCATTGTCAGTGCGCTCCCACTAACCTTTTTATATACACAAGAATCATCATCGTTTTGAATGAAACCATATACCATTATGATCTCATCAAAATGTTGGTTCCAAGAACGCAATGCTTGCTTCAATCCATAAATGGATCGATTTAAATTGCAAACCTTGTTTGCATGTTTTGACATGACAAAACCGTCAGGGTGTTGTATATGAACATCCTCCAAAAGGTTTCTATTAAGGAAAGTAGTTTTTACGTCCAGTTGTCATATTTCATAATTGAAATATGCAGCATTAGAAAGCATTATCCCAATGGATTTAATCATGGCAACAAGTGAAAAAGTTTCGTCGTAATCGATACCATGTTGTTGACGATACCCTTTCGCTACAAGCCTAGCATTGTACGTTTGTATGTTGCCATCCATGTATGTCTTCACCATGAAGACTCATTTGCTACCAATAGGCACAATGCCTTATGGTACATCAGCCAGTTTCCAAACTTGGTTGTATACATGGAATCCATTTCGGACTTCATGGCATATTGCCATATAGTGGAGTCGATACCTTGTATCGCTACCTCATACGTAGCCGGCTCATTATCCTCAATAAGATTAATATCTTCATGAGGTGAGATCAGAAACCCATGCCTCTTAGGTTGTTTTCTGACTCTCTCCGACCTACGCGGTTCTTGTGTATTAGAAGATTATGGAACAGTCTCATCCCTGATGAATTGTTCGTGTTCCGTGAGGGGATCGGTGCCAGGAATAGTATCACTCTGATTTTTCATCGAGTTTTACTTTCCTCCCACTTACCACTGCATTTAAGAATTCCTCTAAAGAAAACTGCATGGAGAGCAACAAATATTTTTGTTCTCTTGTGGGTTGTGGAAATTGGTTTCCCTAGGATAACCAATTATAAATAGGCACTTATCCGATTTAGGTTATAGTTTGGAACCATCCAAACGTTTAATATATGCCCAACATATCCAAATCTTCAGGAATGAGAAACCTGGTTTCTTTCCTGTTCATATTTCATATGGAGTCTTTCCAACAGACTTTGTCGGAACCTTATTCAAAATAAGTATTGCACTGTTCAATGCGTATCCCGTGAAGGAAATTGGTAGCTCAGTGCGACTCATTATTAACCTTACCATGTCCAACAAAGTTCGGTTTCTCCGTTCGGACACATCACTCAATTGAGGTGTTCCGGGAGGAGTCCACTATGAAAGAATACCATACTCTTTCAAGTAATCTTGAAACTCATTGCTTAAGTATTCTACACCACGGTCCAACCGCAATATTTTTAATACTTTTGCCAGTCTGTTTTTTCTATTTCGTGTCGAAACTCTTTGAATTTATCAAAAGTTTCCGACTTGTGTTTCATAAGATACACATAACCATAACGCGATGCAACATCCGTAAAGGTTACGAAGTATTCATAACCACCTCTAGCCTGACCAGATCTGGGCCCACACACGTCACTATGATCGAGGGCTAACAGCTCAGTGGCACTTACACCCTTACCACTAAAAGGTGTTTTAGGCATATTGCCTAATAAACAAGATTCACAGACGTCATATGAACTAGGATCAAATCCGTCCAAGTATCAATTCTTCCAAAGAATGGATATACGAGTCTTGTTAATGTGTTCCTGACAACAATGCCACAAATAAGACTCATATGATTTACTCAGTTTGAGCCTTTTGTTTGTCATGTTATATGTTTGAGATTCATTTATATTCGAAATATAAATACTGTTATTCACATCTAATGTGTATATCTCAATATCATCTTTATAAACAAAACACCCAGTGTTCTGGAACATAAAGGTTTACCCGCAACGGGTTGAACTAGATATAGAGATAATGTTTTTAGTCAAACTAGGTACATTATAACAGTTTCCTAATTTAAGTACATGCCCAAAGGGCAGTTCCAAAACTTAGGTTCCCACAGCCAAAACAGCGACTCTCGTCCCGTTTCTGACTCGTAGGTCGATCTCATCTGAAGCCAGTCTCCTGCTAATCAGTAGATCCCGCACATCAGTATATATGTATGTACCATATCCAGTATCAAAAATCCAATTTTTAAAACAAATAGTGGACACGTTTATTACAATAACAAACATACTTGAAGTCGGAGCTTTGCCCGCCTTCACTTCCTTCATGTCTGCCTTGTCCATACGGAAGTCACGCTTCTAGTGACCTCGTTTGCCATAGTTTAGGCAGACATCTTGGGATATGTCCTTTGTCTTCCCAAAAGACTGTGACAATTTTGCCTTTGCCCTTTTTCTTCACACCCCAGAAGCCTTCGGCCAGGCCTTGGCCTTCTGGGATGTCGAAGTAAGATGCGCATTGCGCTTCTTGCCCTTTTGGAAGCTCTAGCTCTGCCTCCTTGAGCATAGCCTTTAACTCTCCAAGAGTTTTCTGTTGGTTCATGATGAACCCGCCCCAGCATTTGGGCAGAGACTGTAAGATCAAATCTATTGAAGTCTCTACCTCGTAGGTAATGCCTAGCTAACCTAACTGTTCGATGTCAGCAATCATCTGCGACATCTAGTGCTCGACAGATGTACCTTCTGACATACGCGAGCGAAAGAGCTTATTTTGCAATTCGTACTTCTAAGATCTAAGGTTAGATCTATGAAGATCCTTTAATTTCAACATCATGGTATAATGATCTAATCCTTTGTTCTGACGACGAAATTAAGGAGTCATTGCGGCAAGCATAATGGATTGAGCACTAAAGTTATCATCACGATAAGTCTTCCTAAGCTCATGCTCTACTATTTGCTCAACTCTGGGCTCAAGGCCCGAGAGGTTTCTTTATCCAATAGAGTAACTTCTCAGCACCCAGGACTATCCTGAGATTCATTTCCCAATCTGAAAATTTACGTCGTTAAAGACATTTTCATCCATGATTATGTCCCTTAACGCTAATCTTTCAGGACATCTCGATTGCAATGGTCCAACTATCAAATCAATGATTTCGGGTACACTCAAAAATGTAATGGCTATTATAGTTCAACTATATAACCAACTATAAATATAGTAGTGTTTAGCACAGTCCAATTGTTCATAGAAACCAATATTCGATATTAGTCCAACTAATATATATATGTATAACAACGATAAATAAAATTAAAAGAGCGCATTTAGCAAGTATTAAACGAAATTGAAAATTTAATACTAGCCTCCCACTATTTTTTGGCGAGCCTCTAACCCTCTGTTAAGTACTCGGGAAACCCAGTTTCCTAGTGGGCTAGGATCCCGTTAAATAACACACAACCTTGACTTTGGCCAACAAGCTGTATGAAACTTAACTAGGTAGATCTCTAAGATCAATTGGATCTCATCCAATTCCTAGATCTGGTAGGTGGACCTCCAAGTCTGAGATATATATCCAATATATATTTCTTAACCAATTCAATGGAAGGAAAAACGCTTAATAATGTTGTGAGGGTTTTTTGCGTAAATTGGCAACCAATTTATTATCTTTGATTAGGTCTCATCATACACCCTTAAGCATGCATTCTAAAAGCATAATAAGGCGCGAATAAATTAGTAATGATATGCGGATAGATATATAACAATTTGTTCCTAGAAAAAATCTCTCCATTTCCTCTCTCCCGCTAGCACTTTACATACTTCTACCCAATTATATAATACATTAAAGAAACCTCATTTACATTGAGGGGAATTCGTGAGAAGAGAAATACAATGAGTAAAGAAGATAATAGGCTGGACACGCATGTCCAATTTAATAAATTCTAAATTTATTACAACAATTTCCAAAATTGCATCCTCCCTTCTAATATCCATCCGATATACATTATTCATACAAATACATCCAAGTATTCACACAAAGCATGTTATTCAATCAATCTAATCCAATTAATTAATCTTTGAATTAATGATCATCCAATGTTCAAACAACGATTTGATCTGCGCGAGTCCAACTCGTTTAAGAATAAATACTCAAAGCACGTATTCTTGAACTATATCGAACTACAATTTTAAATCCAATTTAATTTGTATCCAATACTAATTCGTATTTAATTCCAAATTAAATAATTACACTTATTCTTGTGCCTTAAAGACTTGGATTCCAAATCCAATCTTAATGGGTCTCAAAGGCCCAATTAGTATCAAATACTATTCAATTAACGTCCATTGGGCTTTCAATTAATTCTTTAGGCATGGGCTTTGGCCATTATGGATCAAACCCAAGATGTCAAGGCCCAAATAGGAATCACCCTATGCCAAAAATCAATTTTGGCCCATTAGGCCCAATTAAATTATTAAAGGCCCAATAGTCATATTTGGACTTTATGGAAATGTTTTTAGGCCCAATAAGAAATCACCCTTTTGCCCAAAACCAAACTTGGCCCAACGAAGCCCATTAAGCCCAAATTCAACAAATTAGCCCAATCCAATTTTAAAGACTAATTTAATTAATATAACATTCCAAATATCATATTAATTTTAATTAAAGTGTAATAGCCATAATTAGCTAATTTAACTAACATTTCTAAAACATCAATTAAACTAATTAATCATGCTTTAATAATCCAACTCATGTCCAACACAAATTGAAGCAAAACAATTCATTCCAACATGCTTAGGGTTCACGACAATATGGGGAAATAAAATCCAATTTTGATTTCAATCAAATTAAATCAACAATTAATATTTATTTCATGCTTTAAACACATCTAATGGTCTAATTAACAAAGAATCACCATGAACACTACAAGGGCTTATATTCGGCCATGATAAAAAATTTAGGAAGTATTGATCCAATCAATTTTTCACAAATTAAATGATGCACAAATCCAATCCATCATCATATAACATAACCCAACAATCAATTTAGACAAATCATGATCGAAGCAAAAAATCTCAAATTAAAGTCCATAAACCCTATCTTTCAAATCAAGCTTAGATCACACTCTGATACCATTGCTAGTCCTAGACATGCCATGGGATCTCTAAGCGTGATTATTGTGTGAATTATCAAGTGAGTTACGAAAAAAACTTACATTGATTTGGATGAAAATTTGAAACTTTCATGGATGTAGATGGAAGCTCCAAGTTTTCTTTTGTGTTCCAAACTCAAGGGTGAGTTTCCCTATCACCTTGATTCAACTCTCAAGTGCTAGCTTGCTTGAAATTTTTGCAACAAAAATTCCAAAATGAGAAAGGAAGGTCACGATTTTGGAGGAGATGAGAAGAAGATGAATAGTTCAAAACTAATTCATATGTTGACTTAAAAAGTGTGTGTGTTGTGTGTTAAAAGATGTAATAAATACATCCAACAACTTCCATCACACTTATGACAAGTTGATGTAAGTTAGTGGGTCCCACCACTTTAAATTCAAAATTCAAGTTGGCTTACACAACACACTTTAGGCTCGGTTTCGTTTAATCCGATTAAACGAATTTTCCGTTGTGACATAATTAAATCCAATTTAATTAAATAATAATGCCCAGTAAAATTATTAGGGAAGTCGCTTACGAATTAATTCCAAATTAATTCGTTCGCACGAATTAAAATCCAATTTTAAATCTGCATTGAAATCCAATTTCAATTAATTTATCCGATATATTATTTGAGCCTAAATAAATAAATTAAATAGAAAAATCTAATTTAACTATTTACATTTATTTTACCGATTAATTCCAAATTAATCGCGTTCCATCTTCTTCACGAATTAATCCCATATTAATTCATGACGCAATTAATCCCAGATTAATTTCCTCTCTGATAATTAATCCCAGATTAATTCTTGCCGTAATTAATCCCAGATTAATTTTATCTCTCATAATTAATTCCAGATTAATTTTATCTCTCATAATTAATCACAGATTAATTATGAGAGAGTCAAATGTCATCGGTGAATCTTCGAGAAGCGACCCAAGAGATTCCTGGATATGTTGGCAGTAAATACTAGGGGTGAGCAACGGTTCCGGGTCTACCCGGAACCTGTTGGAACCGGACCGATTTTCCGGGTTTGGAACCGGAACCAGTATAATCGGGTAGGTTCCGGTTCCAAAAATGAAGGAACCGATTTTATCCGGGTAGGTTCCGGTTCCAAAATGATCGGAACCGGAACCGGACCATGGAACCGGTTTTAATAATGTACCGGATAATTTATGTTGAAATTTAGAACCTAAATTAGGTCGAAAACTGTATTTCTGAGAGTGAATCTAGTCTTAACAATGTGAAATTTATAGATGTTTAAAACCTTTTTATTACTTCTTGTTATTACTGGCTATTTCCAATTGGCCAATACTTTTACTGGATTATAACATTTTTTATTTACTTGTTTTGATTACATTCAACTGAGTGTTAAACTGGGACTACTGATGGCCTCTGTTTAAACTGGGACTACTGATGGCCTATGTTTTTAAAAGTCTAAAGCTTCATTTTCTTCGTTCTTGAGCTTCCGCACTCCGATTTGGTCCCCGTTTTTTCCTACGGACTCGTATTGGAATGTAGTTTTTATTAAAATATTTTAAAATAGGGTAATTCGGAACCAGACCGGAACCGGACCGGAACCGAATTGGAACCGAATAATAGGGTACCCTGTTTAATTGGGTAGGTTCCGGTTCCACTTAGTGCGGAACCGAATTTTTCTGGGTAGGTTCCGGTTCCATGCGGAACCGGAACCGAAACCGGTTTTGCTCACCCCTAGTAAATACGGGCATCGGACTATCCGAACACGTGCGTACCCGGTACCACGTTCTTACCGATTTACAAGACATGGTTGGCTTCTAGCAAAGCACCGTGCCTACCAAATTCTCCAGAAATATATTCAACATGGAATATATAGAATCTGTATCAGGCGTAGTATATATTGTATTGCGTATTATGATCCAGTATCGGATGTCACATGCTTGGCCTAGGGCTGGAATTGTGTCTGCCATGTACGAAACATATATCGAATCACTAGCAACTAGTCTCTGTAATCGGATAATCATGACCTAGTCATATTATCTCGATAGCTGCAGCATTTGAGAGTACTAGTTATGTATCCTTGCGTGATCATCATTTCCATATGACTGAAGTGATACTTCCATCTTGACATCACACCTAATACACTACGATTCTCAGTAAACCCAGAAGAGGCGTACACAGAACCTGTTAAAGCCTCAGACGACCACTGATTGTCGCAAGTATTAGCGATGCAAGTCTCATGTTTGTTGAGTTCCTAATTAGGTCCCAAGAATCATCCAAATCAAGCATAAAAACGCATGAACACATCAAGGAATAATGGCGGAAACATATACTCACAATGATTGGTTTGAGATGCAAAGAACAACACCATTTTCTTCCTCCATGGAGCTCGATTTTGGCCATTTGGAACTGCTGTTGGGCGCATTTTTGGGCTGTGAAAATCCTCCATTTTCGGCCATTGAAGACCTCCATTAAAGCTCCAAGCTTTGAGATTCCAAGCTCACAAAATCACTTCCCTATCACCTTTGTATTCCTCCATGAGTGTGCTAGCACTTAGATCTTGCAACAAGATCATTAGCTTCTCCATTTTTGTGTGAAAACCAGAAAAAATGGAAGAGAATCGGTCACCATGACCGTGAGAAGAGAGAAGAAGGGTTTTGGCTCCAAAAGCCTTAAAACCGTATATCATTTCAAGAGAGAGAGAGAAAAGCTTTTACATTTTGTTTTATATATTTACCAAGTAAATAATAAATAAAACATATATCACTTTTAATACAAAAGTCAAAAAGCAAGAAATAAATAATGTTATATTTCATTTCAAGCTTTTAAAAGCTTTTCATCAACTCAAATCAACTATTCACATCAAATCCATCCACTTTAATAAAGTGACAACATGTCATGTCACATCACTCAAAGTGACAAGTGACTTGACGATTGATGCGACTAGCGATTTGACGCTTGATGTGACTTGCGTGCCGCACTCGAATTCGAAATGCGAATGCGCTCGCAATCACTCTCGGGCTCGGGTTCGTTAATTCCAAATTAACGAATTTTCCGTCGCGTCGTAATTAAATGATTACGCCTAGCGAATTCACTATTCACGTCGCTAACGAATTAATTCTAAATTAATTCGTTCGCCGAATTAAAATCTAATTTCAATTCGCGTCGAAATCTAATTTCGTTATAATATATCGAATATATTAATTTATCGATTAATTCCAAATTAATCGTTCTCTCTCTTTAACGATATTTTATCCGAGATAAAATATCTCCGTAATTAATCCCAGATTAATTTTCTCTCTCATCGAATTAATCCCAGATTAATTAAAGTGCGAGTCATACGTCATCGGTGAATCTTCAGGAACCGACCCATGAGATCTCCGGATATGTTGGCAGTAAATACGGTCGTCGGACTATCCGAACACGTAAGTATCTCGTACTACGTTTATACCGATTTACAAGACAAGGTTGGCTTCTAGCAAAGCGCCATGCCTACCCAATTCTCCAGAAATATTCTTACAGGAATATATAGATCTGTATCAAGCGTAGTATACAAAGTATCGTGCATATCGGCCCAGTATCGGATAGTCACGTGCTAGGGCTGGGGCTGGATAAGTGTCTGCCCCGTCCGAAGCACATGTCGGATGTCTGGTAACTAGTCTCTATAATCGGATATGCATGACCTAGTCATAATATCCCGATGGTTGCGCAACACTTAAGAGTACTAATACCGTATCCTACGTGACATCATCTCCACTATGACTGGAGTGATACTTCCGTCTTGACATCACACCCAATACTCTACGACTTTCTGATAAACCCAGAAGTGGTGTACGCAGAACCGGTTAAAGCCCTGTACCACCAAGACCAAAGTCTACCGATTGTCGCAAGTATTAGCGATGTAAGTCTCAGGTTAAGACCATACACACCTACCCTGATTTCGGCCTCCCATAGACACATAGTCATAATACCAATGGGATTCCGAGGGGTCTATCCAGAGCGAAGCTGTTTCCCGTACCATCGGTGAAACACAACCTCCTATCGCACTTGCATAAGTATCATATACTTAAATATATGAGAACTATGTCGTTGTGCCCTCACAACGCGCACAAGTGCAATACTAGCCTATTCCGCATTGTCGATGTCCTGTCTCGATAATACTACGACTAGGGATATTTAATGATTAATCCTTCGTGGACTGATACTGTCTCATATCATCTCAATCCAGGAACTAATCATATGGACCTCTCTTCATTTATACATCTATGGTGATCTAATCACAAATGATGAGAGTGCAATTTCCTTGTCACATAGTTAATTTGTACAACAACACCGTGATCTGTACAAATAGTGACGCTATGGGTCAAATTATCCAACAATCTCCCACTTGGCACATAGCCAGTCACTCAAGTGTCGTACACTCGAACTATGTACGGTTTGCTCAAATTGCTGAGAAAAGGTTTTCGTCAGCGGATTTCTATGATTATCGTCTGACGTGATTTATACGATCATCACATCGCCACGATGTATGATCCGAACGAATCAGATGAATATAGAAGTATATATCTGGATCGTTGATGAGACCTTTAATTCTTTAGCATGTGCTGACGCCCGGCTCAGCTGCTAACAGAACTATATCTAATCTAATTAGATTTGTTATTGACCCAAATAACTTCTATTGCTGCCTCAGCTGCAGCAATAATCTACATTTGTTGTTTCTTCGGCAACAGTATCTTGCTCGGAACATTTCCAGCTCATTGTCCCGTTTTTCAAACTTTATAGTACCGTAGTATTTAACTATTTGGAAACTTGCAGCAATGATCCCAGTCATTTCAAGTTCTCCATCTCCATAGTTTAAGACAACATCTTTAGTTCTCTAAGATACTAACAGATGTTCTTAACTTCAATCCAGTGACTATCACTTGGATTGATCTGATTGTGACTCCATATGCTCAAAGCGTATGAGACACCAAATCACGTACATTTTAAATGTACAATTTCTCAGAGAGTGTTAACAACTAATCTATCCCAGTAGATCTTTATTCCTTGAATAAAGGTTGTTACTCCCAAGAATTCTACGGAGAATTCTATGAAAGCCAAGCTTTCACCGACTGTCTTATGGGAATATCATTTTCAGTGCTCTCTCCACTAACCTCCTTATATACACAAGAATTATTTTCGTTTTGAATCAAATCATACACCATTATGATTATATCAAAGCGATAATTCCAAGAGCTTATGCTTGCTCCAGCAAGCATTATCCAAATGGATCTAACATGGCAACAGTTGGTATGTTGTCATCCATGTATGTCTTCCTTGAAGACCAATGTAGTACCGATAGGCACAATGCCTTGCGGTACATCAACTAGTATCCAAACTTGTTGATATACATGGAGTCCATTTTGGATTATGTGGCACTTTGTCATAATAGGGAGTCGATACCTTGTATCACTTCCTCAAAACGTAGTCGGTTGGTATACCTTCATAAGATTGACATCTTCATGAGGTGAGATCAGAAACCCATACCCTGTTGTTTTCTAACTCTCTCCGATCTACGAGGTTCCTGTGTATTCGAAGATTAATGGTACAGATTCATCCTTGATGAACTGTTTGAGTTCCATTAAGGACTTTGTGCCTTGAACAGTATCACTCCGATTGATTTTATCGAGTATCTTTATATCTCCCACTGACCACTGCATATCGGTATTCCTCTCAGGAAAACCGCATGGTGAGCAACAATCTCATTGTTCTCTTAGTGAGTTGTATAAGTAATATACTTATGGTATCCCTTGGATAACCTACAATTGGCACTTATCCTATTTTAGGTGTTAGTTTGGTATCATCCAAACATATGCCTAGTATTCCCAAATATTCAGGAATGTGAAACCCAGTTTCCTTTCATGTTCATATCTAATATATTATATGTCAAACAGATTATTATGGAACCTTATTCAAAATAAGTCCTTGCACTATTAATACATATCCGTTGAAGGAAATAGTAGCTCAGAGCGACTCAAGATTTAACCTTATCATGTCCAACAAAATTCAGTTTTTCATTCGGACACACCATCAAACTGACGTGTCCTGGGAGGAGTCCTCATTTGAAAGAATACCGTACTCTTTCATGTACATATGAAACTTACTGCTTAAGTATTTTCCATTACGGTCTTACCGTGATGGTATAATACTATAGCCGATCTGTTTGTCTATTTCGTGTCGAAACTTTGAAAGTTTCTGATTTGTGTTCTTCAAAAGAAACACACAACCATAACGCGATGCCATATCCGTAAAGGTCACGAAATATTCATATCCATATCTAGCCTAGCTAGACATGGGCCCACTTGCTTCACTATGAACTAGGGCTTAACAGATCAGTGGTACTTGCACTTTTACCAAGTAAATAGTGTTTTAGGCACTTTGCCCAATAAACTAGATTCGTAGACTTTATTTGATTTGAAACAAAATAGTCCTAGTATCCACTCTTCGAAAGTGTGGATATACGATTCTTGTTTAATAGTGTCCCTGACAACTATGCCACAATCAGTTTCTTAATTGATCAAATCAGTTTGAGCTATTAATGTGTCATGTTATATATGTGAGATTTATTTATATTCTAAATATAAATGCTGTTATTTACATCTAATGTGTTTATCTCAATATCATCTTTATATAATAAAACACTTTAGTGTTCTAGAATATAAAGGTTCACCCGCAGCGGGTTAAACACTGATATAGAGATAATGTATCTAGTCAAACTAGTTACATTATAACAGTTTCTTAATTTAGGTACTAACCCGAAGGTAGTTCCTAAATTCAAGTAATTATGGTTAAAACAGCGACTTTTGTCCCGTTTCCATTTCGTAGATAAATCTCAATTGAAGTCAGTATCATGTTCAAAACAGATTCTGAACATCAATATATATTTATGTACCACACTAAATATTTAAAATCCAATTTTAATATTAGTTGTGAACATAATTATGACAATCATATTTGAAGTCAGAGCCTTGCACGTCTTCTAATCCTCCTTGGGATATGTCCTTCAATTTCATTATCATGTCTAAGGATCTAATCCTTAATTCTGATTCATAAATTAAGGAGTCTACTTGACAAGTATAATGGATTAAGCACTAAAGTTATCATTACATGAATATTCCAAACATCATGTTCTACTTATTTGCTTAACTCCGAGCTTATGCATAATATAATATTTTATCAAATAAAATAACTTATTAGTTTTATTTCCAGGACCATCCTGAAATTATTCCCAATTTGAAAATTAAATCATTTAAAATATTTTAATCCAAGATTATATTTTAAATATCCAACTTTTCAATGTTATCTTGATTACAATAGTCCAACTATTTAATCAACGATTAGTGGTACTATTTATTATAATGATTATAATAGTCCAACTATATAATCAAATATAATCCAAATTAATTAACCTCAATTACATTGATTACTATAATCCAATTATAAAATCAATTGTAAACTGAAATTAATTAATTCAAATATATTGATTAATATAATCCAATTATATATAATCAACTATAATACAGTCAAACTGTTTATTAAAACAACAATTTAAATATTAGTCCAACTAACATTTAATAATACGACGAAATAATTTGAATGAGCGCGTATGGCGAGTAATTGAACGAGTATTGCAAATTCAATTCTTGCCTCCCACTATTTTTCGTCGAGCCTCTAACCCTCCGTCGAGTACTCGGGAAACCGTGTTTCCTAGTAGGCTAGGATCCCGTTAAATTATCACACAATCTTGACTTTGGCCAACAAATTGTATGATAATTAACTAGGTAGATCTCAAAGATCAATTGGATCTCATCCAACTCCTAGATCCAGTAGGTGGACATCCAAGTCCGAAACATATATCTTATATATGCCTATATATCGAATATATACCCTAACCTTTTTCCTCTGAATCAACTAGGCCTTGGCTTTGGCACAACAAACCTAGTGATCCCAGTCAAGCGTGGACCCATTGACCATGGAAGCTTCGTAATCAATGTCGATGGACAAGAAGTGGTCTTGACTTTGGCCAACAAACCACAACTTGGACATGACACCAATATGGAACAAAGCCTCGTGATTCAAACACATCTTCGACAGACAAAGGGCTTGACTTTGGCCAACAACCCCATGCCAATCTCGGATCTTGAGTAAGAATCACTCAATGGAAGGAAAAACGCATGATATTTTATGAGGGTTTTTCGCGTGCAAATTGGCTACCAATTTTAATTATCTTTGTTAAGGTCTCATCATCATACACCCTTAAACATGCATTCTAAACACATAATAAAGCGAGTATGAAAATAAAATAATAATGATATGCGGATGGATACTTTACATTGATCCTAGATCAAATCTCTCATTTTCTCTCTCCAAAGCTAGCACATGTATTTACTTCTACCTGTTACACTACACTTCTAAAGAAACCTCATTTACATTGAGGGGAATAGGTGAGAAGAGAATACAAAGAATATAAAGGTGATCAGGCTGGACACGCAGGTCCAATTTAATAAATCAAATTTATTACAACAATTTCTAAAATTGCCCCACCCTTCTAATATCCATCCGATATACATTATTTATGCATCGCAACCATGTATTCATACAAGCATGTTATCAATCAATCTAATCAAATTAATTAATCTGATAATTAGTGATCATCCAATGTTCAAACAACGATTTGATTTTTGCTCGAGTCAAACTCGTTTTGCGAATAAGTACTCAAAGTACGAACTCTCGAATTAAATTAAACTACATAATTAAATCCAATTTAATACGCATTTAATTCTAATTCACTATTTAATTCCAAATTAAATATTACACTTTAATTAATGAACCTTTACGATTTAAATTCCAAATTTAATCGTTACGGGTCTCAAAGCCCGATTAACATCTATGTTTATTTAATTAAAGTCTAATGAACTTTTAATTAATTTCTTAAGGCGTGGACTATTGGTCAACTCTGGTCAAACAGAATAACCAAAATCCAATCCGGGAGTTACCCCATAAGCCTTTAAATTAATTTTGGCCCATTAGGCCCAATTAAATAATTAAGGTCCATTAAGTCATAATTGGACTTTATGGATGCGGTTTTAGGCCCAATTGGATCCAACCAAATTGGCCTAAACCTAACTTGGTACAACCAAGCCCAAAAGCCCAATTACAACCTAATAGGCCCAATTTCCAAAATAAGCCCAATTAATTAACTTATAGAAATTCCAAATTCCATAATTAATTAACCTAAGTGTAATACACAATTAATTATCCAATTAACATTTCTAAAACATCAATTAGCCTAATTAATCATGCACTTTA
Organism: Zanthoxylum bungeanum; assembly: GCA_019454045.1. Lineage (NCBI taxonomy): Eukaryota > Viridiplantae > Streptophyta > Magnoliopsida > Sapindales > Rutaceae > Zanthoxylum > Zanthoxylum bungeanum. The sequence goes on from SKCR01015821.1 coordinate 25,462, forward strand.
ATATCAAATAGTGTCTAACATAATTTATCAAAATCAAACCCAATTTACATGCTTAAAGTCTTGGCAATTAGGGGTTTTTTTTAATCCGATTTGGTTTCAATCAAATTGAATCCACAATCATCATTTCCCAAATCAATTAAACTCATCTAATGAATCAAAATACAAAAAACACAATGAATTTCATATCCAATTGAATTCGGCCAAGCCTACTTTAATTTGGGAAAATTGTTCCAAATCAAAATTCAATCCAATCAAACTTCAATTCAACATTACCCACTTGTTTCAAGTCATCCAATGATCAAACAAACAAAAATTCACCAAGATATTAGGGTCTCAATTTTCGGCCAACATAAGCAATTTGGGGAAAATTGTTCCAAACTCATTTTCAACAAATTGATCCAATCAATCCTCAATTAAACATACTTTAAGCATTCTAAATCATCCAATTTCATCAAAACATGCTCAAAATCAAGTTTACCCAAATTTGTCATGCCCAAAATTTGGGGAAAAATGGATCCAACCAAATTTCATGAAATTGATCATGCACAACATCAATTCAACCTCATTCAAGCATACTATACTAAACAATTTAATCATTTGATGCTCAAATTGAGTTTACCCAATTTTGTCAAGTTTAGCCTACACAAAAAAATGGGGAAATTTGTTCCAAACACAATTTCTTCAAATTGATCTAATCAATCATCAATTTCAACTCATTTAAGCATACTATAACAAACAATTTCATCAAAACATGCCCAAATTCGTTTTACCCAATTTTAACCCTAACTTTTTCATGCTTGATCAAAGCTCAAGATACCATTGTTGAGTTCCTAATTAGGTCCCAAGAATCATCCAAATCAAGCATAAAAACGCATGAACACATCAAGGAATAATGGCGGAAACATATACTCACAATGATTGGTTTGAGATGCAAAGAACAACACCATTTTCTTCCTCCATGGAGCTCGGTTTTGGCTATTTGGAACTGCTGTTGGGCGCATTTTTGGGCTGTGAAAATCCTCCATTTTCGGCCATTGAAGACCTCCATTAAAGCTCCAAGCTTTGAGATTCCAAGCTCACAAAATCACTTCCCTATCACCTTTGTATTCCTCCATGAGTGTGCTAGCACTTAGATCTTGCAACAAGATCATTAGCTTCTCCATTTTTGTGTGAAAACCAGAAAAAAAATGGAAGAGAATCGGTCACCATGACCGTGAGAAGAGAGAAGAAGGGTTTTGGCTCCAAAAGCCTTAAAACCGTATATCATTTCAAGAGAGAGAGAGAAAAAGCTTTTACATTTTGTTTTATATATTTACCAAGTAAATAATAAATAAAACATATAACTTTTAATACAAAAGTCAAAAAGCAAGAAATAAATAATGTTATATTTCATTTCAAGCTTTTAAAAGCTTTTCATCAACTCAAATCAACTATTCACATCAAATCCATCCACTTTAATAAAGTGACAACATGTCATGTCACATCACTCAAAGTGACAAGTGACTTGACGATTGATGCGACTAGCGATTTGACGCTTGATGTGACTTGCGTGCCGCACTCGAATTGGAAATGTGAATGCGCTCGCAATCACTCTCGGGCTCGGGTTCGTTAATTCCAAATTAACGAATTTTCCGTCGCGTCGTAATTAAATGATTACGCCTAGCGAATTCACTATTCACGTCGCTAACGAATTAATTCTAAATTAATTCGTTCGCCCGAATTAAAATCTAATTTCAATTCACGTCGAAATCTAATTTCGTTATAATATATCGAATATATTAATTTATCGATTAATTCCAAATTAATCGTTCTCTCTCTTTAACGATATTTTATCCGAGATAAAATATCTCCGTAATTAATCCCAGATTAATTTTCTCTCTCATCGAATTAATCCCAGATTAATTAAAGTGCGAGTCATACGTCATCGGTGAATCTTCAGGAACCGACCCATGAGATCTCCGGATATGTTGGCAGTAAATACGGTCGTCGGACTATCGGAACACGTAAGTATCTCGTACTACGTTTATACCGATTTACAAGACAAGGTTGGCTTCTAGCAAAGCGCCATGCCTACCCAATTCTCCAGAAATATTCTTACATGAATATATAGATCTGTATCAGGCGTAGTATACAAAGTATCGTGCATATCGGCCCATTATCGGATAGTCACGTGCTAGGGCTGGGGCTGGATAAGTGTCTGCCCCGTCCGAAGCATATGTCGGATGTTTGGTAACTAGTCTCTATAATCGGATATGCATGACCTAGTCATAATATCCCGATGGTTGCGCAACACTTAAGAGTACTAATACCGTATCCTACGTGACATCATATCCACTATGACTGGAGTGATACTTTCGTCTTGACATCACACCCAATACTCTATGACTTTCTGATAAACCCAGAAGTGGTGTACGCAGAACCGGTTAAAGCCCTGTACCACCAAGACCAAAGTCTACCGATTGTCGCAAGTATTAGCGATGTAAGTCTCAGGTTAAGACCATACACACCTACCCTGATTTCGGCCTCCCATAGACACATAGTCATAATACCAATGGGATTCGGAGGGGTCTATCCAGAGCGAAGCTGTTTCCCGTACCATCGGTGAAACACAACCTCCTATCGCACTTGCATAAGTATCCTATACTTAAATATATGAGAACTATGCCGTTGTGCCCTCACAACGCGCACAAGTGCAATACTAGCCTATTCCGCATTGTCGATGTCCTGTCTCGATAATACTACGACTAGGGATATTTAATGATTAATCATTCGTGGACTGATACTGTCTCATATCATCTCAATCCAGGAACTAATCATATGGACCTCTCTTCATTTATACATCTATGGTGATCTAATCACAAATGATGAGAGTGCAATTTCCTTGTCACATAGTTAATTTGTACAACAACACCGTGATCTGTACAAATAGTGACGCTATGGGTCAAATTATCCAACAATGTTAAGACCAAATACACCTACCCTGATTCGGATTCCCATAGACACATAGTCATACTACCAATGGGATTCCGAGGGGTCTATCCAGAACGAAGCTGTTCCCGATCCAACGGTTAACAGAACCTCGTATCACACTTGCATAAGTATCCTATACTTAAATATATGAGAACTATACTGTTAAGCTTCCATAACGCGCACAAGTGCAATACTAGCCTATTTCGCATTATCGATGTCCAGTCTCGATAATACTACGACTAGGGATATTTAATGATTAAACCTTTCGTGGATTAATATTATCTCATATCTTTTTAATCTGGTATTAATCATATGGACTTTTATCATTTATATATCCAAGTAATCCAATTACAAATGATAAAAGAGCAATTTCCTTTGTCACATAGTTAATTTGTACAAAGAACACCTTGTCTTATCCAAATAATGATGTTATGGGTCATAATTGTCTAACATGTGTTTCTGATGAAATACAGATAGAATATTTTGAATGGTTCAAAGATATTCAATTTGAAGTTTTGAGAACTAAATCTTTAAAATTCATCATGAGTCTTTGAATTGTTCAAAGATGTTTTATATGATCAAACATATGAATTTCTGGCAATTAGTTCTTAGATTATTTAATGAATATGATTCTTACTCAATATTATTCTTCTATGATTCCATCGTGATGGAATTGGTCAGTGGGAGAAATCGAATCTTATATGATTTGATTCGTTTGATATTGAGTGTTACCAAATTAGTTTCAATACTCTTGGGGATATGCTCAAGTATCACTAATTCATCCTTTTAATTAAGGTTCCATTAATTTCTACAGTTACGTATTTGATATGTATAAGTAGAAAATTTGAATCTTGAAAAGTTTGAGATTTGAATCTTTCTTTTGTATAATGGTTATATAATTGAAAGTTCTTGCGCCTCGGATGTACAAGTAAAAGTTTATCATTTATTCTATTTAATAGAATATTGTATTCTATTTGATAGAATATCTTTTCTACGATCCCGAGTAATAAAGTTATTTTATTACTTGGTGTGTAACATCAGATGTTAACAATTGAATAAAAGACTTGACTTATTGAAGTCAAATGTGAGAGTGATAAACTATAAATGGAACTACGTAATTAATAAGATGAAAAGACCCTTAGACAGCTTCCATATAAGTCCAATAGGATATCAGAATCATTAGCGTAGTATTTGATACTTAATGGTTCTGTTGTTTTCTTATCGAAGAAAATTATCCTATAACTTATAGTGGGAGCGATATTTGATATCGATTTTGGAAGTTAGCATTGAACCATAGATCTAAGATTGTTCGTAGCTTACTACGATCAAGTTTTGAACTTGATTAAGCTTTCGTTATGAATCATTCATAAATGTGTAAATTGTTTGCGCATCAAAAACAAAGTGAGCTTGTTAATGGTTTGACCTTTATAGATTGACAATGAGAAAGGTTATACTCAGCAATTTATTATAGATTCTGAGAAATCTTGTCTCTAGTCACACTGTTTGAACAATTAAGGATCTTTGTTATTTAATTAGAATGTGATAAGGAAATCTTTTAATTAGGGAAGTGATTTGATTTTAATTTGATTTATTCTCTTTTAGTTAGGGATATGATTTAGTTTAATTAGGCAAGGGATCCATGGATTCATTTAATTTAGGAAGGGGATTTGGCTTGATTTATGCTTGTGTTAAATGTGATTTTTTTTATTTGGGAAGTGATGTGGGCGTGTGGCTTAAGGTAATGGGTGTGACTTTGGTTTATTTTTGGTGGGCTTGGTGTGTAGCTTAATAGTGTTTGGGCTAAGGGTGTGTTTTAAAATGGAGGTCCAACAAGCGAACCCGAAGCTAATCCAGCGAGTTAAATCCGACAAAAATGTCAAATCTTGACTTTTCCCTTCCGACGTCCGTTTCCCGTGGATTTCATAATTAAAGAGGTAGTGTCTCCATACGAGACTCATCATCGGGACTTATATGCAAAAATGCAGTGCCTATATTGGTATAATGGCTTATAGAGCCTATTGTACACTCAAGTGAGCTTTCCGAAAATTGTGTTATCAAATTTTGATTACAGTCAAATTGTCTGATTTTATCAAACCATAGAGAATACATATTTGATAGTAGGGTCAGTGGGAGTGTACAAATGTTTTTCTAGTATTGTATATCCTAACGACATTATCATTATTAATGTAATAATGAAATGTTTGTGAGGTAAAAAGTTTACCTAAGTCTTCTTTTCTCCGTGAAAGCAATGGGAGTAGTCTTTGTTATATTTGATGATATAAAGTTTTATATATGGTATAAAATAAGAGACTTGTGAGATACTCACATTAGTCGTATATTAGATATGATCTAATAAAGGACACAACAAGACTATCTGTGTGACAGTTAGTATAACTTTTTGACAGTTAATGTGTCTCTTGTATATATTATTCATCTTTCATAAAGGATGATTCCTTTATTAAAAGAGAAATTGATTAGAATGTCTAGTCATTTATGCATCATAGGATGATGGCATAATGAATACTATATTATGTGCGATTAAAAATATCAATTTAGTCGTAATTGTTATGAAATATTTTGATATGTTATAGACCATAGGATGTGTCTTGAAACATGTTCTTTGTTATTTTTGAGATATTAAGAATGAGTTTCTTATTCATGGAGAATATAGTCTGCAACCATTTGGGCCAGATTAGTTTTGAGTCTAAATATGATGTTAGATTGTCTACGTCATATAGAGTCAGAAAAGATGCAATGGGAGTGTCACGGTTGATTCTACTGTATTGGTGGAATTAGTTGTAACTTATGAAGTATTGACTTAGGAAGTTACATAGTGACCTTATAGATTAGAAGTTTTGATATTAGTGTTTTGCTTGCAGTTGTCTCATAATATTTGGATTTGATCTCTAAATATATAGACAATTTAGTAGCTGTAGCATAATATTGATGTCATGTCTGGGTCATATTGATGTATAACTTAGGTTATACAATATATGAATGATGCTGACTAAGGGAAACGATTGGGTTTGTTGGAAAAACTCAATTTGTTATAGCGGACCTACTTCTGGTTGCCTACCTCTTGAGTGCTAGGTGAGCTCTTGAGGGCCATAAGTATGTGTATACATTGATATATATATATATATATATATATATATGTATGTATGATACCATGGATTGGCACTAGAGCAAGTGGGATAAATTATTACGGTTGGTGCTCAGAGTGCAAATCTGGATCGTATTTATGTCCGATTCATGAATACGAACAATTTCTTTTTTCCATAATATTACTTACTTAATGGTAGCACCTCTTATTTTTTATATACATATTCGATCTAATTACGATTAGATTGAAACTAAATATGATTTAGTGATATGTATATATTAGACAAATACCCTAGGATTTACAACGTAGTGCGCAGTTACAACGTAGTTTGTAATTGACATTGGGAAGCGTCACTATAAGTTGTATATTCTCAAATAAAGTTCCTGGTCAAGATCTACTGACAAGGATCGGTTAGTAAAATCCGTTGAGACTAGTACATGTCGTATATCGTGACTTGGTCCGATGGTTTATCCCAATAAACTATGAGTCTTTGGAGACTCGTATAGATATTTAGATGTTTATTTTACAAACACTGAACGACTCACTGAAGATTTCCTAATAGATGGTACACCAACGTCAATAAAAATCTTCTCGAGTCGAGTAGTATAGTGGTCCTTCGACTTGAGATACCACTGTGGATATATGAGTTATCCTCCACACTTTGATGGCAGTCACGTCACCGATCTATTTAGATCAGACCTCCGCCTATTCCTTGGGTGTGGACTGATGCTCATGATATCCTGTGAGTATCAGATAGAATCTGTCAGTCCTGTGTACAGGGCATAGGTATCAGGTACGTATTTGCGATCTAGTAAATCAATGGCCGTGGTATACTTCGGAAGCGAGTTCTGAGTGTTATTTAAATATCGTAAATTTAGAAGTCGACTATATTATACCTTAGGGATTTGACGTTATTATATATATCCCTGGTATAATATTGATAGCCTGTGTCGGAGGGATTATACGTATGCAATGACCTCAACTTGTATAGTTTAGCGAGATTATCTGTAGTCGTCATAATTTACGAGTGGGTGAATTATGGACACGAAATTGGATTTCGTGACGGATAAACCTAAACTTAGAGAGTCCCACAATATAAAGTGTACCCGTTGAGCACTTAGGCAATGTGTTATGAATAATATAGATTATTCGTAATACTTCACCGAATTAAATGAGTTAATTTGAGTTGTTTAAACGGTTAAACGAAAATAAATGCATTAGGGGCATTTCGGTCATTTGGTAATTAATATGTATTTGTATTTGATACAAAATTTGATTTGATACATATTAATTATTTTTCAAATGAGATTTTGACACATGCAATTAATAGATGTATTTGTTATTTAACGTAAATAAAAATACTTATATAATAATAATCGTATTAATTAATTATTTAGATGTTTAAATGTTAAATAACTAGATAATTAAATTATTCCAATATTACATAATTGTTATGCAATATGTTTGATTATTATTGGTTACATATGACAAGATTTTATTAAGTTTAAAGTTTACAAATTGGATTTGTCAAGTTAAAAGCTTATTATTATTTAATTAGATTAAAAATGACCAAATGACCAAAATATCATTCTTTACTTCCCTAAGTCGGTTTGGCTTACTATTTAAAGTTGGAGAATATTATTTTCTCTTTAATTTAACCTCCATGGCCGAACCCATCTCCATAGAAAAGCTCTCAAATTTTTGTTTGGAGAAACTAAGAAGAAAGTGTAGAAATCAAGAAAAAGTTTGAGGAAAGTAGAAGATTTGGAGGTAATCTTCAATAATCTTAAACTTAGAAAGCTTGTTTCTTGTTCTTGAGCATCTAGACAAGTTCTAGGGTTTCTTCCTTTCTTATATTTAGGGGCTTTTTGATTTGGAGGATGGATTTGGAGGCTAGATGCATGTGTGAAGTTAGATTGGATAATATTAGTTCAATTTTATCATTTGATGACTTGTTGTCATTCTAGAGTGTTATGACCACTTTTGTAACTCTTAGAATTGTTCTTGAGTTCTTCGATTGTGGTGACTTTGGTTGGTGTGATTATTAATATGATTAATGTTGAGAAAAATACATTTAAAGCATGAAAAATGATATTTTTGGTTACCAAATCAGATCTGGAAATTCTGTGTTTTTGGTGATGAAAAATATGGTGTATCAATGTATTGGATGTGGTTTGGGCATTCGAACAATTGTCGGAAATTTTTTCGGAGTTGAAATATGTGAAAATGGTGAAAAGCGGGTTTCGTGATGGTCGGTTCGGACAAAAACGCGTTTTATGCCATTTTACGGAAAAATGTTTTCGTAAAAGTTTCACGATGTTTCTAACCTATTTATGTCGTTATTTGATATCGAATAAATATGTTTAGGTGAAATATGAATGAATTATTCATATTGGATATTGAATAATTTATTTGGTAATTTTTAAAAGTTTTAAAGTTACGATTTCGCCTGAACCGCGAGCTTCAGCTGCGCCTCCGCTAAAACCCTAACATAATATTCATAATAGTTATGAATGAATTTTTTATTAGATAATCAATGGTACTTAAGGTAAAAACACTTCGAGGAGTATAACGAATTTTTTGACATGGCTCTAATTATGAGATACTCGTGAAGGCTCAATCCATATGTATTGACTATATCGATGGACACTGACGTAGTTTGGCTTATATAATATATCTACGGCAACAAGAGTGCAACTTTAGGTTTTTAGTGAAATAACTTAAAGTTAATAATTCAGAATATTTAATTAAAGAGTTTAATTAATATTCCGAGATTATTAGAGCTCAGAACTGTAGGTCAATTTAGTCTCCGTGCTAGCTCGATATACTGTAGCAAATTAAATATAATTGGATAGTTCAATTATAAACTCACATAGATTATGATTATTAATATGATTAATAATATATTTATCATACATGGAACTTATATTATTTTTAATATAACGTTTTAATTTGATATAAATGATTATGAGATAATCATTTAATAATTTAAATTTTTATATTTATTAAATTATATTTTATATATAATTTAATAAGTTTTATTTTGGAAAATAATGAATTTAAAAAATGATTTTAAATTTGTCATTAAAAATGTGAGTTACAAAATTTTAATTTGGTAATATGTTTATTTCTTATTGAAGACATTAATAAAAAAAATTGATGATTGCCATCGTTAGGCCTTATGACCGATTTTCACAAAGGGGGAGGGGAAAGATTTGTATTAATTTTTTACAATCAAAACCTTAGATATAAAAAAGAAAATTTATTTTTTTCTTTTGACCCTAATCTCATTTGTCTAACCCTAGCCTCCCTAAGTCTTTTGGTTTCTCTCTAGTGTTAAAAACAAAAGAAAAAATCTTGTATGACAATATTAATCTCTAAAGTGTTTAGGGATTTATTTTTGTGAGTGAGGCTCATACTTTGGTTTGTTAGTTGGGATTCATATCTCGGAAGAATCATTGGAACACAAAATAATTTTTTTTCTCTTTTGTGGTACACAGTAATAAGCAACATTTCTTGCTCTCTACCGCATGTTTTTGGGCTATTGGGGGCTGTTTTGTTAACCAGTTTTTATGCAGTCATTTTAGGGACATTAGGGGCAGAACTAAGAGTATTGTCAGGGTGTTTTAGAGAGGAAACATTGGACCTGAACTGATGCACTCATTCATGAAATCATGGGCTATTTTTTAGTGTTTTTCGGCATTGTGGATTGCTTAATATTCACTACTATTCGGGTGATATTTTCCGGGCTGTTTGGGGTTATTAAAATCATAAAAAAACAGTGAAAAACATAAGCTTAAAGGGCTGGAAAGGTTATGCCAATGAGAAGGGAGAGCATAAAAATTTTCAAGGTTGATCTCGTGCCTAAGTCACTTCCATTGCGTGGGAAATCGGTTCCTACAGTTTTCAAGTATAAGTAAATAATTGTTTTCAAATATCAGTAGAGTATCGTCCCCTCATCTTCAGTTTCATCATGCCTACTGGTTCAGAAAACCCTCTTAGGCCATTATAGTTATTGTTCAGCTTCCTCCGCTTATGCGGTGCTAAGTTCCCGCTAAGTAGGTTATACATTACAGCTCAGCTTCCCCTACTTATACGGTGCTATGTCTCGCTAATTAGGTTACACGGCCCATGTTACGGTACTAGCGACGTATTCACATTTTCATACACATGCGAGAGTATGCATGGGCGATTGTCGAATCCCGGTAAGTATGGCGATGTGGGGGAGACATCCCAATTCTATTCGTTGTATATGTAACCTTTCAAATTAAATATTTTTCATGTTTTACAGTTCAGATCCCATTTTCAGTTTTAGTTATGTTATCAGCTTAAATATTTACAATTACAGTACGATTCATGTTTACAGTTTTCAGTCTATGTGATAGTTTTCAATTCACGCTATGGTTACCGTTCTTGATTACAATTTACAGTTACAGCTTTAGATTATATTTACAGTTTCTAGATCAATGGTGCAGTTTTCAGTATAATGTATAATTTTTAGTTAAGTTTACAGTTTATAAGCCATATTATTAGTTTACAAGTCATGCTTGTGGTTTCCGTCCATGTTATAATTAGCAGTCATGTTTATGGGTTTCATTGCATGTTATAGTTTACAGTCCATGTTGCAGTATGCAGGTCATGTTTATAGCTCACATACATATTTACACTGTACAATTTTTAATTTATGTTTATACCTTGTAAATCCACATTTACAGTTATGAGCTTTCAGTTATCTTTAAAACTTCCAGATCACAGAATACGAATCACGGCATGTGCTACAATTATTACGATTCACGTATCAAAAGCTCATGAATCAGGTTTTAAATTCTATGAAGAAAATTCATCGTTTATGCTATGTTAAGTTATGTTTAACTTTTCAGAATTTATTAGCTAGGTCGTTCGTACGACTTACTTCCCACCTTTAGTTCTGTCCTGTAGGAATTCATGGATGTAGCGGACAAGTTTTGGAGAAGATGGATACGATCTGCAGTCATTATGAACATTACATTGAGGGTCCACGTGTTTAATTAGTAGTCGTTAGGCCGTCGGGCCGCATGATGTCCATGTATAGATAAGTTGTAATAAGTATGTTTTATGTATTTCATGTACAATGTGTTATTGTATCTAGAATCAGATAGTTCATATATAAATCATGATACATAATGCATATACTGTTAGGGTTGGTGCTCTGAGCGCTAATCCAGATCGTATTTATGTCTGATTCATGAATACGTGTAATACTTTTTTTCTATAATATTACTAATTTAAATGGTAGCACCTCTTGTCTTTTATATACATATTCGATCTAATTTCGATTAGATTGATTAGATTGAAACTAAATCTGGTTTAGTGATATGTATATATATTAAACAAAGACCCCAAGATTTACAACATAGTGCACAGTTACAACATAGCTTGTAATTGACATTGGGAAATGTCATTATAAGTTATATATCCTTAAATTAAGTTCCTGGTCAATATTTACTGATACAGGTCAGTTAGTAAAATCTGCTGAGACCAGTACATATCGTATATCGGACTTGGTATGATGATTTATCCCAATGAACCATGAGTCTTGGGAGACTCGTATAGACATGTAGGTTTTTATTTGATAAACACTAAACGACTCACCAAAGATTTCCTAATAGATAGTACACCAACGAATCTTCTCGGGTTGAGTAGCATAGTGATTCTTTGACTTGAGATACCACTGTGGATATATGAGTTATCCTCCAAACTTAGATGGCAGTCACGTCACCGATCTATTCAGATCAGACCTCCACTTGTTCGTTGGGTGTGGACTTATGCTCATGATATCCTGTGAGTATCAAGAAAAGATCCTTCAGTTCTGTGTACAGAGCATAGGTAGTTTATGAGTGGTAAATGTATCACTATTTCCCACTCATTTGACCTAATATTTTGTATAGTTTCTTGAGTTTTGTGAATATTTTGATGTGTTTTGTGTTATTTTATAGATAAATAAAGTTTCAGGACTCTCTGGAAGCAATTAGGGGCCAAAACAGTGAAAAACGGACAAAAGGTCAAAATTGTAATTTCTCACATAGCGACGCGCAAGCCTTCTGCGTCGCGACCGCTAACATGCACCGCCTGCTAAAATGTGCCATGCCACATGTCACATTCTGAGAAGACTGCTAACATGCACTGTATTCTAACGTGCATCTGCCACGTGTCAACATCACAACAAATCTGCTAATGTGCGTCGTGCCACGTGTCACCATCACATGCTGCCGACAATCGCCATCGCCACGTGTTGTCTACGTGTCATCCACATGTCAGCCTTGTGGCGTCCACATCAGTCCCATGCCGAGTCAGCTTGCCACATGTCAGCCACGTCATCATCAGCCAATCATTTTATGCCACGTGTCATCATCACATGCTGTCGACAATCCACATCGCCACGTCAGCATAATTATTGAGTAATCATTCAGCTGCCGGTGCCGCCTGCCACGTGTCGCAAGATCTGGAATTCTTGCCGCAAATCACGGCGAGTCGCGATGCGCCAAGAGTAGCGCGTCACGACGCGCGAGGCCTACCGACGCCTATAAATTCAGGCCAAATTTTCCATTTCAGATTCATACCTTCTTCTCTGTAATTCCTTAAGAATACTAAGAAGATTGTATCTTGTTTGTTTAATTTCAGTTCTGTAATTAATTTTATTTACTTTTACGCACAGTACTTACATTTCTTTACTTTTTCAGTTTTTACTTTTCAGTAATGAGGAGGTAACTCCCCCCTGCTGGGGTAAAAGGTAAAACTTTTATTATTGCTATTTAGATTAATCTCCCTTAATTATAATATAATAACTATTTAAAACCTGACTTAATGATGATACCGCTATATTGGCCGGTTGGTAATTATTTATAAATTTGTTTTAACCTGACTAAGCATAGATACCGCCTGGTTGGTCGGTTGGTAATTAATTATTAATTTGACTTAATCAGGATACCGCCTATATGGCTGGTTGGTAATATCACACAAGTTAATATATTATATTAAGAGAGATATCTAAAATAGTAGTAATAGAAGTGGATCCTTTAACCCCCAGTATTTTCTTTCATTGTACTTTTACCTTTTTTATTTCCAGCATTTACTTTTCAGCACTTTACTTTATGTCTTTTATTTTTAAGCTTTTAGTTGTTGTAAATATGTGTCGTACCTAAGCCCGTTATCTGGGGTTGTGATGAAATCCAATATCACCGGTTTATAAGGGGTTATTTTATATTTTGGGTAATATAAAGGTTTACTTATTAAGTCTTATGCTTAATGCTCTTGTTAACTGGCCACTAATAAGATTGATCGGGTAAACTTAAAATAAACTTGATGAAGGAATTTTAGGTTTCAGCCTTAGACTTAATAGCCCACGATCTTCCTTGAGGATAGATAACCCTTTAATAGATTTCCTTACAGGATAGACATATACCTGTCAGACGGGGGTAGCCACAATTGGAACTTAATCTTAATGAATTCAGGTAACTTGGTTGACATAGACATATGGTTTAATTGGGTTACACTGGGTATTTGCATCTGACCATCGACATAGGCTTTTATAGAATTTCGTGTTCCAGGTTAGTAAACCAATATATTACAGAAACATGAAATAACCTCTTCATCTTTAAAAAGATATTGGAAGAATTCACAACCCTGGATAGTTTAATAATATTGAATTTTCCTTAATCTACTTTCGCGCTATTAAGTCCTCGTGGGATCGATACTTTTTATACTACTTGAACGATACGTGCGCTTGCGTTATACGCGTGTGATTATTCACCGGTCAGTAGTCCATATGTGATTAGCAATATGTTAAATCTATGGCCATAGTATACTTCAGAAGTGGGTTTCAAATGTTATTTAGAGATTACTAATAGATACGTCGACGAGATTATTCCTATAGAGATTTGACGTTTATATTTATATCTCTGGGATAATCTGGATACCTGTGACATAGGGATTATACGTATGCAATGACCTCGACCTGTATGATTCGGTGAGTTTATCTGTGGTCGCCATAATTTACGGTTGGGTGAATTATGGACACAAAATTGGATTTCATGACGGATATGCCTGAATCTAGAGAGTATCACTAATGAAATATACTCGTAGAGCACTAGGGTAACTGTTATGAATAATACTGATTATTTATAACTCGTTTAATGGTTAAACGAAAAATACATGCAATCGAGACCTAACGGTCATTTCTGAATTAATGTGTATTTGTATTTAATACTTGATTTTATTAAATACACATTAAAAAAAATATCAAATTGTGATTTTTGATATATATCATTAATATATGTATTTAAGATATTTATTGTAAATATAATACATATATTTAAGATATTTATATTTATTATTTACTTAATTGAATTGTTAAATAATTAAATTTATTTATAAAGTAAATATCTTTTATAATGATTTGCTTTATTAAAGCTTGGAAATGACATGATGTCATTGGAACACATTGTAACGACCGGTAGTTTTTACTACTGTATTTAGTTGTACTGTTTCATACTAGACAAAGGCACGTAAAATAAATTATATTGACTCTCAATATACTCATGGAATTACTTTGGGGGCAATCGGTAAATTCCTCGAAGTCCCGGGACGAGACTGTACAGTGTTCCCTTTGAACAGCTCATGGTATTTAGGGCGTAACATTTTCATACGAACTCCGATTTTTATGAATTTTATATCACCTGAAATCTGAGATCGAGATCTACAAATTTCACGTTGAACGGTTTTCCAAATTTGGATCATAAATAGGTCAAAAATGTAAGTCAAAAATTCGGATGAATAGTAATTTCGGACCCAAATGGAAAAATCTCAAACTTTCTCCATTTTTCTAAATTCTTCCACACTATTCTTAATATCATTTAAGTCCTACTATATAAGAGGGATACTATTCAAGGTTTAGAGAATTTGGGGAAACAAAAGAAAGAAAGAAAGAAGATCACGTTGGAGAATAGAAGAGAATGAGAAGAAAGAGAGAGAGGAGAGAAGAGAAAGAGAGGAATGAAGGAAGAAAGAAAGAAAGAAGAAGTAAGAAGGTTTGTCATCCTTGAAACCTTAGAAGAGGTGGAAGTCCACAAGAGAAAAGGTAAGAAATCCATGACCCATTTTTTTTTTAAAATAGTGAGTTTGATGATTTGACATTTGTATTGTATTGTGAACATGAGTATGATGATGAATGTGTGATTCTTTTTGTTTATGAGTGAATAGAAAGGATGCAAACCTCATTTGTTATAATTGGGTGTAAATTGGTGAAGTGGATGAAGTGAATTAAAGGTTAAATTTTTGATGAATTGATGGTTTAATGGAGTGTAAGATGATGTATTTTGTAATGGTTTTTAGTATGGAAGCTTTGGTATGGAGTGAATTTGGATGTTTTGAGCTTTGGATGAACTTAGAGAAGTAAAACAAGATCCTGGAACCAGGTCGCGTAGCGACGCCGAAGAAATTTGCATCGCGACGTAAGAGGAAAATGGCGACTGGATTCTGGACGCTGCGCGTCGTGACGCGCAAGGGTTTGCATCGTGACGCAAGGCACATAATTTCCCAAGAATCAGTTTTAAATCACCCAGTTCTGCCCTAGCGTGTTAGAGACCACCCTTAGGGTCTCGTATTAGTTTGTATACATATCCTATATCAAATTATGGTCATCATAAGCCTCGTGTATATAATATATAGATGTATCTTTAAGTATTGTGAAGTATCGAGGAATATTCTACTACGTTGAAGCTAATTAAGTTCTAAATCATAGGTTATCCACAGGAATCACAATCACTTTCGACAAGGGACCCAGTGCCAGCCAGATTCTAAAATAGTGAGTGGACACTTTCTCTTTTACTTATTTTTCATTTCGTATTTTCATATCAGACTTACTATTCCTGTTTTTAGGGCGTTAGCCAAATTCTTTATCAGCTATATTTTATTTAGCATACTCTGAGAAATATTTTAGAAAAGAAATGTTTTTTTCAAACTTGAGTTTTATGTTTTTCGGGGCATGGGGAAAAACCCACCCCAGTATGTAACTTGATACAGCTGGGATTGACGGACAGAGAACATGTGCACATGTAGAGGATTGAGGGGACGGCAATACGTAACGCCATCAGATCCTTGAGCAGGGCTAGGGGGACGGCGATATATAACGCCCCTAGACCCTAGTTTCAGAGCTTGGGTGGTAGCATAGATCTGCACCCCCAGTTCTAGGTTGTGGCTTGGGGGACGACGATACGTAACGCCCCAAGACCACCAGTTTCAGAGACATTAGTGGCATGTTTTAGGGGACGGCGATACGTAACACCCCAAAGTCATGGATTTGCACTGCTGGCTACAGTTAGGCATATGGGGAGACGACGATACGTAACGCCCTCATACGTCAAGGTTTTCAGATACAGAGCAGTTCACAGTGATTAGATTTTCAAACAGTTTTTCAGAAAATCAGACTTTCAGAAACAGTTTCAGAACCAGATTTCCAAAAGCAGGTTTTAGAAAGAAAAGTTTTACTAAAGAGGTTTCCAGTAAAATTTTCAGAAAGAAAGTTTTCTTACAAGTTTTTCATTGAAAATATTGGTTTTAGAACCAAATGTTTTTATAACATCATTTCAGTTTTTAGTCCACTCACTTAGATCATTCAGCGATCTAACCCCCCACTCCTAGTTTTATGTTCTTGCAGGTATTCTCGAAGGACGAGCTCGGGAGGACGGATACTGATGCAGTCATTAGGGATGGAGTCCACCAGTACGAGTTAGAGATATAGTGAGAGTCCAATTATAGTCAAGTATGAGTCTTGTATTAGTTATAGTTGTGTGTAGTCATTGTAAAAATTATTTTACTGAGTATAAGTTTGCTTTCTATGTTCTTGAGTTGGGCTACGGTCCCATACAAAATATAGTCAAATAAAGAAAAGTGTATTAGTTTCTGTTATGGTTAAATAGTCAGTGGCTTATAGGGTTAGTACTGCTATCCCCTGCCGGTGACATCTTCCAGATCGGGGATGTTACAGAGATGGTATCAGAGCATGGTCTAGGGAGTCAGTGACTGCAGTGGGCAGAACACTGGGGTATTGTATACACAGTATGTCTGGGATACCCATATATGAGGCACTACATCTCCAGTATCCGACTCTCGAGTGCGTCCTCAAAGTTCCATAGACAGGTTAGTAAGTTTTCCTAGATCATTCGAATAACATTCCTTATGAGAATAATTATATTCTAGATACAAGTTAAGAAATCCTCTTGAAGTTATACCGAATCAATACCCGAAGAATAAACGAGCTATGGAATCAGACAGTAGGATTCTAAGAAAAACTTTCGAGGAAGTGAGAAATGAAAGATATAAGAAAGTAAAGAATGATGCATAAGAGTATAAGTAGTCAGAGATAAATAATAGTACAAGGGATGGAATAAGGTAGTGAAATTTTAAGGATATCTACCCTGGATAATAGAAAGAGAATAGAAAGGCCCGAATGAGTAATAGAGAGCCTAGAAGATGTAAGATCTCTTCCTTCCTCATACCATTCCTTCAAGCCGAGCTAATAGTCTTCAAATACTTCCTATAGGTAGTAAAGTCCCATGAGTACCCACCCAGAAAAATAAGAAGAGGAAAGAAAAGTTAGAAAGAGAAGTAGAAGACAGAATGGAGATAGTTATACATGCTATCATAAGTAAATAGAAGAATAGAAATAGATAGATAAGATAATGCTAAAATCTGTAGTAATGAGAATCAGAGACACGGAGCTAGATAATAAGGGATAATACCAGAGTTAGTAGTAAATAAGAGTGTCGCAAGACTAAAACTGAATAAAGAGTCGAGTAGATCTAAGTAAAGTTTCTTTCCCTCAAGCGAGATTCATTTCTTCCTCGGAAATTCTTCCAAAATTTTTCCTTATAACTCTTGAGCATCTTGAATAGATAGTAAGTTCCTTGAATAACCGAGAACAACTATAAAGCAGAAGAAGTGAGAAATCAGGAATTTCGTCAATGCTTCTAACAGATGAGAGATGCTATAAGGATAAAGAGATTTTAGGTTTCCCAAACTCAGGCCCGTAAGAAAACAAGATGAATGGCGACAGAAACAACAGTTAGTTACCCTAGCCAAGGGATCCAATAGATAAGGCCTCGACCTACCCAGATCCTCACTCATTTGAGATACCAGTTAAGGAAGTTATCCTGACAGAGTCTATCTCATAAGTATCCTACAAGAGCAATAGAATTCATGAGGACATAAAGTACTAGAACAAGGATGAGAGATGCTATAAGGATAAAGAGATTTTAGATTTCCCAAACTCAGGCCCGTAAGAAAACAAGATGAATGGCGACAGAAACAACAGTTAGTTACCCTAGCCAATGGATCCAATAGATAAGGCCTCGACCTACCCAGATCCTCACTCATTTGAGATACCAGTTAAGGAAGTTATCCTGACAGAGTCTATCTCATACGTATCCTACAAGAGCAATAGAATTCATGAGGACATAAAGTACTAGAACAAGGATGAAGAATCTCCCCAAGACATAAAGAAAAGAATCAATGAGATATAAAATAGTTCCTATCAGTATAGGTATAGGCGACCGTAAGAAAACCCAACAGAAGTCCATCTCAAGAAATGAAAGGACCTTGAAAAGCAGACCACTTAGAAGAAGGATCAAGAAAGTTTCAAGGATATAAAGAAGAAAACTCAGGGTAGCTCAAAGATTAAGGTAAGTCAGAGTGAGGCTTGCTAGACTAGTAGGAGTTCACAAATAGATCAAATGTTGTAGAACCCACGGATATGTTAGACAGTAATGACCCATAGCGTCACTATTTTGTAAATGATATTGTATTATTGTACAAAATTAACTATGTAGTAATGAAATTGCCTTTTACCGTTTTGTAATTATTTACTTTGATATATAAATGGTAAAAGTCCCTATGATTAGTTCGGATTGTGATGATATGAGACAGTATCAATCCATAAAGGTTTAATCATTAAATATCCTAGTCGTAGTATTATCGAGATTGGACATCGATAATGCGGAATAGACTAGTACTGCACTTGTGCATGTTGTGAGGGCACAACTGCATAGTTCTCATATATTTAAGTATTGGATAACTTATGCAAGTGCGGTAGGAGGTTGTTGTTTTACCGATGGTACGGAAAACAGCTTCGCTCTGGATAGACCCCGCGGAGTCCCATTGGTAGTATGTCTGCGTGTCTATGGGAGTCCGCTTCAGGGTAGGTGCATATGATCTTAACCTGAGATTTGCATCGCTAGTACTTACGACAATCGGTAAAATTTAGGTTTGGTGGTCCAGGGCTTTAACGGGTTTGGTATACCTCTTCTGGGTTTATCGAGAATCGTAGTGTACTGGGTGTGATGTCAAGATGGAAGTATCACTTCAGACATGGAGATGATGATCGCGAGGGATACAGAACTAGTACTCTATAATGGTTGCAACCATCGGGATAATATGACTAGGTCAGGATTATCCGATTCAAAGAGACTGGTTGCTTGATGTCCGATATGTGTATCGTACGGGGCAGACACATCTCCAGCCCCAGGCCTTACATGGATCATCCGATACTGGTTCGATATACACTATACTACGGTATACTACGCCTGTATAGATCTAATATTCCAGTAAGAATATTTCTAGAGAATTGGGTAGGCATGGCGTTTTGCTAGAAGCTAACATTGTCTTGTAAATCGGTAAAAACGTAGTACTTGGTACGTACGTGTTCGAATAGTTCGACAACCGGATTTACTGCCAACATATCTAGAGGTCTCTTGGGTCGCTTCCCGAAGATTCACCAATGACGTATGATTCAAACTCGATTAATCTTGGATTAATTACGGAGAGACTTTATCTTGGATAAAGTACTATATAAAGAGAGAGAACGATTAATTAGAATTAATCGTAAAATTATTATATTCGATATAATAATCGGAATTCGATTTCGACGCGAAATTGAAATTAGATTTTAATTCGGGCAAACGAGTTAATTTAGAATTAATTCGTTAGCGACGTAAATATAATTTCGCTAGGCGCAATTATTTATTTAAATTCGATTTAATTAACATCGCGACGTAAGCTCGGTATTTCGGAAATATCGAACTCGAAAGCGTGAGTGCACGTGGGCCACTTTCATTTGGAAAACGTGTGGGGCCCACATGACACTTGTCATTATTTGCATTATTTAATCAAGATGTATTGCATGAAGATAGTGTACAAAGCACTCAAGGGTATGCATGGAAATTGAGGTTAGACACCTAAGTCTTTGCATGGTTTGTGTCATAAGTATATTATATTTAATATAATTATGACATAAATATAAATTGATTTGAGACAAAAATCAAATCCTCCTCTCCCTCTCTAATTACCGAAACAGTGAGCTCTCAAAGCTCTCTCCAATTCTTCATTTGTTTTGTGGCAAGACAAGAAGAAAGTGTGCTTGTTTGGAACTCTAACACACAACTTTGGCTAGCAACATCAAGGGATCATACAAGGTGTTATGGGAAACTCATCTTAGAGCTTGGAAGGATCAAACTTTGCTTGGAGCATTTCTTTTCATCTTGGCCGAATCCTCCACTGCCCACAAAGGAGCAACATTTGTTTCATCCATTGCATCCACATTCCGTTTTTGTGAGTATTGTTTCCGCATTACTTCAATGTAGTTCATTCTTATATATATTTGCTTGTTTTTGATCTTGGGACATGGTTATTAGATTTCCAACAATGGTATCATTGAGCCTAAAATGCATGCAAATATATTAGGATGTTATTTGGGGAAAATTGTTTGAAGCATGATTTGATGAGTTTGCTTGATTAAATATGCTTAGATGTATGTTAAATGGATTATACATCATCAATTTCATGGAAAATAAATTGGATTAATTTTCCAACCCCAATGAGGCTTGGCCGAATACATGCAAGCATGTGGACTAGATGATTTTTTAATTTTAAGACATTGGAGACTTGAAATAATATGGAGATGATCATTTGTAACTTGATTGGATTGAAAATGAAATCGGAACCATATTAATTCACCTTGGCCGAATGCTTGATGAAGATTAGGACTTGATTTTTTGATTAAATAATGTTGGACATGTATTTAAGATAAAAATATGATTAATAGATTAATTTGATATTTTGGGAATATTGATTTAAAGGATTAATCATGAAAATACACTTTAATTAATTAAGTTATAAAATTTGGAATTTTAAAATTTAGTTAATTGGGCTTAAATTGGAATTGGGCCTAAAACTATTATATTGGGTCATAAATGGGCTTGGTTGGGCCAAGTAGATTTGGACCATTTGGATTGGATCCAAAATGGGCCTTAATCACACCATTTAAGTCCAAATGTAATAAATGGGCTTTTATGTTAATTGGGCCTTATGGGCTTGATATTGATTTTATGGCAAATGAGGGTGATTCCTTATTGGGCTTGGAAATTGGGTTTGACCCACATTGACCAAGGCCCAAGCCTAATGAAATCAATAGAAAGCCTATCGGACTTTAATTAAACGGACATTAGATGTTAGTTGGGCTTTGAGACCAAAAGTACTAGATTTGGAATCTAAGTTATAAAAGCACAATAAAAGTGTAAATATTTAATTTAGAATTAAATAAAAAGGATTAGTATTGAATACGACTTAAATTGGATTTAACGAGTAGTTCGATATAATTCGTGAATTCATACCATATGTATATTCTCAAAACGAGTTGGACTCGCGCAAATGCAAACAATTGTTTGAACATTGTTTCACACTAATAAAAGACTAATTAATTGGATTTGATTGGTTGTAAACATGCCTTGAATGAATGAAAATGAATGTGGATGTGTTGTATGAATAGTGTATATCGGATGGATATTAGAAGGGAAGGGTAATTTTAGAAATTATTGTAAATTTGGAATTTATAAATTGGACCTGCGTGTCCAGCCTTATCTCTTTATCTCTTTGTATTCTTTCTCACCTAATTCCCCTCAATGTAAATGAGGTTTCTCTTATTGTATTATGTAATTGGGTAGAAGTAGAATAGTGCTAGCGGGGAGAGGAAAGGGAGTGATTTGTTCTAGGAACAAGTTGTTTATATATCCATCCGCATATCACTATTACTTTACTTTACGCGCTTTATGATGTTTTAGAAGCATGCTTAAGGGTGTATGATGATGAGACCTAACAAAGATAAATTAATTGGTTGCCAATTACGCGAAAAATCCCTCAAACAATATTAAGCGATTTTCCTTCCGTTGAATGATTCTTTCTCAGATCCGAAATTGGCATTGGTTTGTTGGCCAAAGTCAAGACCTTGTCAATTGAGGATGTGTTTGAATCATGAGAGTTTTGTTCCACATCGGTGTCCTGTCCAAGTTGTGATTTGTTGGCCAAAGTCAAGATCACTTCTTGTCCATCGACATTGATTACGAAAACTTTCCTTGTCAATGGGTCCCGCTTAACTGGAATCATTAGGTTTGTTGTGCCAAAGCCAAGGCTTAGTTGATTCAGAGGAAATGGTTAGGAAAATGTATTGGATACATTAACGTATGTATTAGATATATATGTTTCGGACTTGGATGTCCACCTACCGGATCTAGGAATTGGATGGGATCCAATTGATCTTCGAGATCTACCTAGTTAAATATCATACAACTTGTTGGCCAAAGTCAAGGTTGTGTGTTATTTAACGGGATCCTAGCCCACTAGGAAATTGGATTTCCCGAGTACTCAACAGAGGGTTAGAGACTTGTAGAAAATAGTGGGAGGCTAGTATTGAGTTTGCAATTTCATTCAGATACTTAGCTTTTACGCGTTTACAAAATTTATTTCGTCAAATATTTTAACATTAGTTGGACTAATAAAAATGTATTTTTCTTGTAACAGTTTGACTGTACCCATTTTATCGTTAACTAGATAGTTGGACATCGTAGTTAAGATGGCTAGCAAGGTAAATGTCCGTGACATCATCATGGGTGACAATGTCTTTAAGGGGACAAACTTTGCTGATTGGGAAATGAACCTAAGGATAGTCCTTGGGGCAGAGAGGATACTGTATACGATTCAGAGACCTCTCGGGCCTAAGCCCACTGAGCCACTTGAGCTGGAGTTATGGAAAACTCACAGTGATGATTGTGACACGGCTCAATCGATCATGCTTGCTTCAATGACTCAACACTTTCGTCGCCAAAATAGGGACTTGGATCCTTATAATATGATGGCAAGATTGCAAGATCTTCACCGCACTAATAAGCGGATGGCGAGGTACGAGTTGGTGAAGAGAATCTTTCGCACCCGTATGACTGATGGTAGTTCTGTTGAGGTCCATGGGACTCAAGTGATAGCCGATATTGATGAACTGGCTAATATGGGTATAGTTGGAGTCTGAGCTGGCTATAGATGTACTTCTACAGTCACTACCCGATACTTGGAAACAAATGTCATCAACTACAAACTGATGAATTCGGATGACACTCTTGGAGAGTTGTTGTCAATTCTCAAGGAGTCAGAGAAAGAACTTCTGAAAGGCAACAAGCGCGAGGCGCACTTTGCAACAACATCTCAAACGCCGAAAGCTGGGCTCAAGGCAACTGGGGGTGTAAAGAAGAAGAAGCATAAGAACAAAGGCAAGGCCAAGTCAACAAAGGCTTCTGGGAAGCCAAGGGACAAGTCTCAAGATGTTTTCCTGAAATGCGGCAAAAGAGGTCACTGGAAGCGTGACTGCCGCATGAACAAGGGACATAAGGAGGACATACAGGCGGGCAAGGCTCCGGCCTCAGGTATGTTTGTTATTGAGATAAATATGACTACTTCCAGTCTTAATAAAAATTGGATTTTGATTATGGCTGTGGTTCTCATATTTGTACTGATGTGCAGGATCTGCATGATAGCAGGAGACTGGCTTCGGGGGAGGTAGATCTACGAGTTGGAAATGGAACTTCTGTTGCTGTTTTGGCCGTAGGCACTTTTTTTTGGGAACTGCCCTCGGGGCATGTACTTAAACTAAATGACTGTTATTTTGTTCCTAGTTTAAATAGGAATATTATTTCTGTATCTTTGTTAACCCAAACAGGGTTACACTTTTATTTAAAAACACCAGGTGTTATTTATATATGAATGATGCAGAAATTTGCAGTGCTGATGCAAATAATGGTCTTTATATTTGAATATAAATGAATCTCCAAAATGTAAAATAACAAACAAAAGGCTCAAAATGAGTAATCCAAAAAGAAGAAACTTATTTGTGGCATTGTCGTCTGGGACACATCAACAAGACTCGCATATCCACACTTTCGAAGAGTGGGTACTTGGACGGATTTGATCCAAATTCATATGACGTCTGCGAATCTTGTTTATTAGGCAAAATGCCTAAATCACCTTTTAGTGGTAAAGGTGAACGCGCCACTGAACTGTTAGCCCTCGTTCATAGTGACGTTTGTGGGCCCATGTCTAGCCAGGCTAGAGGTGGATATCGATACTTCGTAACCTTTACGGATGGCATCACGTTATGGTTATGTGTATCTAATGATGCACAAGTCGGAAACTTTTGAGAAATTCAAAGAGTTTCGACACGAAGTTGAAAAACAAACAGGCAAGAGTATTAAAACATTACGGTCGGACCGTGGTGGCGAATACTTAAGTAATGAGTTTCAAGATTACTTGAAAGAATATGGTATTCTTTCACAATAGACTCCTCCTGGAACACCACAATTAAATGGTGTGTCTGAACGGAGAAACCGTACCTTGCTTGATATGGTAAGGTCGATGATGAGTCGCACTGAGCTGCCTATATCCTTCTGGGGACATGCATTAGAAAGTGCAATCCTTATTTTGAATAGGGTTCCGTCAAAGTCTGGAGAACAGACTCCGTATGAGATATGGACAGGAAAGAAACCAGGTTTCTCATTCCTGAAGATTTGGGGTTGCTGGGCATACGTCAAACGTTTGGAAGGTACCAAACTTGAACCCAAATCAGATAAATGCCTATTTGTTGGATATCCTAAGGAAACCAAAGGATATTACTTCTATAACCCAAAAGAGAACAAAGTTTGTTGCTCTACATGCGGTTTTCCTTGAGAAGGAATTCCTAAATGCAGTGTTTAGTGGGAGGAAAGTAGAACTCGATGAAAGTCGTAAGTGATACTGTTCCTGGCAATGAATCAAGAACGGAACATGAACAGTCCATCCAGGATGAGACTGAACCACAATCTTCAGTTACACAAGGACTACGTAGGTCGGAGAGAGTCAGGGTAATACCTGAGAGGTATGGATTCCTGATCTCACCTCATGTAGATATTAATCTTATTGAGGATACTGAACCGGCTACGTATGAGGAAGCGATACAGGGTATCGAATCCACTTTATGGCAAGAAGCCATGAAGGCCGAAATGGATTCCTGTATACCAACCAAGTTTGGACACTGGTTGATGCACCAGAAGGCGTAAAGCCTATTGGATGCAAATGGGTCTTCAAGAAGAAGACAGACATGGATGGCAACGTACAAACGTACAAAGCTAGGCTCGTAGCGAAGGGGTATCGTCAATAACTTGGAGTTGATTATGACGAAACTTTCTCACCCGTTGCCATGATTAAATCCATTCGGATAATGCTTGCAATAGCTGCATATACGATTATGAAATATGGCAGATGGACGTTAAAACCGCTTTCCTTAACGGAAACCTGTTGGAGGATGTTTATATGCAACAACCTGACGGTTTATCGCACCAAGACTTGCAAACAAGGTTTGTAAGTTAAATCGGTCCATTTATGGACTGAAGCAAGCATCGAGGTCATGGAACCAACGTTTTGATGAGGTCATAAAAGAATATGATTTCATTCAAAATGTAGATGATCCTTGTGTATATAAGAAGGTTAGTGGGAGTGCACTGACTTTTATTGTCCTTTATGTCGACGATGTATTGCTTATAGGCAATGACATTCCATGTTAACGTCGGTGAAAGCTTGGCTTTCATTGAAATTCTCCATGAAAGATCTGGGAGAAGCAGCTTTTATTCTAGGAATAAAGATCTACCGGATAGATCTAGAAAGCTACTTGGACTCTCCCAGAGTACATATATTGATAAAGTGTTGAAGAGATTCAACATGGATCAGTCCAAGAAGGGACTGTTGCCAACATCACATAGCGTCTTTCTATCTAGGGACATGTGTCCTAAAACACAAGATGAGAGAGACAACATGAGTCGGACTCCGTTCGCCTCGGCAGTCGGATCGATCATGTATGCCATGATATGTACACGACCTGATGGTCCTATGCTTTGAGCATGTGCAGTCGATATCAGGCCGATCCAGGACAGGATCACTGGATGGCGGTTAAGAATATCCTTAGGTATCTTAAAAGAACTAAGGATGTTTTCTTAATCTATGGAGATGGAGAACTTGAGGTATCTGGGTTACCGATGCAAGTTTCCAAACCGACAGAGACGACTTCAGTCGCAAACCGGGTACATATTTTGCTTGAATAACGGAGCAGTGAGCTGGAAATCTTCCAAGCAAGATACTGTTGCCGATTCAGCAACTGAAGCGGAGTACATTGCAGCAGCTGAAGCAGCAAAAGAGGCAGTTTGGATCCGAAAATTCCTAATTGGATTAGGAGTTTTCCGTTAGCAGCTGAGCCCGTTCCATTGTATTGTGACAATAGCGGGGCTATAGCACAGGCTAAGGAACCAAGGTCTCATCAACGATCCAAAATGTTCTTCGACGATTCCATCTGATTCGAGAGATCATACATCGTGGCGATGTGAAGATCGAGAAGATCGCATCAGAGGATAATATTGCAGATCCGCTGACGAAGGCTATTCCTCGGGAAAAGTTTGAGCGACATGTACATAGTTCAGGTATTAGATGCTTGAGTGACTGGCTATAGGCCAAGTGGGAGATTGTTAGACAATAATGACCCATAGCGTCACTATTTTGTAAATGATATTGTATTATTGTACAAAATTAACTATGTAGTAATGAAATTGCCTTTTACCGTTTTGTAATTTATTTACTTTGATATATAAATGGTAAAAGTCCCTATGATTAGTTCCGGATTGTGATGATATGAGACAGTATCAATCCATAAAGGTTTAATCATTAAATATCCCTAGTCGTAGTATTATCGAGATTGGACATCGATAATGCGGAATAGACTAGTACTGCACTTGTGCATGTTGTGAGGGCACAACGGCATAGTTCTCATATATTTAAGTATTGGATACTTATGTAAGTGCGGTAGGAGGTTGTGTTTTATCGATGGTACGGAAAACAGCTTCGCTCTGGATAGACCCCGCGGAGTCCCATTGGTAGTATGTCTGCGTGTCTATGGGAGTCCGCTTCAGGGTAGTGCATATGATCTTAACCTGAGATTTGCATCGCTAGTACTTACGACAATCGGTAAAATTTAGGTTGGTGGTGGTCCAGGGCTTTAACGGGTTCTGTGTATACCTCTTTTGGGTTTATCGAGAATCGTAGTGTACTGGGTGTGATGTCAAGATGGAAGTATCACTTCAGACATATGGAGATGATGATCGCGAGGGATACAGAACTAGTACTCTATAATGGTTGCAACCATCGGGATAATATGACTAGGTAGGATTATCCGATTCAAAGAGACTGGTTGCTTGATGTCCGATATGTGTATCGTACGGGGCAGACACATCTCCAGCCCCAGGCCTTACATGTGATCATCCGATACTGGTTCGATATACACTATACTACGTATAACGCCTGTTATAGATCTAATATTCCAGTAAGAATATTTCTAGAGAATTGGGTAGGCATGGCGTTTTGCTAGAAGCCTAACCTGTCTTGTAAATCGGTAAAAACGTAGTACTTGGTACGTACGTGTTCGAATAGTTCGACAACCGGATTTACTGCCAACATATCTAGAGGTCTCTTGGGTCGCTTCCCGAAGATTCACAATGACGTATGATTCAAACTCGATTAATCTTGGATTAATTACGGAGAGACTTTATCTTGGATAAAGTACTATATAAAGAGAGAGAACGATTAATTAGAATTAATCGTAAAATTATTATATTCGATATAATAATCGGAATTCGATTTCGACGCGAAATGAAATTAGATTTTAATTCGGGCAACCGGTAATTTAGAATTAATTCGTTAGCGACGTAAATAATAATTTCGCTAGGCGCATATTTATTTAAATTCGATTTAATTAACGTCGCGACGTAAGCTCAGTATTTCGGAAATATCGAACCCGAACGCGTGAGTGCACGTGGGCCCACTTTCATTGGAAACGTGTGGGGCCCACATGACACTTGTCATTATTTGCATTATTTAATCAAGATGTATTGCATGAAGATAGTGTAACAAAGCACTCAAGGGTATTGCATGAAATTGAGTGTTAGACACTCTAAGTCTTTGCATGGTTTGTGTCATAAGTATATTATTTAATATAATTATGACAAATATAATTGATTTTTGAGACAAAAATCAAATCCTCCTCTCCCTCTCTAATTACCGAAACAGTGAGCTCTCAAAGCTCTCTCCAATTCTTCATTTGTTTTGTGCAAGCAAGAAGAAAGTGTGCTGTGGCTCTAGTTTTGTCTGCTTGTTTGGAACTGCTAGCACACTTGGCAAGGAAGGGGTTATGGGAAACTCATCTTAGAGCTTGGAAGGACAAACTTTGCTTGGAGCATTTCTTTTCATCTTGGCCGAATCCCCACTGCACAAAGGAGCAACATTTGTTTCATCCATTGCATCCACATTCCGTTTTTTTGAGTATTGTTTCCGCCATTACTTCAATGTAGTTCATTCTTATATAATTTGCTTGTTTTTGATCTTGGGACATGGTTATTAGATTTCCAACAGTATAAGCCCGAGTCAGTATAGATTCGTAGAAGAATATAAGAATAGACATATGAAGTTGGAGATATTTAAGAAGTGATAAGAGTACCAGTATGGACAATAGAATAAAGTGGTCAAATCAAGGTTTATAGCAAAGAACATGAAGTGAGATCTAAGAAACAAATAGAGTTATGACCCACCGTTAGTCTTAGTAGCAAGGAGTAGAGTAAGGAAATAGAATATGCAAATGGTATGGGAGACGCGAGGAGTAACAAGGAAATTCAGTGTATTTAGGCGTGAAGATAACATAACGAGAAAATAATAGAGTAAAGAATCGATGATATTTGTGGGACCCTATAGCCTAGTAAAGAAAAGAACCAGTAAATGAGAGCAATTGATAGATTAGACAAATCACGAGATGGCTTGACAACTAGGTCGAAGAATCCAAAGAATCATAGACAAGAAACATGAGAATGGAAGGTTCAACGCTACAATAAGTTGAGCTAAGTGCGGAAACCTTCATAGAAACAAAGAACCCTCAAGAAAGTAAAGATATTATAAGTACAAAAAAAGGTCATGGAGAACGATTCGTAGGAACATAGTGAACAACTCATAAGGAACCTCATGGTATTGAGAAGAAGGATTTTAGGTAGAGAGTAGTGTATGGATCAAAAATTTAGTATAAGATGTCCTTAGTAGTCGAAGTAAATAGAGTTTTCAAATGAGTAAAGGAGTAAGGAGTTGAGGAACTAAGATAAGAAATGAACCTTCGTAGCAGAATGAGTCCCTTAAGAAAGATAGCAAAGAGATTATAGTAGTATCCAGAGAAAGAACATAGTGACCGCAGAAAGTTAAGCAACAGAAATGATAAAGAGACAGTATAAGGAACCTATTATGATGTATGCTTCTAGAAGGACTTTGTATGGGATATGGAGTGATTGATTGATGTAAATGACCAGTAGTAAGGTTATAAAAGGAAAGCCAGATAAGATTTATCAATAATACCCAGTATAGGGAAAGACACCAGACATGTATGCACGAGAGTCGTAAGCAAAGAGTAGGTGTCACCGAATCACCGTAACAGAAAAGCCTCAAGACTAGTTCCCACACTCCCAACCCTCGATCAGCATTAGTAACAGAAATAGACCTGGAGCGTAATCTTGAAATACTCCAGAAGCAAGTATAAGTATAGTGATAAATGATCGAAACACAAAACTCTTGATAACAGCAACAACAGAATAAGAAGAAAGGAAGAAATGGCCTAAGTAAGAGATTTTAAAGAGGAGCTAGTAGATAAGGCAACAAAGAGGAGAAGTACTAGTTAAGTAGCGATAAGAATGTAAGAGGATGTCGTTAAACATAACCAATGACATAGGAGAGCTGATATCTTTGAATAAAGGAACAAAATTATAACCCATAGCAGTTTAAGTTATAGAACGAAGCAGAAAAGTAAATGAAAATGTTAGCTGACACAATGATTGAAAGTGAAATTATCAAGGTGCAACAACAAATGGGAGAAGATACTAAGTAAGTGCTGAGGAAATGATAGGTACGTAAAGAAAGAATATATTCCCTAGGTAAAAAGGCAGAAACATAGACCAAGAAAGTTCTTAGTAAATAATAGAATGAAGCAGAGGATAAGAAGAATACCAAGAAAAAGTTTAGAGAGTGAAGCTGTTAAGGTGCAACGACTGTAGGAAAGAATGCTTAATAAATAAAAGGTTACAGTAAATTATAACAAGGAAAATTTTGGTTAAGTAATCATATAAGGTACCCAGCCTTAGTCTAGGATGACTGAACCACTGTAGGTTTAGGATGGTTTTAGCCACGAATATGGATGGTTTGGTATATTCGTATCATAGTACGGAAACAAAGAAATAAGTTAGTAAAAAACTATAAATGTCATAGAAAATGAATCCTCGAGCTACATAATATTGGCAAGAATGTGAGTAACGACCTTTGAAAGCAAAGTACGAAAGAATATAAGCTTTAAACCATAACCAAATGGAAAGGGACCACTAGGAAATTGTCCAGAAGTAACACGTTACGTATGAGTGCCATCGATAGACAATATTAGTAAGTTAGAAAATCCCAAACCCCCTTGGAAAAACATAAATTTTGGAACTTGAAGAGAGAAGCTCATAGACTGTTGAAGGTTGTAAGGGGTGTATAGAAAGTTAATAGTTAAGTGATGAGAAAGAATATTAAGATCAAGTTAGACAAATGGAGCAAAGGAATACTGAGTACAGTTATGAAGATATCAAAATCTTTAGTAAGAGTCAAAGGTACCAGTCACTAAGAGTCTGATCAAGTTAAGTAATTGTGGAGCATAAGTAAAGACCTAGAAGAAAGAGGTTTTTAGAAATAAGAATATTGAGCACAACTAAAAGTTCAGAAAAATAGTAGTCAAAGATACTCAGCAGAGGACTTACGAAATGAGAACTTAGAAAAGAGAAAAGAGGATGTAACGACCGTTAGTTTTTACTACTTTATTTAATTGTACTGTTACATACGGGATGAAGGCATATAAAATAAATTATATTGAGACCCAAATATACCCATGAAATGACTTTGGGGACAATCGGTAAATTTCCGGGATGAGACTTTACAGAATTCCCTTTGGAAAGCCTGTGGTATCTGGGGCATAACCTTTTTATATGAACTCCTATTTTTATAAATTTTATATCGTCGGAAAGCTGAGATAAATACCTACAACTTCCTTGTTGAATATTTTCCCAAATTCGGACAAGAAACGGGTCAAAAAAGCAAGTCAAAATCCTGATGAATAGTAACTTCGGACCCAAATGCAAAAAATCTCAATTTTTCTCCAACCTTATATAAAGAGTTAACTATTCACTAATCAAAATTTTGGGAACAATGTTGGACAATTATGACCCATAGCATCACTATTTTGTAAGTAACATGGTGTTCTTGTACAAAATTAACTATGTGACAAATGAAATTGCTCTTTTATCATTTTGAAATTAGATTACTTGGATATATAATTGATAAAAGTCCATATGATTAGTACCGGATTAATAAGATATGAGACAATATTAATCCTAGAAAGGTTTAATCATTAAATATCCCTAGTGGTAGTATTATCGAGACTGGACATCGATAATGCGGAATAGGCTAGTATTGCACTTGTGCGTGTTATGGAAGCTTAACAACATATTTCTCATATATTTAAGTATTGGATACTTGAGACTGTAAGATCAAATCTATAGAAGTCTCGGCCTCGTAGGCAATGCCCAGCTAACCTAGCTGTTCGATATCAGTAATCATTTGTGACATATAGTGCTCGACAGATGTACCCTCTGACATTTGCGAGCGAAAGAGCTTCTTTTGCAATTCATACTTCTGAGATCTAAGATTAGATCTGTGAAGATCCTTCAATTTCAACATCATACTATAAGGATCCAATCCTTTGTTCTGACGATGAAATTAAGGTGTCATTGCAGCAATCATGACGGATTGAGCACTAACGTTATCATCACGATGAGTCTTCTAAAGCTCATGTTCTACTATTTGCTCAACTCCGAGCTCAGGCCCGAGAGGTTTCTCTATTACATAGAGTAACGTCTTAGCTCCCAGAACTATCCTGAGATTTATCTCCCAATCTAGAAAATTAGAGCCGTTAAAGACATTATCTCCCATGATTATGTCCGCAACGTTAATCTTTCCAGCTTTTTCGATTGCAATAGTCCAACTATCCAATCAACTATTTCGGGTAAACTCAAAATATAATGATTACTATAGTCCAACTATATAATCAACCACAAGTGGAGTAGTGTGTTGTACAGTCTAACTGTTTAAAGAAAGCAATATTAAATATTAGTCCAACTAATATATTTATAACAATGATAAATAAAATAAAAGAGCGCGTATTGGTAAGTATTTAAACGAAATTGCAAATTTAATACTTGCCTCCCACTATTTTTCGGCGAGCCTCTAACCCTCTGTGGAGTACTCGGGAAACCTAGTTTCCTAATGGGCTAGGATCCCGTTAATTAACGCACAACCTTGACTTTGGCCAACAAGCTGTATGAAACTTAACTAGGTAGATCTCTAAGATCAATGGGATCCTATCCAATTCCTAGATCCGGTAGGTGGACCTCCAAGTCCGAAACACATATCCAATGTATGCAAATATATCCAATATATTTCCTAACCTTTTCCTCTGAATCAACTTAGCCTTGGCTTGGCTCAACAAACTTAATGATTCCAGTTAAGCGGGACCCATTGACAGTGGGAAAGCTTCGTAATCCACATCAATGAAATAGAAGTGACCTTGACTTTGGCCAACAAGTCACAACCGCCTAAGACATGCGATATGGAACAAAGCTTTCGTGGTTCAAACACATCCGCGATGGACATTGATATTGACTTTGGCCAACAAACCGATTCCAATCTTGGATCTTGAGAGAGAACCACTCAATGAAAGGAAAACGCTTAATATTTAATGAGGGTTTTTCGCGTAAAATGGCAACCAATCTATTATCTTTGATTAGGTCTCATCATACACCCTTAAGCATGCATTCTAAAAGCATAATAAGGTGTGAATAAAATTAATAATGATATGCATATGGTTATATAACAAACTTTGTTCCTGGAACAAATCTCTTCTTTTCCTCTCTCCCGCTAGCACTATTCTTACATCTACCCAATTACATAATACATTAAAGAAACGTCATTTACATTGAGGGGAATTGGTGAGAAGAGAAATACAATGAGAAAAGAGATAATAGGCTGGACACGCATGTCCAATTTAATAAATTCTAAATTTATTACAACAATTTCTAAAATTGCCCTCACCCTTCTAATATCCATCTGATATACATTATTCATACAATACAACCAAGTATTCACACATAGCATTCAATCAATGTAATCCAATTAATTTATCTTTGAATTAATGATCATCCAATGTTCAAACAACGATTTGATTTGTGCGAGTCCAACTCGTTTAAGAATAAATACTCAAAGTACGTATTCTTGAATTATATCGAACTAAAATTTTAAATCTAATTTAATTTGTATTCAATACTAATTCAAATTTAATTCCAAATTAAATAATTACACTTTTAATAGTGCCTTTTAGACTTGGATTCCAATTCCAATCTTAATGGGTCTTAAAGGCCCAATTAGTATCCAATACTATTCAATTAAAGTCCAGTGGGCTTTTAATTAATTCTTTAGGCATGGGCTTTGGCCATTATGGATCAAACCCAAGATGCCAAGGCCCAAATAGGAATCACCCTTTACCAAAAATCAATTTAGGCCCAATTAAATTATTAAAGGCCTAATTGTCATATTTGGACTTTATGGGAATGGTTTTACGCCCAATTGGATCCAACCTAATTGTCCAAAACCAAACTTGGCCCAACCAAGCCCATTAAGCCCAATTACAACAATTAAATTAATACATTATTCCAAATTACATATTAATACAATTCAAGTGTAATTAACATAATTAATCAACTAATCTAATGTTTCCAAAACACTAATTAAATCAATTAATCATGCTCATTAATTCCAATTCATGTCCAACACAAATTGAAGCAAAATCAATCCATTAAACATGCTTCACTCAAGGTAATTAACATGAAATTAACATCCAATTTTGATTTCAATCCAATTAAACCAACAATTAATATACATTTCATGCCAACAACACATCCAATTGTCTAATTATCAAAAATTACCATGAGCAATTAAGGGTTCAAGTTTCGGCCAAGGGTATAGAATTGGGGATTTTTGATCCAATCAATTTTTCTCAATTCTATTGATGCACAAATCCAATTCATCATCATCCAACCACAACCAAACAACCAATTTAGGAAAATAAATACTCCAAGCATAAAATCCCAAATTAAAGTATATAAACCCTAGGTTCAAATCAAGCTTAGATCTCGCTCTGATACCATTGTAAGTGTTCCTAGAATATGCCAAGGATCTCTAAGAGTGATTCGTGTGAGAAAATTACCAAAGAAAGTTGCGGAAAAACTTACATTGGTTGGATGAGATTTCAAAACTTTTCATGGATGTGTAGAAGCTCCAAGCTTTAACTTTGAATTCCAAACTCAAGGGTGAGTTTCCCTATCACCTTCTTTTGACTCTAAATGTGCAAGCTTTGATAAAAAAAATGAAAGAAAAATTTCTCTCCAAGAGAGATGAAGTTTCGGCAATTGCAAGGGAGGAGGAAGATAGATTTTTGTGTTTGCTGTGAATAGTAACTCAGTCACACTTCCAAAGTTGACTTGGTTTAAATACTAAGTTTGTGTGTTGGAAATGGCTTGAGTGTTTTATAAGTAAAGCAAGCCTTACTTTCAACAAATCAAATTCATAAATCTAGCCCAACCACTTCCATCACATGTCCAACAAGTTGATGTAAGTGAAGTGGATCCCACCACTTTTAAATTCCAAATTTAAGTCGGCTAACTCAACACGCAACTTCGCTTGGGCCCGGGTTCGTTTAATTCTGAACTAAACGAATTTATTGTTGCGACATTATTAAATCCAATTTAATTAAATAATAATGCTTTGCAAAATTATTACGAAAGTTGCTTACAAATTTAATTCCAAATTAATTCGTTCACCCGAATTAAAATCCAATTCTAATTCCGCATTGAAATCCAATTTCAATTAATATATCCAATATATTATTTAATCGATTAATTCCAAATTAATCGCGTTCTCTCTTCTAATCGAATTTTATCCCAGATAAATTCTTGCCGTAATTAATCCCAGATTAAATATCATCGGTGAATCTTCGGGAAGCGACCCAAGAGATCCCTGGATATGTTGGCAGTAAATACGGTCATCCGACTATCCGAACACGTGCGTACTCGGTACCACGTTCTTACCGATTTACGAGACATGGTTGGCTTCTAGCAAAGCACCGTGCCTACCCAAATCTCCAGAAATATTCTTTAAAGGAATATATAATCTTTATCAAGCGTAGTATACTAAGTATTACGTATTACGATCCAGTATCGGATGTCACATGCTAGGCCTAGGGCTGGAATAATTATGTCTGCCCCGTACGAAGCACATATCGGATCACTAGCAACTAGTCTCTGTAATCGGATAATCATGACCTAGTCATATTATCCCGATGACTACAGTACTTAAGAGTACTAGTTCCGTATCCTACGTGATCATCATCTCCATATGACTGAAGTGATACTTTCATCTTGACATCACACCCAATACACTACGATTCTCAGTATACCCAGAAGAGGCGTACACAGAACCTGTTAAAGCCCCAGACGACCAAAACCAGAGTGTACTGATTGTCGCAAGTATTATCGATGCAAGTCTCAGGTTAAGACAAAATACACCTACCCTGATTCGGATTCCCATAGACACATAGTCATACTACCAATGGGATTCCGATGGGTCTATCCAGAATGAAGTTGTTCCCGTACCATCGGTACCGAATGCTGGGGCGAGTTTATTATGAACTAAGAGAAAAATCTTGGAGAGTTAATGGCTATGCTCAAGGAGGCAGAGCCAGAGCTTCCAAAAGGGAAAGAAGCGCAAGGCGCATCTTACTTCGACATCTTAGAAGGCCAAGGCTTGGCCGAAGGCTTCTAGGGTGTAAAGAAAAGGGCAAAGGCAAAATCGTCACAGTTTTCTTGGAAGACCAATGACGTATCCCAACATGTCTACCTAAACTGTGGAAAACGGGGTCACTGGAAGCGTGACTGCCATATGGACAAGGCAGACATAAAGGAAGTGAAGGCGGGCAAGGCTTCGACTTCTGGTATGTTTGTTATAAACATATCCACTGCTAGTTTTAAAATTGGATTTTGATACTGGGTGTGGTACATATATATGTACTGATGTGTGGGATCTGCTGATTAGAAGAAGACTGACTTCAGATGAGATTAACCTGCGAGTCAGAAACGGGACGAGAGTCGCTGTTTTGGCTGTGGGAACCTAAGTTTTAAAACTGCCATTTGAGCATGTACGTAAATTAGGAAAATGTTATAATGTACCTAGTTTGACTAGAAACATTATCTCTATATCTAGTTTAATCCATTGCGGGTATACCTTTATGTTCCAGAACACTGGGTGTTTTGTTTATAAATATGATATTGATATACACATTAGATGTGAATAACAGTATTTATATTTCGAATATAAATGAATCTCAAACATATAACATGACAAACAAAAGGCTCAAACTGAGTAAATCATATGAGACTTATTTATGGCATTATTTTCAGGGACGCATTAACAAGACTCGTATATCCACTCTTTTGAAGAATGGATACATGGACGGATTTGATCCTAAAGCATATGATGTCTGCAATTTTGTTTATTAGGCAAAGTGCCTAAAACACCTTTTAGCGGTAAATGGTGTTCGTGCCACCGAGATGTTAGCCCTCATCATGGTGACGTATATGGGCCCATATCTAGCTAGGCTAGAGGTGGTTATGAATACTTCATAACCTTTACGGATGTTGCATCGCGTTATGGTTATGTATATCTTATGAAACACAAGTAGGAAACTTTTGATAAATTCAAAGAGTTTCGACACGAAGTAGAAAAACAGACGGGCAAAAGTATTAAGACATTACGGTTGGACCGTAGTGGAAAATACTTGAGCAATAAGTTTCTTGATTACTTGAAAGAGTATGGTATTCTTTCACAGTAGACTCCTCCTGGAACACCTCAATTGAGTGGTGTTTCCGAACGGAGAAACCGAACTTTGTTGGACATGGTATGTTTAATGATGAGTCGCACTGAGCTACCAATTTTCTTCACGGGATACGCATTGAACAGTGCAATACTTATTTTGAATAAGGTTCCATCAAAGTCTATTGGACATACTCCATATAAAATATGGACAGGAAAGAAACCATGTTTCTCATTCCTGATGATTTAGGAATGCTGGGCATATAATTAAACGTTTGGATGGTACCAAACTAGAACCCAAATCGGACAAGTGCCTATTTGTAATTGGTTATCCTAGGGAAACTAATTCCATAACTCACAAGAGAACAAAGATATTTGTTGCTCTCCATGCGGTTTTCCTTAGAGGAATTCCTAAATGCAGTGGTAAGTGGGAAGAAAGTAGAACTCGATGAAAATCGGTGTGATACTGTTCCAAGAACCGACTTTCTTATGGAACACGAATAGTTCATCAGAGATGAGACTGTACCACAATCTTCTAATACACAAGAACCGCGTAGGTCAGAGAGAGTCAGAAAATAACCTAAGAGGTATGGGTTTCTGATCTCACCTCATAAAGATATTAATCTTATTGAGGATAATGAGCCGACTACGTGTGAGGAAGTGATACAAGGTATCGACTCCACTATATGGCAAGGTGCCATGAAGTCTGAAATGGATTCCATGTATACAACCAATTTTGGACACTGGTTGATGTACTAGAAGGCATTGTGCCTATTGGTAGTAAATGAGTCTTCATGGTGAAGACAGACATGGATGGCAACATACAAACTTACAAAGCTAGGCTTGTACCAAAAGGGTATCGTCATCAACATGGTGTCGATTACGAAGAAACCTTTTACCCGTTGCCATGATTAAATCCATTTGGATAATGCTTGATGTTGCTGCATATTTTGATTATGAAATATGGCAGCAGGACGTCAAAACCGCTTTCCTTAACGGAAACCTTTTGGAGGATGTTTTAAATAACACTCTGACGGTTTTTATCGCGCCAAAACATGAAAACAAGGTTTACAAGTTAAATCGATCCATTTATGGATTCTTGTGTATATAAGAAGGTTAGTGGGAGTGCACTGACATTCGAT
Organism: Zanthoxylum bungeanum; assembly: GCA_019454045.1. NCBI lineage: Eukaryota > Viridiplantae > Streptophyta > Magnoliopsida > Sapindales > Rutaceae > Zanthoxylum > Zanthoxylum bungeanum. The sequence continues at coordinate 64,135 of SKCR01015821.1, forward strand.
GTCCTATACATTGATGATGTATTATTTCTTGGAAATAACATTCCCATGTTAATAATCGGTGAAAGCTTGGCTTTCATTAATATTCTCCATGGAATACTTGGGAGAGGTAACATTTATTCTAGGAATAAAGATCTACTGGGATAGATCTAAAAGGTTGTTGGCACTCTCCAAGAGCCCGTACTGTGACAAACATGTATGCGACCTGGTGTCTCATATGCTTTGAGCATCTGGAGTCACTATAAGGCCGATCAAGGTGATGGTCACTGGATTGATGTTAAGAACATCCTTAAGTATTTTAGATGAACTAAGGATGCTTTCTTAATCCTTGGAGAAGGAGAACTTGAAGTGACTAGGTTCACCACTGCAAGTTTCCAAACCGATAAAGACGATTTTGAGTCGCAATAAGGGTACATATTTTGTTTGAACAACGGAACAGTGAGCTGGAAATCTTCCAAACAAGATACTGCTGCCGATTCAACAACAAAAACGAAATATATTGTTGCGACTGAGGCAGCAAGAGGAGCATTTTGGATCTATAAAATTCCTAATTAGATTAGGAGTAGTTCTGTTAGCAGCTGAGCTGGGCTACAACACAAGCTAAAGAATTACGATCTCATCAATGATCCAAGTATGAACATCGATAGTTTTATCTGATTCGGCAGATCATACATCGGGGCAATGTCAAGATCGAAAAGATCGTTTCAGATGATAACCTTGCATATTCGCTGACGAAAGTGATATCTCAACATAAGCATGAGCGACCCGTACATAGTTCAGATGTTAGACACTTGAGTGATTGGCTATAGGCCAAGTGAGAGATGATTGGACAATTATGACCCATAGCATCACTATTTTGTAAAGAACATGGTTTTCTTGTACAAAATTAACTATGTGACAAAGGAAATTGCTCTTTTATCATTTTGTAATTAGATTACTTGGATATATAAATGATAAAAGTCCATATGATTAGTATCGGATTAATAAGATATGAAACAATATTAATCCTCGAAAGGTTTAATCATTAAATATCCCCAGTCGTAGTATTATCGAGACTAGACATCGATAATGCGGAATAGGCTAGTATTGCACTTGTGCGCGTTATGGAAGCTTAACGGCATAGTTCTCATATATTTAAGTATTGGATACTTATGCAAGTGTGATAGGAGGTTCTGTTTGCCAATGGTACGGGACCAGCTTCACTCTGGATAGACCCCTCGGAATCCCATTGGTAGTATGACTATGTGTCTATGGGAATCCGAATCAGGGTAGGTGTATTTTGTCTTAACCTGAGACTTGCATCGATAATACTTGCGACAATCAGTACACTTTGGTTTTGGTCGTCTGGGGCTTTAACAGGTTTTGTGTACGCCTCTTCTGGGTATACTGAGAATCGTAGTGTATTGGGTGTGATGTCAAGATGAAAGTATCACTTAAGTCATATGGAGATGATGATCACGTAGGATACGGAACTATTACTCTTAAGTACTGCAGTCATCGGGATAATATGACTAGGTCATGATTATCCGATTACAGAGACTAGTTGTTAATGATCCGATATGTGCTTCGTACGGGGCAGACATAATTCCAGCCCTAGGCCTAGCATGTGACATCCGATACTGGATCATAATACGTAATACTTAGTATACTACGCTTGATAAAGATTATACATTCCTTTAAAGAATATTTCTGGAGAATTGGGTAGGCACGGTGCTTTGCTAGAAGCCAACCATGTCTCGTAAATCGGTATGAACGTGTTACCGGGTACGCACATGTTCGACTAGTCCTATGACTGTATTTACTGCCAATATATCCAGGGATCTCTTGGGTCGCTTCCCGAAGATTCACCGATGATATTTGACTCGAACAGAATTAATCTGGGATTAATTATGAGAGAGAAAATTAATCCGGGATTAATTACGGTAAGAATTTATCTGGGATAAAATTCGATTAGAAGAGAGAACGCGATTAATTTGGAATTAATCGATTAAATAATATATTGGATATATTAATTGAAATTGGATTTCAATGCGGAATTAGAATTGGATTTTAATTCGGGTGAACGAAATAATTTGAAATTAAATTCGTAAGCGACTTTCGTAATAATTTTGCAAGGCATTATTATTTAATTAAATTGGATTTAATAATGTCGCAACGATAAATTCGTTTAGTTCAGAATTAAATGAACCCGGGCCCAAGCGAAGTTGCGTGTTGAGTTAGCCGACTTAAATTTTGAATTTAAAAGTGGTGGGACCCACTTCACTTACATCAACTTGTTGGACAGGTGATGGAAGTGGTTGGGCTTGATTTATGAATTTGATTTGTTGAAAGTAAGGCTTGCTTTACTTATAAAACACTCAAGCCATTTCCAACACACAAACTTAGTATTTAAACCAAGTCAACTTTGGAAGTGTGACTAAGTTACTATTCACAGCAAACACAAAAATCTATGTTCCTCCTCCCTTGCAATTGCCGAAACTTCATCTCTCTTGGAGAGAAAATAATCTTTCATTTTTTGATCAATGCTAGAACATTTAGAGTCAAAACAATGTGATAGGGAAACTCACCCTTGAGTTTGGAATTCAAAGTTAAAGCTTGGAGCTTCTACACATCCATGAAAAGTTTTGAAATCTCATCCAACCAATGTAAGTTTTTCCGCAACTTTCTTTAGTAATTTTCACACACGAATCACTCTTAGAGATCCTTGGCATGTTCTAGGAACACTTACAAACAAAAATGAAGGAAAGTAACGTGAGAGGAAAGAGAGAAGAAAAAGAAGAGAAGAATAAGAAAGAAAATAAGAAAGAGAAAGAAAAGAAGAAGAAGAAGAATGATCCGAATTCATTAAGTTTAAGTTTCAATTATGGCTACCCACGCCCGACAGGTATATTCCTATCATGGAAGGAAATCTCTACGGTGAGTATCAGATCGTGAGCTATTGAGTTTACGGCTAAACCTAAAATCTCTTTTCCAAGTTCATTTTAAGTTAACCTAATCAATCTTATTAGTGGCCATTTAACAAGAAGCATTAAGATCTAGACTCAATAAATAAACCAATATATTACACAAGTCATAAGAAAAGTCAACTTATTAAATCATTGATATTGGTTTTCATTACAACCCTAGATAACGTATTTAGTTACGACATATATTCAGGATTACTAAAGACATAAATAAATAAAACATCATGAAACTAATTGAAAATGTAAAAATTACAACAATGAAATAAAATATTAGGGTTTGGGGATCCACTTTTATTATTTCAAATCTAGAAATCTCTCTTATTATAATATATAAATTTGTATTATAATATCAACTTACCATATAGGCGTTATCCTGATTAAGTCAGATTTTAATTAATTCCAACCGACCATAAAGGCAATATCTAATTAAGTCAGGTTAAAATTAATTTAATTAAGTCCAACCGACCATAAAGGCAGTATCCAATTAAGTCAGGTTTTAAGATAATTTATATATTATAAAATAAAGGAGATTAATCTAAATTATATTAATAAGAGTTTCACCTTCACCCTAGCAGAAAGAAGTTATCTACTCATGCTTTTAAGTAAAACAAAGAAAGATTTATTACTTAAAATAAAAATTAAATACAAGAAAACTAGAATTAAACAAACAAGATACTATCCTCTAAGTATTCTAAGAAATTACCTAGAAGAAAGTGTGAATTTTCCTTCTGAATCATGGCTCTATTTATAGGCTTCAAATCAGTCGCGCATCACGCGCGCCAAGTCTTCTGTGTCACGATGCGCGCTACAAGAATTGGCGGCTGTCGGAAGACTGCATTATTGGCTTGGTATCGCGACGCGTTGAGGGTTAGGCGTCGCAACATTGACGTCCTGATGACGCAAGTGATGACACGAATCGGTAGACTGAATTATTGGTTGACATCATAATGACGCGGTGATGACGCACGTGATGACGCGGTGATGATGAGTGTCGATAGCTGAATAATTGAGGTGCGACGCGAAGCATAAGTGGTTGTGCGTCGTGATGCATGAACAATAAATTTCTCATTTTGCCATTTTCATTTGTTTTTCATCGTTTTGGCCCCGATTTATTTTCATTGACTCCTGAAATCTTATTTATCTACAAAATAACACAAAACACATCAAAATATTCACAAAACTCCAGAAACTATACAAATTATTAAGTAAAAAGGGCGATAAATATTGATATATTTTCCGCTTATCACACCTCTAAACCTAACATTTTGCTAGTCCTCGAGCAAAACAAACAAAATAAAATGAAATAAATAACTTAAAAATAAAATTCAACTAAGCCATTTTCGTAGGGATCACGGTTGCATTTAGCGTATGCAACAAGCTTTTAAACCCCTAGATGTCCCTAGTGGATGAGTTGTAGTCTCGTGAGGGTTTACAGCGATGATACCCACAAACGTCAATCAAATTTAAAATCAAACACACAAAACAAGTTAGTGACTAAACAAGTGAAATTCTTATCCAAGTTAATAGTTGTTTTCTTTCTTTCTAAATTACCAAATAAGTAAATTCTCCAATTATTTTTACCATTCTCCATATACACAACCAACAAGGTATTAACCATTCATTGTGCCCACAATAATCATAAATGTATTTGAAAAGAGTAATATTTTGTCCTAAAATTATATCATAATTCACACCTTTTTGGCAATGGATTTTTTTTAATGTAATATTTTTAAAACATCTCTAATCCTTGTAGCGAGCTTTGGGCTAGTGACTCCCAAACCAGTTGGCTTTAGGGCACTAGATGTTAAGACACCCATACGTACTTAATTACTCGGATCTCAAATGTTAAAAGTTCTACCGTTTGATGTGAACAGTCACTGCTTACTGAGGCAAGACGTCCGGTTACTAAGTAGAAGCTTTATTATTATTAACTCAGGCTTTTACCGTTTGACGCAAACAGTCACTGCTTACTGAGGTAAGATGTCTGGTTACTAAGTAAAAATATGGTTAATTATTATATGCACATTTTCTTCTTTTTTTATTATTCCATCGCTTTCAGATGCTTCCTCCAATAAAATATAGCACTGAATATTATAAACTTTCACATACAACCCATGTTCGTATACTACCATGTATGTTGATAATACATGTCAAATGAGCATATGAAGTTCAAATTTAAGTCAATATTATGGAGAATTCACGAATTTAAATAATTCAAAAGAAAATAAATAAAAATTAACTAGTTACGAATTAAGCTGAGATACGTCTCAGGAGTGGAAACTCCTTACACAGTTATCTCAAAACACAATTCCACCTGGTTAGTCAAGTTAAAAACATAAAAATTAATTTTTTTTATTTTTTTGAATTTTTGACTAAAATCCAAGCAAAAACAACACGACGAAAAATAAAATCAAGATACTAGTCAACTATTCCCCTCCCTCAAATCTAATTGAGACATTGTCCCCAATTACTAAAAAAAAAAAAAAAAGTTTAGAAGACGAGACCTGGTTAGCGTGGAATTCTACATCTAAAAAGAGAACTAAAGATTAAAATCCAGATTTATTCGACGCTTCTTACCATGATCATTATCAAACCAGTTTATCTTGGAAAGGATATGGTCAATTTTTTGTTCGAAGGCTAAGAGTTAGTCAATTAAAACATTGGTTGTTCTGGGAGTAAAAAGTATATCTTTTACATGTTTTGAAAGGAACCCATTTCTTTTGGCATCTTCAAGAAACACAAAAAGAAAGTCAAAAAATCCATCAACATTAAACAGTCCAATTGGTTTCTGGTGTATGTTCAAGTTCGTCCAAGATATCACTGTGAAAATTTCCTCCATCATGCCCAAGCCACTTGGCAAATCAATAAAGCACGATTAATCATTTCAATAAATCATTCGGACATACCTGACATGATGCATTCCTCTCTGTTTGATTGTCCTATAAGATTTGTGTCTGCCAAAGGTTTTGGGATGATTCCTAAAACTTGACTACCTCATTCTTGTATGGCCCTTAAAACGTACCCCATTAGTCCAAGATTGCCACATTTATATACTAAGTGAATATTCCTATCTACCATGACTCTACCCAATTCTTTTGTTGCTTCAGCGAATTCTAGTTTAGAACCAGAACTAGTACGCCAAAACACACAGATGTTAATAACTCGTCTTCTTGAAGTTATTGTTAGGGTTGGTGCTCGGAGTTCCAATCCGGATCGTATTTATGTCTGATTCATGAATACGAACAATGTCTTTTTCCATAATATTACTTATATAATGGTAGCACCTCTTGTCTGTTATATACATATTCGATCTAATTACGATTAGATATCTAATTATGATATTGAAACTAAATCTGATTTAGTGATATGTGTATATTAGACAAAGACCCTATGATTTACAATGTAGTGTGCAGTTACAACGTAGTTTGTAATTGACATTGAGAAGCGTCATTATAAGTTGTATATCCTTAAACAAAGTTCCTGGTTAAGATTTACCAACACGGGTTGGTTAGTAAAATCCGATGAGAGCAGTACATGTCGTGTATCATGACTTGCTCTGATGGTTTATCCCAATGAACCATGAGTCTCGGGAGACTCATATAGACATGTAGGTGTTTATTTGATGAACATTGAACGATTCACTGAAGATTTCCAAATAGATGGTACACCAACATAAATAGGAATCTTCTCAAGTTGAGCGAGCATAGTGGTCCTTCGACTTGAGATACCACAGTGGATATATGAGTTATCCTCCACACTTTGATGATAGTCACGTCACCGATCTATTTAGATCAGACCTCCGCATGTTCGTTGGGTGTGGACTGATGCTCATGATATCGAGTGTGTATCAAGATAGAATCTATCAATCATGTATAGGGCATATGTATCCTACACGTTTTTGCGATCTAGTAAATCCATGGCCATGATATAACTTCGGAAACGAGTTCCGAAGATCGTAAATTTGAAAGTCGACTATATTATACCATAAGGATTTGACGTTCTTATCTATATCCCAGGTATAATATGGATAGCCTATGTTAGATGGATTATACGTATGCAATGACCTCGACTTGCATAGTTTAGTGAGATTATCTGTGGTCGTCATAATTAATGAGTGGGTGAATTATGGACACGAAATTGGATTTCGTGATGGATAAACCTAAAGTTAGAGATTCCCACAACATGAAGTGTACTCTTTGAGCACTTCGACAACGCGTTATGAATAATATAGATTATTCATAATACTTCACCAGATTAAATGATTTAATTCGAGTCATTTAAACGGTTAAACGAAAACACATGTTTTAGGGGATTTTGGTCAATTTATAATTAATGTGTATTTGTATCTGATAAAAAATTTGATTTGATACATATTAATTATTTGTCAAATGAGACTTTGACACATGTCATTAATATATGTATTTGTTATTTAATGTAAATAACAATACATATATAATAATTATTATACTAATTAATTATTTAAATATTTAAATGTTAAATATTTGAATAATTAAATAATATCTATATTACATAAATGTTATGCAATATTTTTGATTATTATTGGCTACAAATGGCATGATTTTATTAAGCTTTAAGTGTACAAATTTGATTTGTCAAATTAAAGCTTATAATTAATTAATTAGATTAATCAAGACAAATTGACAAAATTGCCCCTCAAAGTCGGTCACTACATCTTTTAAAAGAGAAAAAAATTTCTTTTCTCTTAGCCTGGCTTAGCATGGCCGAAAATATCATCCTCCAAATACTCTGCAAATTTGTTTGATGAAACAAGGAAGAAAGTGAAGAAAAATCAAGAAAAAGCTCAAGGAAAGTTGAAGATTAAGAGGTAATCTTTAATATTCTTAAGTTTAGAAAATTAGTTTCTTTTTCTTGAGTTACGAGAATAGTTCTAGAGTTCTTTACTTCTTAGAAATTGGGGTTTTTTGATTTAGAGGATGGATTTGGAGACTTATTACATGTGTGAAGTTGAATTGAATGATATTATTGTAATATTAGTTCAATTTGATCATTTGATGATATATTGTTATTCTAGAGTGTTATGACCACTCTTGTAATGCCTAGAATTGTTCTTGGGTGCTTCATTGGTGGTAGCTTGGATTGGTATTGTGATTCATGTGATTAATGTTAAGAAAATTGGATTAAAGCATGAAAAAAATTGATATTTTTGCTTTCTGGATCAGATCTGAAAACACTATTTTTATGGTGATACAAATTATGTCATATAAATGTATTGGATGTGTTTTGGGTGTTGGAAAAATTGGCAGAAACTATTACGGAGTTGAAATATGCGAAAACGGCAAAAAACGGTGTTACCATGTGACTTTTGATCCAATCGGGTGACAGCTGCCCAAGCAGTGAATTGGTCACTGTTTCGCCAGCCCATGAACTACCCTAGTACTATTGGGGCTGACCTAGGCAGCCCTCATTTGTATTGGGAAGTCGGTTCAATCAAAAACATGTTTTGCCATTTTGTGAAAAAAAAAACGATTTCGTAAAAGTTTCACGATGTTTCTTAATTATTTATGTCGTTATTTGATATCGAATAATATTTTTAGGTGAAATATGAATGAATTATTCTTCAAAAGTTTTAAAATTACGATTTCACCTGAACCGCGAGTTTCCGCAGCGCCCGCGCCAAAACCCCAATAGTTGCTTCCATTTTTTTTAATATTATTCTCTCAAATATGGATGTGTTGAAGAGAGCAATGACGAGCTGAATTTATACATCCTGAAAATGGTGAATAATAATTGTACTAGTAAATGCCACATGACAATTATTAGCTAAACAATAAATTAAATCGGGAAAGTCAAAAAGTCTGGATCTTGTCGGCGAAAAGAAAATCAAAAAATAAATCACAATTATTTGTTAAAGACAAAGAAATCAAAATTATGTACAGGGAGCTGTGATTGTGGCTCAAATCTTTCTCAAGTAATCGGCTTGAATGACCTCTATGGGTCAGGGACAAGCTTCCCATCCAATTTTCTTTTAAATTGGCAAACATGGTCTTTTAAAGTCAGATTCCTGAGACTCAGTTGTTGTCTTTCTTTTTTAAACTGTGTATGTAATTTGAGAATTACGTGATAGACATATCCACTGGGATGCATCTCAAGAGTCAATGATATATCATCTAAAGACTCCTTACTCATGCCATTCCTAATGAATTTTATTTTGTCTTCGCGATTATCAGACACCGTTCATAAAGAACGACAACGAGTATTGCATGTACAACGTGAAAATTTATAACAAACACCTAATCGTTTAGCTCTTCTTTTCTTAGCATATGTGCTTTTTCCTAAACCAGGCATAAATGAAATAAAAGACCCAGATGACTCACATGCCAAGCAAACTTGTGCTTCAATTATCCAACCGATATAACTAGGAATACATTTGATCATCAGAAGTCTCATTCTTTTAATACGTGCTTTGTAGACTTTCATCATAGAATTTTGAGGGAGAGAAGGAAAATGCTTGTGAAGTTTTGTGAGAAAGTCTTCCATCCTGTCTGTGACTTTTCCTACAAAAGTTAAACACACAAAAATAAAACACACAAAATCTCAATATACACACAAATTGCATGGGTTGCCTCTCTGCTAGCGTTAGGTTTAGCGTCGTCAGCTAGACATGACTACCCAAACGTTAGGCTGGATCAGTAAGTGTGAGACTCTCTTTTTGTCGTTCAAATGATTCTCCCCAATAGTTCTTGACACGTTGGCTATTGACCATGAATGTGTTGTTGGATTTGGGGTTATGTATCTCAACTACTCCGTAGGGTAACACCTGTAATCACAAATGGACTTGACCACCGTGATTTCAGCTTGCCAGGGAAAATTTTCAACCTTGAGTTGTATAATAACACCTGCTACCCTGGTTCCAGTTGTCTGCGCACTATTTTCTAATCATGCCACTTCTTCATAAGCATGGAGACGAAATTCACTGGTTACAATTTGGCATTCTCATAAGCATGGAGACAAAATTCCTCCAATTCATTCAGTTGGTGGAGCCGTTTCTCTCCTACTTCTTGCAAATCAAAATTTATTTTCTTCAGTGCCCAATACGTTTTATGTTCGAGCTCCACAGGAAGATGGCATGCTTTCCCAAATACCATTCGACATAGGGACATTCCAATTGGTGTCTTGTACGCTGTCCGATAGGCCTATAATGCATCATCCAATTTTGTAGACCAGTCCCTCCTTGTTGATCCAACGGTTCTGTCTAGGATTCTTTTGATTTCTCTGTTGGAAACGTTAACTTGCCCACTTGACTGCGGATGGTAAGCAGTGGCAACTTTATGAGTAACTCTGTATTTGGCTAGAAGTGCATCAAAGTATCTATTGCAGAAGTGTGTGCCACCATCACTGATGATCGCTCGAGGTGTTCTGAAGCGAGTGAAAATATTCTTTTTGAGGAATTTTAACACCAATTTGGAGTCATTTGATGGCAGTGTTGTTGCTTCAACCCATTTGGATACGTAGTCTACTGCAACCAGAATTTACAAGTTTCCATATGATGGAACAAAGGGTCCCATAAAGTTAATCCCTTATACATCAAATATCTCCACTTCGAGAATGCTTTTAAGAGGTCTTTCATTTCTCCTCGAAATATTTCCCGTTCTTTGGAACCTGTCATATTGAAGAACGAATAAGGAGCATCTTTAAACATATGGGCCAGAACAAATCTGATTGTAGGACTTTGGCCAATATTTTGTCTCCGTTGAAGTGTCTGCCATATGGTGATGAATGACAATGCGGCATGACACTATTAACCTCATCATGTGATACACAATGTCGTAATAACTGATCAGCACAATGTTTGAATAGGTACGTCTCATTCCAGACATAGTGCTTGACTTCTTTGAAGAATTTCTTCAGTTGCAGATGTGTCCATTCCAACGACCATTTTCTCGATACTTTGTAGTTTACATAGTCATCCTACCATGGGACTTCCTGCTACTTGATGGCAAACAACTGTTCATCTGGAAAATTTTCTTTGATTGTCAGTTCATTGCGAGTTGTACCTCTATTTTCGAGCCTTGACAAGTAATATGCCACTTGATTTTCTGTCCATTTTCTGTCTCAGATCTCCACGTTAAATTCTTACGGTAGAAACACCCAACAGATCAATCTGGGCTGGGCATCTTTCTTCACGATCGGGTATTTGATTGCTGAATGATTTGTGTAGACCACCACTTTGGGACCCAACAAATATGAACAAAATTTATCAAACACAAACACAACTGCGAGCAACTCTTTTTCAATTATTGTGTAGTAAAGTTGTGATTCATTCAAAGTTTTACTGGCATAGTAAATGGTGTGAAAAACTTTCGCCTTACGTTGTCCCAAAACTGCACCTACAGCAAAATCACTAGCATCGTACATCACTTCAAATGGAAGCGTCCAGTCTGGTGCTACTACGATGGGGGCAGAGATCAACTTTTGTTTCAAGATCTCGAAATCATGGTGGCATTCTTTGGTGAAGTGGAAAGGCACGTCTTTCTCCAGCAGATTAATTAATGGTTTAGCAATCTTGGAGAAGTTTTTGATAAATCTCCTGTAAAATCCTACATGCCCGAGAAAACTTCGAATCCCTTTAACAGATGATGGTGGAGGTAGTTTCTTTATCGTCTTGATCTTTGCTTTGTCTACCTCAATTCCTTTCTGAGAGATCTGATGTCCCGGGACAATGCCTTCATGCACCATGAAGTGGCATTTCTCCTAGTTGAGTATCAACTTTGTATCTTCACATCTTTGTAACACTTTTTCCATATTTTGCAAAAAGTGGTCGAACGAGTCTCCAAATACTCAGAAGTCATCCATGAAGACTTCCATGCTTTGTTTTATCATGTCTGAAAAGATGGCCATCATGCATCGTTGAAATGTCGTATGAGCATTACAGAGTCCAAATAGCATCATGCGGAAAGCAAAAGTACCATACGGGCATATGAATGTGGTTTTCTCCTTATCTTCTGGGGTGATGGAAATCTGATTGTATCTTGAGTATTCGTCCAGAAAAAATAGTAGAAATCATGCCCCGCCAGTAGACTAACATCTAGTCAATGAATGGTAGCGGGAAATTATCCTTCTGTGTTGCTTTGTTCAGCTTCCTGTAGTCCATACATACTCTTCATCCAATCATTGTCCTTGTTGGAATCAGCTCATTCTTTTCATTTGTGACTACATTCATTCCTCATTTCTTGGGTACACATTGCATAGGACTCACCCAAGTGCTATCAGAGATGGGGTAAATAATGCATGTATCCAACCATTTGATGATTTCTTTCTTTACTACTTCTTTCATGATTGGCTTCAGCCTCCAATGATGCTCCATTTTCGCTTTGTACTCGTCATTCATTAGGATTTTATGCATGCAAAATGATGGACTGATGCCTCGAATGTCTGCTATAGTCAAAAAATAGCTCTCTTGTGCTCGCATAACACTCTCAACAACTTATATTCCTGCACCCATGTTAGCGACGAAGAAATAATCACAAGTGAGATGGCTCGGAAGTGGCTTTAGTTCCAACTGTGGTGGTTCTTCAATCGAGGGCTTGATTCACTATTTTTTTGGTAGTTCCAAGCTTTCCACATGTGGTGTCGATCTGAAGCGAGAGGCTTCATCAAGATAGTTGATATATTCCAGAATCTCATCATCTAATTCTCTGTCAGTCATGGTGGTGATGCATGCTTCAAGTTTGTCAGTGGAAGCTGCATTACATCTATGTTCTAGATGATACTACCTATTACATCAAGTCTGAAATATTCCTCCTCCCTTTCGTCATTCAGAAATTTCATGGCTTTGAAAACATTGAATGTTACTTCTTGGTCATGCACCCTCATGGTTAGTTCACTTTTTTTGTACATCAATAATGGTTCGACCTGTAGCCAAGAATGATCTCCCGAGGATGATGGATACGTCTTCGTCTTCCTCCATGTCAAGGAAAATGAAATCTGTTGGGAAAATGAATTTGTCAACTTTGACTAGTACATCTTCCACTACACCTCTCACAAATGTGAGTGATCTGTCAGCAAGTTGCAGAGTGACTGAGGTGGGCTTTGCTTCTCCAAGCTGCAGTTTCCTGTAAATGGACAAAGGCATCAAGTTAATACAAGCACCTAAATCACACAAAGCCTTATCGAAGTAATGTTCTCCTATGGTGCAAGGGATGGTGAAATTGTCAGGATCCTTCAACTTTGGGGGGAGCTTCCTTTGAATGATGGCGTTGCATTCTTCTGTCAGTGCTACCGTCTCGTAATCTCCCAATCTTCACTTTCGAGACAGAATATATTTCATGAATTTGACATAACTGGGCATCTGCTCCAACGCTTCTGTAAATGGAATGTTGATATGCAACTTTTTGAAGATCTCCAGGAATCGAGCAAATTGCTTGTCCAGTTTGTGTTTTTGGAGACGCTGTGGAAAAGATGGAGGTGGAGTAAACCTTTCTCGATCATTTTCTTTTGCCTCTTTTTCCTCCATCTATGGATCTGTATCATTTCTTTCTTTTGGAACATTCTCAGTAGATGCTTTGATTCCAACATCTTTATTGATTTTAGTGTCGCTTTTCAACGTGATGGCTTGGCATTGCTCCTTCCTTCTGTTCCTTGGATTTGGTTCTTTATTGCTAGGAAAGGTACCTTATGGTCTGTAACTCTGAGCATTGGCCAGTTGTCCCATTTTATTCTCCACTGCCTTCAAAGATGCTGCTTGATTTTGAACCACAGCTGCTAAAGCGTCGTATTTGGCTTCTTGCTTTTTCATCAGGGCAAGCACTTCTGTTATTCCTGGTTCTTTTTCATACTACTGGCCTTTATTCTGTTGTTGGAATCCAGGTGGTGGATTGTTCCTTTTCCCTGAAGTGTTGCTCCATGCAAAATTGGGATGAATCCTCCAACCTGAGTTGTAGGTATTGGAATATGGATTGTTTCCATGTCCGTTGAAATTGCTGACATAGTTCACAGTCTCATCATGTTTGTTATAAGATTCTGCCTCTAGTGCTCCTCCATATGGTGAACTTATGGAACCAACATTAACCTACATACTAAGAGTTTCCAGGCATTTTCATATCTAATCCAACTTGGCATTCATAGCTATGTTGGTTCCTACTTCGTGGATTACTGCTATTAATGGATCATACTCCTCTCTGTTGGCCACAAGGAATTATTTTTAGCCATTTCTTCAATTAAGTCACAGGCCTGATCTTCTCCTTTTGCCATTAATGCTCCTCCAGCAGCAACATCTATTGTAGTTCTCATTAGTCCAGAAAGTTCATTGTAGAAGGTTTAGACTTGTAGCCACTTTGCAATCTCATGGTGAGGATAATTTCGGAGCAATTCTTTGTATCTTTCTCATGCTTCGCAGAGTGATTCCGAGTCATGTTGCACAAAGGATGTTATGTCATTTCTCAGCTTTGCTGTTCTGGCTGGGGGAAAGTATTTTGTAAGGAATTTGGTGGCAAGAGCGTTCCAAGTTTTGATGGAACCTGCTGGTAGTGAATAGAGCCAAGCCTTAGCTTTGTCTTTCAAAGAATATGGGAACACACGCAGACGCATTGCTTCCTCTGTCGCTTGATTGTAATTGAATATGCCACAAACTTCTAGGAAGTTACTGATGTGGGGATTAGGATCTTCAGTTGCACTTCCCCCGAACTGAACTGATTGTTGTATCATCTGAATGCATGTTTTTATGTCACAAGAATTTACAGGTAAGGGAGGAAGTACAATACATGATATGAAGCCGTCAATCACCGGAATCGTTATGTCTCGAATAGGAATTGGTGGTGCAACTTCCAAAGGCTCAGGTTCTTGATTGTTCATATTGAACAGTGCTTCTTGATCTTCTCGCCTTTCCCTTCTCAACTGTCTGATAGTTCTTTCAATTTCTGGGTCAAGTGGATGGATTTCGAAGCTTCTACTTCTTTTCATATAGTGTTTGAGAACTTGAAAAATAAGAAAATAAAAATAATAAGTAAAAAAAAAAATTAGACACAAGTAAAGTTTCTAACCTCAAAATTAATAGTAAGATAAATAAGTCCCCGGCAACGGTGCCAAAAACTTGATCGGTGGTAAACACACACGTAACGCAAGTGCACGTATCGCTCAAGTAGTATAAAGTGTATCGATCCCATGAGGACTTAATACCTATGCTATTAATTTATGAAGCTAAATTTCTACACTTGTCTAATTGATATGATTGTTGGTTGGAAGTTGATTTTTATGTAAAACAAGTAAATAAAACAAAACAAAGGTAGATTTTAAGTTTTAAACAATGATATAAAAATATCCAGGATTGTGAATCCTACCAATATATTTCTAAGGATGAGTTGATTACCTTATGCATGTGTATTAAGAAACTCCGAATTCATTAAGTTTAAGTTCCAATTATGGCTACCCACACCCAATAGGTATATTCCTATCCTGGAAGGAAATCTCCATGTTGAGTATGAGATCATGAGCTATTGAGTCTACGGCTAAATCCAAAATTCCTTTTCAAAGTTCATTTTAAGTTTATCTAATCAATCTTATGAGTGGCCAATTAACAATAAACATTAAGAACTAGACTCAATAAATAAATTAATACATTACACAAGACATAAGATAAGTCAACTTATTAAATCATTGATATTGGTGTAGGACACAGAAATTGGTGACGTTGTTCCAGGATCGTGGCCCGGTCGGGAGTACGGAGTAGCTCGCGGGGAACTAAACCGGAGAAATAAAATGGAGTCGCCACCCAGCGTGAACTGGGAAATGATTTAAGGCCGCACTCACCCCTCGCAAGGGAAGACCTCAAACCGTTGGGTTCAAAATGGTCCCTTACTTATGCCACTTGTAATGAACGGATTTGTGCAATAATCTAACCAAGTCTACGCAACATACATACACAAGAATAACCTACATCTAAGTTCGCATACAACCTATATCTAAGTTCGCATACTACCTATATCTAATTTTGCATGCATAAGAGTAAATTGGAATAACGGCAAGCACACAATTTCATGAGCATATTAAATTGATAAGTGCGGAGACATAAATAAATAACAATGGTCTAAACATAAATATTAAAGAGAGGTAATTAAACTCCTAATGTGAAAGAAATAACTAAATCATGCATGGAAATAACGTGCTATTTCTAATGAATCATGGATAAATACAAGATTAGATCAAATGAAATATGTGTGTTTCTCAAGCGGTACGTGGAGTTGTATCCCAAGTACAGACCGCACTACCGTCCATTCGGATTCGGCTATGGAATTTACGTCTGGGTTTCCATCCGATATACCATGAGAGATAGCACAAAATCATTCATCCTACAACAATAACATACATAAACCAACAATAAGCATGCGAAGAAATAATAATAAATAACTAAAAAAGATGAATGAAAATAAATAAAAAGGGTGCCCTCAGGTCTTACCTTTTAAGTCGCCTCTTGAAAGTGCGTTACGCGGCCGTCGGAAGGGTTAATGCTCTGCAACTCCTCTGGTTCGCTGGTTTAATGTTTTCCTTCGTCGCCTCGCTGTTTTGGGGCTGCTGTTTCCTCTGTTTTAGGCTGCTATTTTTGCTGTTGTTTTTGGACTGTTTAAGGGTGTAATTTAGGGGTACAGTTAGCGGTATTTATGGGGTGTTTTGGGTGACTGTTTTAGGCTATTTTGCGGTAGTTGAAGGCTGTTTTTCAGGGTGTGTTTTTCGGTTTTCAAGGGTTATTTGAGCTGTTGTTTTGCGGTTTTCAGGTGCAGTTTTGGTGGACTGTTTACGGTAAATGGAAGGGTTTCAGGGGTGCAGTTTTGCAGTAGTGCAGGGACTGTTTTAGGCTACTATGTTTTGTGAAGGATGGGTTGTTTCAAGGGTGAAGGTTCATGGTAATGCATGAGGCTTTTAAGGATGCAATTTTTCGGTGAATGTAGGGCTGTATGGGGGTTGTGTATGCGGCAATGGGGAGGCTATTCTTTTAGTGTCTTAGGCGTGAATGATGGGGGTGAAGGGTTTGGTTTGTGCTCTTTTTTATAATGAAAGGTTAGGGTTGTCCTTATTTAGGTAGGAAAGGAATCATGCATTGATGGGGGATATCTTTTAATTAGTGTGTGATAAGGAAAAGATCCATTCAATTAGGAAGGTGATTTGTTTTAGTTTAGGAAAGGGATTTAGGGGATTTGATTTGATTTATTTAATTTAGGCATGTGATTTGATTTGATTTATTTAATTTGGGAAGGTGATTTATTTGGATTTTAACATGTGTTTAATGTGTTTATTATTTTTTGAAGGGGATTTGGGCGTGTGGCTTGGCCTTTTTGGTGGGCTTAGGTATGTGGCTTGGTGTAGGTTGCAGGGTTTTGGGCCGAGGATAAATTTTAAAATAGAGGTCCAACGAGGGACCCCGAAGCTAAGCAAACAAAGTAAGTCCAACAAGGTATTGATTTCTGAATTTTCCCTTTCGACGTCTGTTTCTCGCGACTTCCGCAACTTAAAGGGTAGTTCCTCCGTATGAGGCTCATCATCGGGACTTATATGCAAAAATGTGATGCCTACAGTCGCCCCCACTTTGATGGGACTTGTGCAGTATGTGACAATGACAATTCTATCAAAGTTATGCATGCATTTTTACTTACCTGGCTCGCCAGCTGCTGCTTGACTTGCCTGTTGCTTCGAACTGAGTTGATCTGGTGGTGAGGTGTTGCGACCCCTGAGGTTCATCCCTGCAAGATGCTGCGATCTCTATGAAACACTACCGGACTGAGCTGATATGGTGGCGAGGTGCTTCGACCCCTGGGCTTTGTTCCAGAACCACCGAATGTGGGCTTTGTTCCCTGGGCTTTATTCTCAAACTGTGCTGATAAGTTGTGGTCCCCTTCCGAACCTTGCTCCATTCCCGGAGCGCCATTCCCAGCATGCTAAACCTCAATCCCAAGGCTTCGCTGGTCCCCTTCCGAACCTTGCTCCATTCTCGGAGTGCCATTCCCGGCATGCTAAACCTCATTCCCGAGGCGTCGCGGTTGTGGGCCTCGACCCATGCTCCATTCCCGGAGCGCCATTCCCGATATGTGATGATATTGGCCTCGACCCATGCTTTATTCCCGGAGCTCCATTCCCGGCATCGTTGATGTGGGCCTCGACCCATGCTCCATTCCCGGCATGTGATGATATGTGCCTCGACCCATGCTCCATTCCCGGAGCGCCATTCCAGGCATTGCTGATGATCTGGGCCTCGACCCATGCTTCATTCCCGGAGCAACATTCCCGGCATTGCTGATGATGTGGGCCTCGACCCATGCTTCATTCCCGGAGCGTCATTCCCAGCATTACTGATGATGTGGGCCTTGACCCATGCTCCATTCCCGAAACTACTTGTCCTTACTGCTTTCATTAGGTCAGTGTAGATCTCCTGACGTTACGTTGTATACCAACATACCATACTGCTTTTTACGAGATAATCCCGATAGTTATACATATTTTTGTCCTCATAGGATGCCTAGTGTCGAAACCAGGGAACCTTCAAAGTACTTGATACAACTCAAATCCGACCGTTTGAATAAATGATCTGAACTAGACTCCAAGTGTGTGTGTGCCAAGGTTCTTTCACAGCTTAATCCTTAAGCAAGCCAACTCGATGATTTTGTCTCGAAGAATTGGATCATTGTTGGAGTTTGCTAAGGTCCCAAGGATCAATAAACAAGCATGAAACATAAGTGAATACAACGAGGGAGTTGCAGAATACTCACATCGATCGGTTGAGCGACGCGGGAGGCAACAAAAATTTCTTTTCTGGTCGGCAGTGGACTGCTCACAACTCACTATTTTGGCGTCCATTGATGCTCCTTGAACAAGCTCCAAGCTTCGTCAAATGATTCCCGGCTCATGGGTGGACTTCCCTATCACCTTCGCATGTCTCTCGGAGTGCTAGCTCTCTTGATTTTTGCCACAAAAACCAAGCACTTGTGCTTCCCTCATGCTCCGTTTTGCCCAGCAAAACCAGAACAAGAACTGCCCCCAATGGGCGTGAGATGAGAGAAGGATTTTGGCTCCAAAAAGAAAAGAGAGAGATGGAAATGTGTTAATGTTAATTGATTTCTAAAATCAATTCAACATATACCAAATATTAAAATAATAATATATGTCTATCAAGCTTTCAAAAATCTTTCAACCACTTCCATCAAGTGACATCTTTCAATCAAGTTGTCAAGTCACATCACTCAAAGCGACAAGTGATTTGACACTTGATGCGACTAATGATTTGATGCTTGATTTGACTTGCGTGCCGCACTCAAATTCGAAATGTTAATGCGCTCGCAAAAAATCCCGGGCTCGGGTTCGCTAATTCCAAATTAACGAATTTTTCTTTCCGACGCAATTAAATGATTACGCCTAGCGAAGTCACTATTCACGTGGCTAACGAATTAATTCTAAATTAATTCGTTTGCCCGAATTAAAATCTAATTTTAATTCCACGTCGAAATCCAATTTCGTTTAATATATCAAATATATTAATTTACCGATTAATTCCAAATTAATCGTTCTCTCTTTAAATGATATTTTATCCCAGATAAAATATATCTGCAAGTAATCCCAGATTAATTTTCTCTCTCTTCTTATTAATCCCAGATTAATTAAAGGTACGAGTCATACGTCATCGGTGAATCTTTGGGAAACGACCCATGAGATCCTCGGATATGTTGGCAGTAAATTCGGTCGTCGGACTATCCGAACACGTAAGTACCTCGTACTACGTTTATACCGATTTACAAGACAATGTTGGCTTCTAGCAAAGTGCCATGCCTACCCAATTCTCCAGAAATATCCTTACAGGAATAAAGGATCTATATCAGGTGTAGTATACATAGTATTGCGTATTTCGATCCAATTTCGGATGATCACATGCAAGGCCTGGGGCTGGTACAGTGTCTGCCCCGTACGAAGCATATATCGGATTACGAGCAACTAGTCTCTTTAATATCGGATAATCATGACCAAGTCATATTATCCCGACGGTTACAACCTTTTTAGAGAACCAGTTCTGTATCCCTGCGCGATCATCAACTCCATATGACTGGATTGACACTTCCATCTTGACATCACACCCAACACACTACGATTCTCGATATACCCGGAAGAGGCGTACACAGAAACCAGTTAAAGCCCTGGACGACCAAAACCAAAGTATATTGATTGTCGCAAGTATTAGCGGTGCAAGTCTCAGGTTAAGACCAAATACACCTACCCTGATTTCGAACTTCCATAGACACATAGTCATACTACCAATGGAATTCCAAGGGGGTCTATCCAGAGCGAAGCTGTTTCCCGTACTAGCGGTAAAACACAACCTCCTATTACACTTGCATGAGTATCATATACCCAAATATATGAGAACTATGTCGTTGTGCCCTCACAACGCGCACAAGTGTAATACTAGTCTTTTACGTATTTATCGATGTCCAATCTCGATGATACTCTGACTAGGGATATTTAATGATTTATCCTTCGTGGACTGATACTGTCTCATATCATTCTCAATCCATGAACAAATCACAAGGACCTCCTATCATTTATATATCTTGGTGATCTAATCACAAATGATAAGAGTGCAATCTCCTTTGTCACATAGTTAATTTGTACAACAACACCATGATCTGTACAAATAGTGATGCTATGGGTCATAATTGTCCAACAATCTCCCACTTGGCCTATAGCCAGTAACTCGAGTGTCTGACATCCGAACTATGTACGGTTGGCTCAAATTGTTGAGAAATGCTTTCGATAGCGGATTTGCATGATTATCATCTGATGCGATTTATTCGATCATCACATCGTCACGATGTATGATCCGAACGAATCAGATGAATATCGAAGTATATATCTGGATAGTTGATGAGACCATTAATTCTTTAGCCTGTGCTGATGCTCAGCTGCTAACAGAACTATATCTAATCTAATTAGATTTATTGTCGACCCAGAAGGCTTCTATTGCTGCCTCAGCTGTAGCAATAACCCACATTTGTTGTTTATTCGGTAATAGTATCTTGCTTGGAAGATTTCCAGCTCACTGTTCCGTTATTCAAACTGTATAGTACCGTTTGCGACTTATAGTCGTTTTAATCGGTTTAGGAAACTTGCTACAGTGATACCAGTCACTTCAAGTTCTCCATCTCCATAGTTTAAGGCAACATCCTTAGATCTCTAAGATACTAAGTATGTTCTTAACATCAATCCAGTGACTATCACTTGGATTGGCCTGTTTGTGAATCCATATGCTCAAAGCGTATGAGACACCAGGTCATGTATATTTTTCAATGTACGATTTCTCGTAGAGTTTTTATGAAAGCCAAGCTTTCACCGATTGTTATTTTATGGGAATATCATTTCCAAGAAATGACATATTATCATTATTTTATAGGACAGCGATTGTCAGTGCGCTCCCACTAACCCTCTTATATACACAAGAATCATTTTCGTTTTGAATTAAATCATAAACTATTATGACTACATCAAAACGATAATTCTAAGAACCTATGCTTGCTTCAATCCAAACATAGATCGAATAACCTGCAAACCTTGTTTGCTAGTTTTGGTACGACAAAACCGACAGGATATTGTAAACACCCTCCAAAAGGTTTCCTTTTCAGGAAAGCGATTTTCCCGTAAAGCTGTCATATTTCATAAATGAAACACGCAGCTTTAGCAAGCATTATCCAAATGGATTTACCGCGGCAACAGTTAAAAGGTTGAATCGTAATCAACATAATGTTGATAACGATACCTTTCCGCTAAAAGCCTAGCTTTATACGTTGGTATGTTTCCATCCATGTATGTCTTCCTTGAAGACTTATAATACTAATAGGCACAATGCCTTGCGGTACATCAACTAGTATCCAAACTTGTTGATATACATGGAATCCATTTCGGACTCAAGGCACTTTTCCATAATATGGAGTCGATACCTTGTATCACTTCCTCATACGTAGTCAGTTGGTATTCCTCAAAAGATTGACATCTTTATGAGGTGAGATCAGAAACCCATACCCCAGGTTGTTTTCTGACTCTCTCCGATCTACGCGATTCTTGTGTATTCGAAGATTACTGGTATAGTTTCATCCTTGATGAACTATTTATGTTCCATTAAGGATTGGTGCCTAGAACATTATTACTCTGATTTTCATCGAGTTTTACTATCCTCCCACTTACCACTGCATATCGGTATTCCTCTTAGGAAAACCGCATGGTGAGCAACAATCTAATTGTTCTCTTTCTGAGATGTATAAGTACTATAATTATCGTATCCCTATGATAACCTACAATTGACACTTATCCAATTTGGGTTCTAATTTGGTATCATCCAAACGTACGCCCAGCATCCCAAATTTACAGGAATGAGAAACCCGGTTTCTTTCCCGTTCATATCTAATATGAAATCTGTCTAACATATTTTAATGGAACCTTATTCAAAATAAGTTCTGCACTGTTTAAAGCTTATCTGTTGAAGGAAATGGTAGCTCAGAGCGACTCATGATTAACCTTATCATGTCCAACAAAATCTGGTTAAACGGTTCGGACACACCGTCAAACTGACGTGTTCCGGGAGGAGTCCTCTTTGAAAGAATACTATACTCTTTCAAGTATATTAGAAACTTATTACTTAAGTATTTTCCATTACGGTCTTACCGTGACGGCTTAATACTTTAACCGATCTGTTCGTCTATTTCGTGTCGAAAACTGTAAAAGTTTCTGATTTATGTTTCAAAAGAAACACATAACCGTAATGCGATGTCACATCCGTATAGGTCACGAAATATTCATATCCACATCTCGCCTAGCTAGACATGGGCCCACTTGCTTCACTATGAACTAGGGTTAACAGATCGATGGCATTTACACTTTTACCAAGTAAATAGTGTTTTAGGCACTTTGCCTAATAAACTAGATTCGTAGACTTTATTTGAATAGAATCAAATCAGTCATAGTACCCACTCTTCGAAAGTGTGGATATATGATTCTTGTTTAATTGTGTCCCAAACAACAATGCCATAATTTGTTTCATCTGATCAAATCAGTTTGAGCTGTTTGTTTTTCATGTTGTACATTTGAGATTTATTTATATTCAAAATATAAATTCTGTTATTCACATCTAATGTGTTTATCTCAATATCATCTTTATATAATGAAACACTTTAGTGTTCTAGAATATAAAGGTTCACCCGCAGCGGGTTAAACACTGATATAGAGATAATGTTTCTAGTCAAACTAGTTACATTATAACAATTTCCTAATTTAAGTACACACTTGAAGGGTAGTTCCTAAACTTAGGTATCTACGGTTAAAACAGCGACTTTCGTCCCGTTTCCAATTCGCAGATTTATCTCAATTGAAGTCAGTATCCTGTTCAAAACAGATTCTGAACATCAATACATATTTATGTACCACACTAAGTATTTAAAATCTAATTTCAATACTAGTAATGAACATAATTATGACAAACATATTTGAAGTAGGAGCCTTGCTCGTTCTTCAATTCCTTCATGTCTGCTTTGTCCAAACGGCAGTCACGCTTCCGCGATCCCGTTTGCCATAATTTAGGCAGATATTTTGGGATATGTCCTTTATATTTCTAGAAGATTATAATGATTTTGCCTTTGCCCTTTTCAACACTCCAGAAACCTTTGGCCAAGCCCAGGGTTTCTAGAATATCGAGGTAAGGTGCGCCTTGCGCTACTTGCCTTATTGCAAACTTTGACTTTATCTCCTTGAGAATAGTCATTAACTCTCCAATAGTTATTAATTGCAATTTAGTACTTCTAAAATCTAAGCATAGATTTATGAAGATCCTTCAATTTCATTATCATACTTTAAGGATCTAATCCTTAGTTCTGATTCAGAAATTAAGGAGTCTACTACGACAAGCTTAATGGATTAAGCACTAAAGCTATCATCACATAATCTTCCAAAGATTATGCTCTACTGTTTGCTTAACTCCGGGCTTTAGGCCTAATATGTTATTTTATCAAATAAAGTAACTCATTAGATTCCAGGACCATCCTGAAATTATTCCCAATTTTGAAAATTAAACCATTTAAATACATTTTCCCTAGGATTATGTTTTAAATGTCAATCTTTCAATTTCTATCTTGATTCTAATAGTCCAACTATTTAATCAACGATTTCGGTACTATTTATTATAATGATTACAATAGTCCAACTATTTAATCAACTATAATTTAATAGATTAAAATCAATTATATTGATTACTATAATCCAATTATAAAATCAACTATAAATGAATAGTTTGAATATAGTCCAACTATTTATTAAAACAACGTTTAAATATTAGTCCAACTAACATTTAATTTATTTGACGAATGATATTTGTTTGAGCGCGTATGGAAAGTAATTAAACGAATATTGCAAATTCAATTCTTGCCTCCCACTACTTTTCGGCGATCATCTAACCCTCTGTCGAGTACTCGGGAAACCGTGTTTCCTAGCGGGCTAGGATACCGTTAAATATGACACAATCTTGACTTTAGCCAACAAATTGTATGATAATTAACTAGGTAGATCTCTAAGATCGATTGGATCCGATCCAATTCCTAGATCCAGTAGGGGGACATCCAAGTCCGAAACATATATCTTATATATGCCAATACATCCAATGTATTACCTAACCTTTTTCCTCTGAATCAACTAAGCCTTGGCTTTGGCACAACAAACTTAGTGATCCTAGTTAAGTGCGACCCATTGACCATGGAAAGCTTCGTAATCAATGTCGATGGACAAAAAGTGGTCTTTACTTTGGCCAACAGACCACAACTTGAACAAGACACTGATATGGAACAAAGCCTTCGTGATTCAAACACATCATCGACGGATAAAGGCCTTGACTTTGGCCAACAAGCCAATGCCAGTCTCGGATCTTGAGTGAGAATCACTCAATGGAAGGAAAAACGCTTAATATTTGTGAGGGTTTTTCGCGTGCAAATTGGAAACCAATTTATTATCTTTGTTAATGTCTCATCATCATACACCCTTAAACATGCATTCTAAACACATAATAAAGCGCATATGAATAAAATAATAATGATATACTGATGGATACTTTACACATTGATCCTAGATCAAATCTCTCTCTTTCTCTCTCCCGCTAGCACTCTCTTTCTCTCTCCCGCTAGCACAAGTATTACTTCTACCCGTTACACTACACTTCTAAAGAAACCTCATTTACATTGAGGGGAATAGGTGAGAAGAGAATACAAAGAATAAGAAGGTAATAAGGCTGGACACGCAGGTCCAATTAATAAATCAAATTTATTACAACAATTTGTAAAATTGTCCCACCCATCTAATATCCATCCGATATACATTATTCATGCATCGCAACCATGTATTCACACAAGCATGTTATCAATCAATCTAATCAAATTAATTAATCTGATAATTAGTGACCATCCAATGTTCAAACAACGATTTGATTTTGCTCGAGTCAAACTCGTTTTGCGAATAAGTACTCAAATTACGAATTCTCGAATTAAATTAAACTACAAAATTAAATCCAATTCAATTTGTATTTAATACTAATTCGCTATTTAATTCCTAATTAAATACTACACTTTATTTACGAACCTTTACGATTTAAATTCCAAATTTAATCGTTACGGGTCTCAAAGCCCGATTAACGTACAACATCAATTTAATTAAAGTCCAATGGGCTTTTAATTAATCTCTTAAGGCGTGGACTTTTGGTCAACTCAGGTCGAACCCAATAACCAAAGTCTAATCTGGGAGTTACCCCATAAGCCCAGAAATCAATTTAGGCATAATTAAACTTTAAAGGTCCATTAGTCGCATTTGGGCTTTATGGAAGCGGTTTTGGGCCCAATTGGATCCAACCAATTTTGCCTAAACCCTACTTAGTACAACCAAGCCCAATAAGCCCAATAACAACTTTAAAAGCCCAATTTAACAAAATAGGCCCAAATAATTAAATTACCAAATTCCAAATTCCCAATTTAATTACCCAAAGTGTATAGCATTATTAATCACCCAAATCAATATTTCCAAAACATCAAATTAGCCTAATTAATCATGCTTATCATCATTAAATCATGTCCAACACAATTTAACAAAAAATCAGACCCAATCATGCTTATAACTCTCGGCTAAAGGGAAATTTATATCCAATTTCAAATCCAATCCAATTGAATCAAATTAAACATTAAAGCAACATTCCCAATTGATTTCTAACTCATCCAATGAATCAAAAAATCAAAATCACCAAGACATTTAGGGCTCCTTAACTTTCGGCCAACACAAAAATTTGGGGAAAAAATGATCCAATCACAATTTCTTCAAATTGATCCAATCAATCTTCCACAAAACATCAATTAAGCATATTAAATCATCCAATTTCATTATTCAAGATCAAAATCAATTTTACCCAAATTTTAACCATAAGTCATTTTCATGCTTTTCCTTGCTCTTGATACCATTTTCGGTTTGCTAAGGTCCCAAGGATCAATAAACAAGTATGAAACATAAGTGAATACAACGAGGGAGTTGCGGAATACTCACGTTGATCAGTTGAGCGACGCAGGAGGCAACAAAAATTTCTTTTCTGCTCGACAGTGGACTGCTCGCAACTCACTGTTTTGGAGTCCATTGATGCTTCTTGAACAAGCTCCAAGCTTCGTCAAATGATTCTCGGCTCATGGGTGGACTTCCCTATCACCTTCGCATGTCTCTCGGAGTGCTAGCTCTCTTTATTTTTGCCACAAAAACCAAGCACTTGTGCTTCCCTCATGCTCGGTTTTGCCCAGCAAAACCAGAACAAGAACTTCCCAAAATGGGCGTGAGATGAGAGAAGGATTTTGGCTCCAAAAAGAAAATAGAGAGATGGAAATGTTTTAATGTTAATTGATTTCTAAAATCAATTCAACATATACCAAATATTAAAATAATAATATATGTCTATCAAGCTTTCAAAAAGCTTTCAACCACTTCTATCAAGTCAAATCTTTAAATCAAGTTGTCAAGTCACATCACTCAAAGTGACAAGTGATTTGACGCTTGATGCGACTAATGATTTGACGCTTGATTTTACTTGCGTGCCACACTCAAATTCGAAATGCGAATGCGATCGCAAACAATCTCGGGCTCGGGTTCGCTAATTCCAAATTAACGAATTTTCCGTTGTGACGCAATTAAATGATTACGCCTAGCGAAGTCACTATTCACGTGGCTAACGAATTAATTCTAAATTAATTCGTTTGCCCGAATTAAAATCTAATTTTAATTCCGCGTCGAAATCCAATTTCGTTTAATATATCAAATATATTAATTTACCGATTAATTCCAAATTAATCGTTCTCTCTTTAAATGATATTTTATCCGAGATAAAATATCTCTGCAATTAATCCCAGATTAATTTTCTCTCTCTTCTTATTAATCCCAGATTAATTAAAGGTGCGAGTCATACATCATCGGTGAATCTTTGGGAAGCGACCCATGAGATCCCCGGATATGTTGGCAGTAAATTCAGTCGTCGGACTATCCGAACACGTAACTACCTCGTACTACGTTTATACCGATTTACAAGACAAGGTTGGCTTCTAGCAAAGCGCCATGCCTACCCAATTCTCCAGAAATATCCTTACATAAATAAAGGATCTATATCAGGCGTATGATACGTAGTATTGCGTATTTCGATCCAGTATCGGATGATCACATGCAAGGCCTGGGGCTGGTACAGTGTCTGCCCCGTACGAAGCATATATCGGATTACGAGTAACTAGTCTCTTTAATATCGGATAATCATGACCAAGTCATATTATCCCGACAGTTGCAACCTTTTTAGAGAACCAATTCTGTATCCATGCGCGATCATCAACTCCATATGACTGGAGTGACACTTCCGTCTTGACATCACACCCAACATACTACGATTCTCGATATACCCAGAAGAGGCGTACACAGAAACCGGTTAAAGCCCTGGACAACCAAAACCAAAGTATATTGATTGTCGCAAGTATTAGCGGTGCAAGTCTCAGGTTAAGACCAAATACACCTACCCTGATTTCGAACTTCCATAGACACATAGTCATACTACCAATGGAATTGCGAGGGGGTCTATCCAGAGCGAAGCTGTTTCCCGTACCATCGGTAAAACACAACCTCCTATTACACTTGCATGAGTATCATATACCCAAATATATGAGAACTATGTTATTGTGCCCTCACAACGCGCACAAGTGTAATACTAGTCTTTTACGTATTTATCGATGTCCAATCTCGATAATACTCTGACTAGGGATATTTAATGATTTATCCTTCATGGACTGATACTGTCTCATATCATTCTCAATCCAGGAACAAATCACAGGGACCTTCTATCATTTATATATCTTGGTGATCTAATCACAAATGATAAGAGTGCAATCTCATTTGTCACATAGTTAATTTGTACAACAACACCATGTTCTGTACAAATAGTGACGTTATGTTTCATAATTGTCCAACAATCAGTGGGTCTAACCAACCTAGATGTCTTGGTCATGCTCTGCGATTACTTCCTTGTACTCAATGTGATATGGCTTTCATCTTCTTTTCCTTTGTCTCTTCATTATTTTTCATTCATTTTTTTTTTCAACACACCTACCCTTTAAGGTAACATTTCTCCTCATGGTGGTCCTAATACTCGCCCATGGGTAGCTTCACGCTTATCAGTTATAGGTGGTTTATTTTTCCTCTTCAGAGGCTTTTCCTTCATTTCCAACCATATCACATATCGTAACACGAGTAAACCAAGATGGACATCTAAGCAAACGGTCATTCACTGATTCGTTATCTCTTCGACTAGTCATCTTGTTGACTACTCAGGCTTCTACTGCTAAGATCTTATAATTAAATGCCCGCGAGTCTAGCCAAGATCAATCACTCAAAATTTCGGATGAGAGCACATCTTGCACTTATTGTTTCCAAGGTTTCTCCCTACAGCAAACAATTTCATCACCGGACATATGTCTAAACATCAAGGACTTCTCCCTTTTTTTCACTCCACTAGAATTCTTCCTTTCAATAGATGAGAGTGTTGGCTTCGCCCTCTGGGATTCATTCCCAAAACTGATACTAGTGTGAGCCTCAACCCTGGGATTCCTTCCCGAAACTGATATTGATGTGGGCCTCAACCCTGTGATTCATTCCCGAAATTGATACTGATGTGGGCCTCAACCCTGGGATTCATCCCCGAAACTGATGATGCTATGTTGCTGCTTCTGGTTGGCTTGCATTTGCCGCTTTCTCATTTTCTTCTTTGAAACCTGTGAATACAAAACGAAACTAAACACAAAAAAGAATGTAAGTACGTTACGTGTATGCATGCATGCATGGATGAATTTCCTATTCTGTTGGGTTAGGTCTTCCGCCAGTTCCCCCGGTGACTGCTCGGTCTTCTCTTCCTCAGACAAAATATTGCTTCAATCTTTCCACGTTGATTGGCTCGGTGAACTCATTTCCTTCTAAGTCTGACAGTCTCACTGCCCCATTTCCCATTACTTTCTTGACTATGTAGGGTCTTTCCCAGTTGGGTCTGAACTTTCCTCTCGGGTATGTTGTCGACGGCTTTGACTGCTTAAGTACCAGATCACCCTTTCTGATCTTAGTAGGACGCACCTTCTTGTTGAATGCTCTAGCCAACCTCTTCTGGTATAACTGTATATACTGTAAAGACTTCATTCTCTTCTCATCCAGTAATGCTAACTGTTCAAATCTCTGTGAGGCCCATTCTTGTTCAGGTAACTCTGCTTCTGCTAATACCCTTATGGATTGTATCTCAACTTCCACCAGCAGTACTGCTTCCATTCCGTAGACCAAAGAGTAAGGCGTGACTCATGTTGCTGTTCTCACAGAAGTTCTGTACCCCCAAAGGGCGTACGGTAGTTTGTCAGCCCAATCTTTGTAGTTCTCTGTCATTTTGGCTAATATCTTCTTTATCGTCTTATTGGTTGCCTCGACTGCCCCATTTGCTTGCGGTCTGTAAAGTGACGACTTGTGATGTCATATCCCGTACTTATGTAGCATTGCCTTTGTTTCTCCTTGAAACTGGACTCCATTATCTGTTACTACGTGATGCGGCATTCTATATCAGCATATGAGGTTCTGGGCTATAAACTTCGCCATCTGCTTTGCTATGACGTTACGAAATGACTCAGATTCCACCCATTTCGAAAAGTAGTCTACTGCCACTACTATGAAACGATGCCCATTCGATGTGTGTGGTCGAATTTCTCCGATCATGTCAATTCCCTATGTTGAGACAGGCCACGGCTCTGACAGCCCGTGCAACTCTGTGTGAGGCAAATGGTTCAAGTTACCGTGCGCTTGACAATCGTGACAATGCTTCACCAGCTTCGCGTAGTCAGCTTCCATGACCTTACTCTCTTGTGAGACAAATTCAATCTGTTCATGTGCGGTCCGCATACTCCGGTATGTTCTTCTTCCATTGCCTTCTGAGCCTCTTCTTTTCTTAAACACTTCAGCTGGATGCCATTCGCTTGTCTCTTGTATAGTTCTCCCTTCAAACTCACATATTGAGAAGCCAACTTCTGAATGGCTATCATTTCCTTTCTGCTTGCTTCTTCTGGGAGTTCCCCGCATTCTAAGTATCGCTGAATATCATAGTACCAGGGTTTCCCATCGTCGACCTCTACTTCTAAGACCCTTTTCTACTTAGTCTTCGGCTTATCCCCGTCAAATTTGTATCCCAAACCACTCCTGGTGGTCTGCCCCTTGAAGTCGGGCAATGCTCCTCTAACATCTGCACCTATACTCGGCTCGAACTTCATCTTCTCCATGATCCTAGCCACCTTAGGATCCACCCACTCCTCAAAGGTTGCTGACACTTGGAACCTTGTGAAAGGTTGTATCTCCAAGGCGGCCACAGCATTGTCTACTTCAGCTCTAATAGTGACAATCTCTCCCCCATACGGAAACTTGATGGCCTGGTACAAGGTGGAGGGCACGCCCCCAAGCTTGTGAAACCATGGCCTCCCCAATTGTAAAGCAAAAGTGGCCGGGATATCAAGCACCGTGAACTCGACCTCATCCTCAATTGGGCCTACTTTGACTATCGTAACAAAAGTGCCATCTACTATCCGCTTGCTATCATCATACGCCTTGATAGTCATGTTGGAGGGATTTAGATCTGTCGCCTTCATACCCAACCTCGATAGAATCTTCAAAGGGCACACATTGATAGATGAGCCATCATCCACCATCACACAAGATGTCTTTTTGCCCCTCACTTCCGCTCTTATGAATAGTGGCCTATTGTGATTCCTTCCTTCCACCGGTAGTTCCTCCTCAGAAAAGGTTATCACCTGTAAGGCTTCCTTCTGCACCGATCCTACGAACATTGTAGGGTTGGCATCCTCCGGTGCTATTATTTTGCTCAAGGCCTCAACCATGGCACGCCTATGCTCCTAAGATGCACACAACAACTCCCAAATGCTTAATTGTGCTCATGTTTTCTTCAACTGACGTAGCACCACATCTCATTCAGCATTATCCACGTTCTCTGCCACTTTTCTGCCTTCTGCTAACACTTCCTTGCCTTTCTCCGCTGTATCACTGTAAAAACGCCCATTACGTGTCATCCCCTTCACCTCTTCTTCATCCTACTCGAGAAGTCCTACCAGAAATTCTTCCACTGCTATGTTTCCTCCTCACTATTGCTATCCCAAATCCCCAGGCAAAAGGCTTGGTGGTCAAAGGTTTGGAGGACAAGGCTTTCAGGTAGGCCGGAGCTAATCATGTAGGTAGGTGGTGGGACAGAGTGATAGTTAGGTAGGGGGTTTCTATGTGTGTTGGGTTGCTCTTTTTCTGGGTCGGGTATTTTATGGGAGTCTATGAGGTCCTGGATTTCATGTCTGAGGTGGGCACAACTGTCGGTGTCATGGCCTTTTTGTTAGTGGTAGTGATAGTACAGGTTGAGGTTGAGGTGTGATGGTAGAGGGTGTGGAAGTGGTTTAGTTTCTAATGGTTTTAGAAGTCCTTGTCTCGCCAACTTCTCAAGCACTTTAGACAAAGGCCTACCCAGGTTGGAGAAACGCCGGTTTGTGATGGCGGCAACCTCAATAGAAACGGGCTTGGTACCTGATGGTCCTTCAACAGTCCTCCTATTCAGGCCATAAAACTTCCTATTCTCCATTTCTTCTTCATCAATGTCCATGACAGTCTCCCTCAACTTGTCGAAAATTAGTAATCATAGAGGTCATCCTCATCAGCTTGCCATAAATAGAGGGCTTAGTGCCCTTGATGATCATCTTGATCTGGTTCTTCTCTGAGGGCCGAGTTTGCATCTTTAGAAGCTGGCTTCTCCAGCGATGTACATAATCCTTGAAGCTATCCTCTGGCTTTTGTTTGGTATTCTCCAAGTCGCGAAGCGACAAGTCGATCTCCAAATCCATGACATACTGATTCAGAAAGGCCTCTGCCAATGCCCTCCAATCATCTTTGACTTTCCTCTCAAGGCCGTGATACCATACCACGGGTGCCCCCTCAAGCGACATCCCGAACATCTTCTGAAACTTGACGCTTCGACAGACCCACTGAACTCATCACAGAAACATATTGTCGAAGATAGACCCTCGAATCCTCGTTTTTGTTGAACTTGGCTATGTCAGGCATCTTGAATTGAGTCGGCAGCTGCTCCTCAAAAGTCATCGCCTCATAGTCTAGCAAATTCATATGTTTACCCTTCAGCTTGCGGGTAACCGACTCTACCTGATCCCGGAGTTTCTGTAACTTTGCTTGGCACCCCCGGCTATCCTTCCCGCGGCATACTCAGCCATGTCATCATCAAAAACAGAGATATCATCACTCAACTTGTTCCGAGGCTCTTCACGCCTCACATTCTCATAGCCTCCCCCAGCACAGGGCACAGCCATATTAGCCATAGCGGTGGTCAAAGCTTGCAACTGCTCGGTAACCCTAGTGAGACTAGTCTCCAGCTGATCCATACGGGATCCCTCATTTTTTGATTCGCTCATGTTCGCTAACGGCCTTTTGACGAGTCTTCCCTCTTCCCTAACCCAACGGGTATCTATGGTGTCTTTTAAAACCGCATGTTAGCATGTATGCGTGCGATGCATGGAATATACAAGCCCATCAAGGTTTTCATACAAGTCGGCTCATTATCATTTTAAAGCATTCAACCATACTATTGCGAGGTGCAAACTTGTCCCAGTTGAAAAGGCCCAACAGGTTTACACTTTCGCGATAACGTGGCTAAATAACTTCGAATGGTAAGGGGCCCAAACACAAAATGGCACATCGTCATTTTAGAAGCTTTTGGCCCAATTGTCATAAGACACAAACTCGTCCCAGTTTAAATGGCCCAACAAGTTCATAGCTCATTACAAAAAAGTTCCAACTGAATCCAAATGATGATAGTCCCCAAACGCAAGTATAAAGGGATGGTTTCTATTGGTCATACAACTATGTTTCACATGTGGGTTTATGAGAGTGTAGACAAAGGCTCCCGCTGGTGAAGGATTGCCCACAACTAGGTTTCCCCACTCAAGGGTCCGAGCGACCAAGCGAGTGAACCTTTTTTATACGCTAAGGGACGTGCCAACGAGTGATGATACATGACTGACTGTCAAATGGATTTCTTATTGAAGATTCCCCAGAGGGAGGGTGGAGCGGACTCTCTTAAATACCCAAGCCTCTTAGGCTCTTATCGCCTTGGTGACAGGAATAAACAATAGGTCCTCCAAATTAGTCCATCATGGTAAGCTTCAGGTAAATGATTATCTAGGTGCCTTCACAGCTTTTCCCTTCAGCTATAGAAAGGTAGTGAATGAAGGAATACACCAAACCATTACCTAGCTTTAATAATGCCTTTTATTAAACCCCTTTCAACGCACGGTAGACACGGCTAACAAAAGCACAAATCACAAACATTACAAGATATTATTTCGAGGCCGATTCTCTATCCCCCGTGGAGTCACCAGACTGTAGGACACAGAAATCGGCGACGCTGTTCCAGGCTCGCGGCCCGGTAGGGAGTACGGAGTAGCCCGCGGGAACTAAACCGGAGAAATAAAATGGAGTCGCCACCTAGCGTGAACTGGGAAATGATTTAAGGCCGTACTCACCCCTCGCAAGGGAAGACCTCAAACTGTTGGGTTCGGAATGGTCCCTTACTTATGCCACTTGTAATGAACGGATTTTTGCAATAATCTAACCAAGTCTACGCAACATACATACACAAGAATAACCTACATCTAAGTTTGCATACAACCTATATCTAAGTTCGCATACAACCTATATCTAAGTTCGCATACTACCTATTTCTAAGTTTGCATGCATAAAAGTAAATCAGAATAACGGCAAGCACACAATTTCATGAGCATATTAAATTGATAAGTGTGGAGACATAAATAAATAACAATGGTCTAAACATAAATATTAAAGAGAGGTAATTAAACTCCTAATGCGAAAGAAATAACTAAATCATGCATGGAAATAACGTGCTATTTCTAATGAATCATGGATAAATACAAGATTAGATAAAATGAAATATGTGCATTTCTCAAGCGGTACGTGGAGTTGTATCCCAAGTACAGACCGCACTACCGTCCATTCGGATTCGGCTACGGAATTTACGTCTGGGTTTCCATCCGATATACCACGAGAGATAGCACAAAATCATTCATCCCAGAACAATAACATAAATAAACCAACAAGAAGCATGCGAAGAAATAATAATAAATAACTAAAAAAGATGAACGAAAAATAAATAAGAAGGGTGCCCTCAGGTCTTACCTTTTAAGTCGCCTCTTGGAAGTGCGTTACGCGGCCGTCGGAAGGGTTAATGCTCCGCAACTCCTTTGGTTCACTGGTTTAATGTTTTCCTTCGTCGCCTCTCTGTTTTGGGGTTGCTGTTTTCTCTATTTTAGGCTGCTGTTTTTTCTATTTTTGCTGCTATTTTTGGACTGTTTAAGGGTGTAATTTTGAGGTGCAGTTTGCGGTATTTAGGGGGTGTTTTGGGTGACTGTTTTAGGGCTATTTTGCGGTAGTTGAAGGCTATTTTTCAGGGTGTATTTTACGGTTTTTAGGGGTGATTTGAGCTGCTGTTTTGTGATTTTCAGGTACAGATTTGGTGGACTATTTACGGTAAATGGAGGGGTTTCAGGGGTGCAGTTTTACGGTAGTGCATGGAATGTTTTAGGATACTATTTTCGGTGAAGGATGGGTTGTTTTGATGGTGCAGTTTCGGTAATTGAGGGGTTGTGTTAGGCCACTGTTTTCGGTGAAGGATGGGATGTTTCAAGGGTGCAGGTTCACGGTAATGCATGGGGCTTTTAGGGATGCAATTTTTCGGTGAATGCAGGGCTGTATGAGGGTTGTGTATGCGGCAATGGGGAGGCTATTCTCTTAGTGTCTTAGGTGTGAATTTTGGGGGTGAAGGGTTTGGTTTGTGCTCCTTTTTATAAGGAAGGGTTAAGGTTGTCCTTATTTGGGTAGGAAATGAATCATGCATTGATGGGGGATATCTTTTAATTAGTGTGTGATAAGGAAAAGATCCATTTAATTAGGAAGGTGATTTGTTTTAGTTTAGGAAAGGGATTTATGGGATTTGATTTGATTTATTTAATTTAGGCATGTGATTTGATTTGATTTATTTAATTTGGGAAGGTGATTTGTTTGGATTTTAACATGTGTTTAATGTGTTTATTATTTTTTGGAGGGGATTTGGGCGTGTGGCTTGGCCTTTTTGGTGGGCTTGGGTATGTGGCTTGGTGTAGGTTGCGGGGTTTTGGGCCGAGGATAAATTTTAAAACAGAGGTCCAACGAGCGACCCTGAAGCTAAGCAAACGAATTAAATCCAACAAGGTATTGATTTCTGAATTTTCCCTTTCGACGTCTGTTTCCCGCGACTTCCGCAACTTAAAGGGTAGTGTCTCCGTATGAGGCTCATCATCGGGACTTATATGCAAAAATACGGTGCCTACAATTGGTTTTCATCAAAACCTTAGACAATGTATTTAATTACGACACATATCTAGGATTACTAAAGACATAAATAAATAAAACACCATGCAACTAATTGAAAAGGTAAAAATTACTACAATGAAATAAAATGTAGGGGTTTGGGGATCCGCTTTTATTATTTCAAATCTAGAAATCTCCCTTATTATAATATATAAATTTGCATTATATTACCAACCGACCATATAGGCGGTATCGTGATTAAGTAAGATTTTAGTTAATTCCAACCGACCATAAATGCGGTATCCAATTAAGGCAGGTTAAAGTTAATTTAATTAAGTCTAATCGACCATAAAGGCGGTATCAAATTAAGTTTGGTTATAAGATTATTTATGTATTATAAAATAAGGGAGATTAATCTAAATTATAATAATAAAAGTTTCACCTTCACCCCAGCAGAAAGAAGTTATCTACTCATGCTTTTAAGTAAAACAAAGAAAGATTTATTACTTAAAATAAAAATTAAATACAAGAAAATTGAAATTAAACAAACAAGATACTCTATTCTTAGTATTCTAAGAAATTCCCCAAAAGAAAGTATGAATTTTCCATATGAATGAGGCCTCTATTTATAGGCTTCAAATCGGTCGCGCATCGTGACGCACCAAGTCTTCTGTGTCGCAACGCATGCTACAGTAATTGGTGGTTGTCGATAGACTGCATTATTGGCTCGGTGTCGCGACGTGTTGAGGGTTGGGCGTCGTGACGCTGACGTCATGATGACGCAAGTGATGACACATGTCGGCAGACTGAATAATTGGCTGACATCATGATAACGTGGTGATGACGTACGTGATGATGCGGTGATGACGCATGTTAGCATCTGAATAATTGAGGCACATCGCGACGCAGAAGTGGTTGCGCGTCGCGACTCATGAACAGTAAATTTCCCAATTTTCCATTTTTCATCTCTTTTTCACCGTTTTAGCCCCGATGTTTTTTAATTGAGTCCTTAAATATAATTTATCTGTAAAATAACACTAAACACATCAAAATATTCACAAAACTCAAAAAACTATACAAAATATTAAGTAAAATGGGCGGTAAATATTGATATATTTTCCGATTATCAGTCTTCACCATCCTAAAAACAACTCCTTCCACGTTTTTCTATTTCCCCACAACAGCAAACCAAAATCAACTCGTATATATATATATATATATATATATATATATATATAATATATATATATATATTATATATATATATATCTTTAAAATAAAACTTCAAGTCTATATTTTGGGTATTTGGTGTGGCAACAAGTGAAGTGTGTGAGCAGTGTGTTTTGATGTATAAATAGAGTGATTAAAAACAAATCTCAATGTGTAGTTAGATAGAGACATGAAACCAGTAGAGAGAAAAAGAATGTGGATAGGAGAGAGAAATGGACGGTTTGACGTCCTCCAACCATCGTTTTCAACAAATGACTACTCCAGGAGAATCCTCTCGATGAGACGAAGCCAACGCCGCTGGTCTGACGACCCAACTCCACCGGAAGTGCCCGCATGTGCCACCCACATGCCACCACATTGTTGCTCCACGCGCCGCCATGCATGAATAACACCTATCGGACCAAAATCTTACCCTTATCGAGATACGCTATGTGGGTACCTCGGTTTCCCAAATTAGACCTTCGGTTGCCATAAAACAAGCCAAAAATGTGAGTTATCGTCGTTTGATCGTTCTTCGGTGACCACCGTGCATCCGCTGTCACCACCACCGCCATTGTGATCCTCGTAACATGCATTGACCATTGACCTTGTTGTGGGATTTGGAAGTCGTTGGAGTTTGGTATATTATTGTTATAGTTTTAAAAGTGTAAATGCAAGATTTTGAAAATTTTAGACTGAATCATAAATTTAGTATAATTAGCGTGCATATATGAAATTTTTAGTTTTAAGGGTTAATAAGTGATATTTGAGAGTTTTAAGATCATATTGATAATGTAGGAGAGTATTGAGGGTTAAATCGAAAACTTGGAAAGTTTAGGGGTAAAATCATAATTTTAGTAAACTATAGGGACCTAATCATAACTTTATATATTTTCATATTTTAGCGATGACATAGAGATATAGAGAATTTTTGCGTGAATTAAGGTAAGTGAAATGCACAATGATTCCCTTAACATAATTATTTGTTCGTTGATGTTTGATGTATGAGTTTATATAATATAGTATACATATATTTATACATATATGTTGGAATTTATATTGAGTAATTGATAGCATGAGAGTATAAATTGTGAATATAAATTTTGGGTATAATTGTATGTTTTATTACGAGCCGAAGTGTTTCAGTACTCTGTGACTTTGAGAAGAGATTGATGGATGAAGTGCAATGATGTGTGTTGTATTGGATGATGTGTGCTATTATTATTATTCTGTCGGATTTAGTATAATAGTGGTCGGAGATGCGACGTTATACAAGTCTCCCAAGACTCATGGTTCATTGGGATAAACTATCAGACCAAGTCACGATATATGACATGCATTGGGCTCATCGGATTTTACTAACCGACCCGTGTCAGTAAATCTTGACCAAGAACTTTATTTGAGAATATACAAATTATAGTGATGCTTCTCAAAGTCAATTACAAACTGTTAGGGTTGGTGCTCTTAGCGCCAATTTTATTATGTATTTCCTTGTAAATACTAATGTAACATTTTATTTTGAATAAAATGAGAAGTTTCTTTTATATAACATCTTCATTGATATGGTAAAGACGTAACCGACCTTAGAATGATTAGTTATGATACCGTTGCAAAAGCGTCGCAACTGACATTGAGTTGTATCATGACGTTGTCATTCTTAGACTGTTCATGGTCAAGGTTTACACTACTTGGTCAGTAAAGTAAACTCGTTGAGACTGGTGCATGTCGTATATTGGAATATTGGATTATGATGGTTTCTCAATCAATCATGAGTATTGGAGACTCGTATAGAAGTGTAGGAGTTTATAGTGGATAAACATTGAACGACTCACTGAAGATTCTTAATGGATGGTACACCAACGTCAATAAGAATCTTCTCGGGTTGAGTGAGCATAGTGATCCTTTGACTTGAGATACCACTGTGGATATATCAGTTATCCTCCACACTTAGATGGTAGGCACGTCACCGATCTATTTAGATCAGACCTCCGTCTGTTCGTTGGGTATGGATTGATGCTCAGGATATCCTCTGTATATCAAGAAAGGATCTGTCAGCTCTGTGTACAAAGCATAGGTATTCAAATATTGAATTAGCAATCTGTTAAATCCATGGGCCCGTGGTACATTGTAGAAATCAGTTCTAAGTGTTATTAAGGGATTGCTAATAGAAACGTCAACGTGATTATATCTATAGAGATTTGACGTTTGTATCTATATCTCTGGAATAATCTGGATACCTGTGACGAATGGATTATAAGTATGAAGTGACCTCGACATGTATGATTCAGAGAGTTTATCCGTGTTCGTCATAATTTACGAGCGGGTGAAAATTTGATTTCGTGACGTATATGTCTGAATCAAGAGAGTCTCACTAATGAGATATACTCTTATAGCACTAGGGCAACTGTTATGAATAATATTGATTATTTATAACTCGTTTAATGGTTAAACGAAAAATACATGGAATCGGGACCTAACGGTCATTTCCGAATTAATGTGTATTTGTATTTAATACTTGATTTTATTAAATACACCTTAATTAAATATCAAATCGTGATGTTTGACATATATCATTTATATATATGTATTTGAATATTTAAATGTAAATATAATACATATATTTGGATATTTTTATTTAATTATTTAATTATTTCAATGTTAAATAATGAAGTTAATTAAATAAAAAATATCTTAAGTCATCATTTGATTTTTCAAAGCTTGGAAATGGCATGATACAATTGGAACACATTTTTGTTTTTCTTTATTAAAGATAAAGTGTTAACTTTATGTGGACTAATGAAAATGCAATAAAATTAAAATAAATGTTATTTGTTGTCTTTGTTGTATAATCAGCCAAGGTGGATGATTCAACAAAAGGGTTTTGTTTTTCAATTTTCAAGACTTAGACAAGTTTCACAATATTTTACAAAAGAGAGTTGAGAGCCACAAAAAACAAAGGTAAAACTTGAATTTTGTAAGTTTTTCACATTTCCTCCTATATGAAAATTGTTTCAATTAATCTTAGCTTCAATTTGTGTTGCTAAGTGGATGTCTCTACTCTTTGATTTTGTAATTGATTGTGTTTAAAGGTTGTTTGATATGTTTAAGCATGTATGTTTATTTATAAGCTTATTAGTGTAATTAAGCTTATAAGAATAATTAGTAATGAAAGTTGCCATTCTAGAGTTGATTAGCTATTCATAATTAACCTAGAATTGTTCTTGGGTTGTTTCATGATGGTGAGACTTGTTTAGTGAATTATTGAATTAATTAAAGCATTGAATTAATTCAATTTAATGTAAATTGTCCAATTTAAGTAATTTGTGAAATTATGGTTCTTAACCTAATCAAATTTTGGGGCTTTTCATATATATATATATGATATAATTTGATTTATATCTGATGTATATTAAATTTGGGATTGATTGGATTTGATCTTGACATGTTTTGTTTATGTATGCATGTATTTATTTAATTTGATTAAATAATGTAATAACATCTTTTGCGGAAAAATCCCTAATTAAAATAAGGTTTTTAATTTAATATGTATTATATGTATATTAATTGGTCCTTCTTGTCAATACTGCTTATCGATAAATTTTCTGCGACTATTCCGAGAACGTGCCAAAGCTGTGAGGATATTACCGGTAGAAATTTATCTGTACCAGATATATTTCATATTATGTGAATTCAAGCGAAAGCGGAATCCTGAACGTGCCAAAGCTGTCAGGGTTTCGCAAGTATCTTGAATTTATCATTGACAAGTTTAACCCTGGAATGCCTCCTAGTGAAAGTGCCAAAGCTGTCACAACGAGAAACGACCAAGACCAAAAACCCAGGAGTCACTATTGAGTGATTGACAATGAGTTGTCTACCTAATGAATATACGTAGGCGAGAACGTGTCAAAGCTGTGAGCTGAAATATGTTCATGGGGTCCAAATTTCACTATTATGTTATGATTTGATTATCGCATGTTTTGTATTCTGTTTGGGGATTACAGTTTTGCATGAAATAGTGGGATAGACATTTTTAGATTAAAAATCCATGAACTAGTTAATGCTTTATGATATAATATGAAAGTGTATTATCTTTTATCTGCTTACCGTTGATTCGTTGTCTATTTGATAGATTTGTGATGGCGGCACCTCCAACCAATCCTTTTGCTCGTATGCTTGATACGAATAAGCTAAAAAGGCGGTGAAAAATTTTACGGATTGGGATATGGATTTGAGGATTGTCCCCAATTCCGAGAAGTTGGGGTACATTTTGGAAGGTCCATTACCGCTTGCGATAACACCATATGCATCTCCTAAAGATAATGAGACTTTCCAGAGATGGAATCGCGTTATGGTTATGTGTATCTTATGAGACACAAGTCGGAAACCTTTGAGAAATTCGAAGAGTTTCGACACGAAGTAGAAAAACTGACCTGTGAAAGTATTAAGACATTACGGTCGGACCGTGGTGGCGAATACTTAAACAATGAGTTTCTTGATTACTTGAAAGAATATGGTATTCTTTCACAGTGGACTCATCCCGGAACACCGCAATTAAACGATGTGTCCGAACGGAGAAACCGAACTTTGTTAGATATGGTAAGGTCTATGATGAGTCGCACAGAGCTACCTTTTTCCTTTTGGGGATATGCATTGAACAGTGCAATTTTATTTTG
The DNA here is from genome assembly GCA_019454045.1 of Zanthoxylum bungeanum. Classification (NCBI taxonomy): domain Eukaryota; kingdom Viridiplantae; phylum Streptophyta; class Magnoliopsida; order Sapindales; family Rutaceae; genus Zanthoxylum; species Zanthoxylum bungeanum. The sequence continues at coordinate 105,968 of SKCR01015821.1, forward strand.
AATAAGGTTCCGTCAAAGTCTGTTCAACAGACTCCGTATGAAATATGGACAGGAAAGAAACCAGGTTTCTCATTCTTGAAGATTTGGGGTTGTTGGGCATACGTCAAACGTTTGGAAGGTACCAAACTTGAACCTAAATCGGATAAATGCCTATTTGTAGGATATCCTAGGGAAACCAAATGATATTACTTCTATCACCCATAAGAGAACAAAGTATTTGTTGCTCTACATGCGGTTTTCCTTGAGAAGAAATTCCTAAATGCAGTGATCAATGGGAGGAAAGTAGAACTTGATGAAAAGCGGAGTGATATTATTCCTAGCACAGAATCCTTAACGGAACATGAACAGTTCATCAGGATGAAACTGTAACACAATCTTCGAATACACAAGGACTGTGTAGGTCGGAGAGAGTCAGAAAACAACCTGAGAGGTATGGGTTTCTGATCTCACCTCATGTGGATATTAATCTTATTGAGGAAGATGAGCCGGCTACGTATGAGGAAGCGATACAAGGTATCGACTCCGGTTTATGGCAAGATGCCATGAATTCTGAAATGGATTCCATGTACATCAACCAAGTTTGGACACTGGTTGATGCACCAGAAGGCGTAAAGCCTATTGGTTGCTAATGGGTCTTCAAGAGGAAGACCGACATGGATGGCAACATACAAACGTACAAAGCTATGCTTGTAGCGAAAGGGTATCGTCAATGACATGGTGTCGATTACGACGAAATTTTTTCATCAGTTGCCATGATTAATTCCATTAGGATAATGCTTGCTATAGGTGCATATTTCGATTACGAGATATGGCATATGGACGTCAAAACTGCTTTCCTTAACGGAAACCTTTTGGAGGATGTTTATATGCAACAGCCTGACGGTTTTGTCGTACCAATACTTGCAAACAAGGTTTGTAAGTTAAATCGATCCATTTATGGATTGAAGCAAGCATCGCGTTCTTGGAACCAATGTTTTGATGAGATCATAAAAGAATATGATTCGTTCAAAACGAGGATGATCCTTGTGAATATAAGAAGGTTAGTGGGACCGCACTGACATTCATTGTCCTTTACGTTGATGATGTACGGCTTATTGGCAATGACATTCCCATGTTAACGTCGGTGAAAGCTTGGCTTTCATTAAAATTCTCCATGAAGGATATGGGAGAAGCAGCCTTTATTCTAGGAATAAAGATCTACCGGGATAGATCTAGAAAGCTGCTTGGACTCTCCCAGAGCACATACATTGACAAAGTGTTGAAGAGATTCAACATAGATCAGTCCAAGAGGGGACTGTTGCCAATGTCACATGGCGTCACTCTATCTAAGGACTTGTGTCCTAAAACTCAAGATGAGAGAGATGAAATTAGTCGAATAACGTTCGCCTCGGCAGTCGAATCAATCATGTATGCCATGATATGTACGCGACCTGATGTCTCGTATGCTTTGAGCATGTGTAGTCACTATCAGGCCGATCCAGGTGATGGTCACTGGATGGCGGTTAAGAATATCCTTAAGTATCTTAGACGAACTAAGGATGCTTTCTTAATCTATGGAGATGGAGGACTTGAGGTAACTGGGTATACCGATGCAAGTTTCCAAACCGATAAAGACGACTGCAAGTCGCAATCTGGGTACATATTTTTTTTGAATAACGGAGCAGTAAGCTGGAAATCTTTGAAGCAATAGACTGTTGCCGATTCAACAACAGAAGCAGAGTATATTGCTGCAGCTGAAGCAGCAAAAGAGTCAGTTTGGATCCGTAAATTCCTAATTGGATTAGGAATAGTTCTGTTAGCAGCTAAGCCCGTTCCATTGTATTGTGACAATAACGGGGCTATAGCGCAGGCTAAGGAACCACGATGTCATCAACGATCCAAGCATGTTCTTCGAAGTTTCCATCTGATTCATAAGATCATACATCGTGGTGATGTGAAGATCGAGAAGGTCACATCAGAGGACAACATTGCAGATCCGCTGACGAAAGCTATTCCCCAGCAAATGTTTGAGCGACATGTACATAGTTCAGGTATTAGATGCTTGAGTGACTGGCTATAGGCCAAGTGGAGATTGTTATACAATTATGACCCATAGTGTCACTATTTATAAAAGACATTGTCGTTTTTGTACAAATTAACTATGTAGCAATGGAAATTGAATTTTATCATTTTGTAATTTGATTACTTAAATATATTAATGATAAGAGTCATTATGATTAGTTCTAGATTATAAGATATAAGACAGTATCAATCCATAAGGTTTAATCATTAAATATCCCTAGTAGTAGTATTATCGAGACTGGACATCGATAATGCGGAATAGACTAGTATTGCACTTGTGCGTGTTATGGAAGCGTAACGGCATAGTTCTCATATATTTAAGTATTGGATACTTATGCAAGTGTGATAGGAGGTTGTGTTTACCGATGGTACGGAAACAGCTTCGCTCTAGATAGACCCCGCGGAATCCCATTGGTAGTATGACTATGTGTCTATGGGAATCCGCATCAGGGTTGATGTATTTGGTCTTAACCTGAGACTTGCATCGCTAGTACTTGCAACAATCAATACGCTTTGGTTTTGGTCGTCCAGGACTTTAACAGGTTCTGTGTACGCCAATGCTGGGTATATTGAGAATCGTAGTGTGTTGGGTGTGATGTTAAGATGGAAGTGTCACTCCAGTCATATGGAGATGATGGTCACGTAGGATACGGTACTGGTTCTCTTTAGTACTGCAGTCATCGGAATAATATGACTAGGTTATAGTTATCCAATTATAGAGACTAATTACCAGACATCCGACATGTGCTTCGTACTGGGCAGACACAATTCCAGCCCCAGGCTTAGCACGTGATCATTCGATACTGGATCGAAATACGCAATACCACGTATACTACGCCTGATATAGATTGTTTATTCCTGTAAGCATGTTTCTGGAGAATTGGGTAGGCATGGCGCTTTGCTAGAAGCCAACCTTGTCTTGTGAATCGGTGTAAACGTAGTACGAGGTACTTACGTGTTCGGATAGTCCGACGACCCGATTTACTGCCAACATATCCAGAGATCTCATGGGTCGCTCCCCGAAGATTCACCGATGACGTATGACTCGCACTTTAATTAATCTGGGATTAATTTAATGAGAGAGAAAATTAATCTAGGATTAATTACGGAGATATTTTATTTGGGATAAAATATCAATTTAAGAGAGAGAACGATTAATTTGGAATTAATCGGTAAATTAATATATTTGATATATTAAACGAAATTGGATTTCGACGTGGAATTAAAATTAGATTTTAATTCGGGCGAACGAATTAATTTAGAATTAATTCGTTAGCGACGTGAATAGTGATTTCGCTAGGCGTAATCATTTAATTACGACGCAACGGAAAATTCGTTAATTTGGAATTAGCGAACCCGAGCCCGGGATTATTTGCGAGAGCATTCGCATTTCGAATTCGAGTGCGGCACGCAAGTCAAATCAAGCGTCAAATCGCAAGTCACATCAAGTGTCAAATCACATGTCACTTTGAGTGATGTGACATTTGATTAGTTGATGTGAGTTGATGTGAGAAGAAAGAAAGCATTAAATGCTTTGCTTTTTGAAATTGAAAAAAGGTAAATGGTTTATTATTTTTTGGGAAAATATAAATAAGCCTTTTACATTTTTTCCTTTTCCCACATTCTCTCTCCTCTTCACGGTTTTAGGTCTTTTTGGAGCCAAAACTTTCTCTTCCTCTCTCTCGGTCTTGGACCGATACTTCTCCTCTGTTTTTCTGGTTTGACCGAGTAATGAAGGAGAAGCAAATGATTTTGTTGCAAGATCTAAGTGCTAGCACAGACATTGGTTATCCTAAGGTGATAGGGAAGTGATTTCATAAGCTTGGAATCACCTTGTGAAGCTTGGAGCTTGGAGTTTCCATGGAGGATCACCCATGGCCGAATAGAAGATGAAGAAACACCACCCACACTGTGCAGTCCACCACCGAGCAGCCCACTGCCGAGCATGTGGAGAGCAGTTCGGTTTTGTTCTTCAACTGCATTCAACCGATCAATGTGAGTTTTTCCGCACCTCCTTTGGTTGTATTTACACTTGTTTCATGCTTAATCTATGATCTTGGGACCCTTAGAGGACTCCAACACTTTCCTCCCACTTACCACTGCATTTAGGAATTCATTCTCAAGGAAAACCGCATGTAGAGCAACAAATACTTTGTTCTCTTGTGGGTGATAGAAGTAATATCCTTTGGTTTCCCTAGGATATCCTACAAATAGGCATTTATCTGATTTTGGTTCAAGTTTGGTACCTTCCAAACGTTTGACGTATGCCCAGCATCCCCAAATCTTCAGGAATGAGAAACCCGATTTCTTTCCTGTCCATATCTCATACGGAGTCTGTTGAACAGACTTTGACGGAACCTTATTCAAAATAAGTATTGCATTGTTCAATGAATATCCCCAGAAGGAAATAGGTAGCTCTGTGTGACTCATCATAGACCTTACCATCTCTAACAAAGTTCGGTTTCTCCGTTCGGACACACCGTTTAATTGCGGTGTTCTGGGATGAGTCCACTGTGAAAGAATACCATATTCTTTCAAGTAATCAAGAAACTCATTGCTTAAGTATTCGCCACCACGGTCCTACCGTAATGTCTTAATACTTTTACAGGTCTGTTTTTCTACTTCGTGTCGAAACTCTTTGAATTTCTCAAAGGTTTCCGACTTGTGTCTCATAAGATACACATAACCATAACGCGATTCATCATCCATAAAGGTTACGAAGTATTCATATCCACCTCTAGCCTGGCTAGACATGGGCCCACATACGTCACTATGAACCAGGGCTAAAAGTTCGATGGCACGTGCACCCGTTTCGCTAAAAGGTGTTTTAGGCATTTTGCCTAATAAACAAGATTCGCATACGTCATATGAATTTTGATCAAATCCGTCCAAGTACCCACTCTTCGAAAGTGTGGATATGTAAGTCTTGTTAATGTGTCCCAGACGACAATGCGACATATAAGTTTCATCTCTGTTACTTAGTTTAAGCCTTTTGTTTGTTACAGAATATGTTTGAGATTGATTTATATTCAAAATATAAAGACCATTATTTACATCAGAGTGCAAATCTCCATATCATTTTTATACATAAAATACCCAGTGTTTCTAAATACAAAAGTATACCCACATTGGGCTAACATAGATATAGAAATAATATTCATAGTCAAACTAGGTACATAATAACAGTCTGTAAGTTTAAGTACATGCCCCGATGGTAGTTCCAAAACATAAATGCCAACGTCCAAAACGGTGACTCGTGTCCCATTTCCAATGCGTAGATCAATCTCCCTTGAGGCCAGTCTCCTGCTAATCTGCAGATCCTGCACATCAGTACATAAATGAGTACCACAACCAGAATCAAAAATCCAATTTTTAAAACTAGTAGTAGACATGTTTATTTCTATAACAAACATACCTGAAGCCGGTGCCTTGCCCGCTTTGATTTCCTTCATGTGTGCCTTGTACTCGCTGTTGGTCTCTAAGACAATCCAAGATCAATATAAGCAATGAAATAATGTGAATACAAAAGTAAAGTATGGCGGAATCATACTTACAAAGATCGGATTTAGGATGCGTCAAATACAAAATTTGTTCCTCCAAGTTTCGGCCAAGCTCCACTTTTTGGGATGAAATACAAGCTCCAAGCTTTGTTTTTTGATTCCAAGCTTTTGGGATGGTTTCCCTATCACCTTGGATGATTCCTTTAGTGTGCTAGCACTTAGAAAATTTGCAACAAACTTTCTATCTTCTTCCTTGCAACTCTCGGCAATGAGAGAAATGGAGAGGGAGAGAAAAAATGGCTTCCAAAACCGTGAGGGAGAGAGAGAGAATGAAGTGAATGAATTTTTTTAATTGATTTCAAAAATCAAATGATATACCAAATCTAAAATTTTGGTAAAAGTCATTCCTATCATTACACACAAATGTGTCATACAAGTTACCATCATTCCTTCACCAAAACCCATCACCAAAAAGTAATTAAAGTGACAAGTGATGTGACATGTGGGCCCCACTTTATTCAAAATTCGAATGGGCCCGCGACACATCCCGGGCTCGGGTTCGCTAATTCCGAATTAACAAATTTTCCGTTGCGACGTAATTAAATCAAATTTAATTAAATAATAATGCCAAGCAACATTACTATTCACGTCGCTCGCGAATTAATTCTAAATTAATTCGTTTGCCCGAATTAAAATCCAATTTTAATTCCGCGTCGAAATCTAATTTCGTTTAATATATCGAATATATTATTTTATCGATTAATTCCAAATTAATCATTCTCTCTCTTCAAATAGTATTTTAACCCAGATAAAATCTCTTCACAATAATCCCAGATTAATTATGTTTGAATCATATGTCATCGGTGAATCTTCGGGAAGCGACCCAAGAGATCTCTGGATATGTTGGCAGTAAATTCGATCGTTGGACTATCAGAACACGTACGTACCTCGTACTATGTTGGCAGCAAAATTTGGTTTCCAGCGTCGCGACTCTGAAGCCTCCAACGTTGCGACGCTGGAACAGTGAGACGTGGCCCATTCTCTGCTTGACATGTGGCGAGGCGGCTAAGAGATCAGATCCTTATCCGATGACGTGGCACTGTTCATGACGTCATTGCTTACGTCACGCTGAGGGCGATTGTCGGCAGCGTTAGATCGCGACACGTGTCACGGCGCACATTAGTAAGTCCGTTGAGATGTCGACACGTGGCACGGCGCAAGATAGCATAGATGATGATTGTCGGCACCGTAGGATGATGACACGTGGCAGGCGTAAGTTAGCAAATCTTCTGTGATGGTGACACGTGTCACGGCGCATGTTAGCAAAGTCAAACTTCTCAAATTGTTGACCTTTGTCCCGGCGCACGTTAGCATATTCGGCGCATGCTGGGCGTCCGACGCTGACGTGCTCGGCGTCGCGACACGAGAAATTACCATAATGCCCTTTTTCGCCAATTTTCACTTTTTTGCCCCAAATCACCTCCAGAATGTCCTGAAACTTTATTTATCTACAAAATAACACAAAACACATCAAAACATTCACAAAACTCAAGAAACTATACAAAATATTAGGTTAAATGAGTGGGAAATAATGATATAAATACCACTCATCAACCTCCTATCATTTATACATCTAGGTGATCTAATCACAAATGATAAGAGTGCAATCTCCTTTGTCACATAGTTAATTTGTACAACAACACCGTGATCTGTACAAATAGTGACGCTATGGGTCATAATTGTCCAACAGAAAGTAGAACTTGATGAAAATCGGAGTGATACTATTCCTGGCACGAAATCCTTAACGGAACATGAACAGTTCATCAGGGATGAAACTGTACCACAATCTTCGAATACACAAGAACCGCGTAGGTCGGAGAGAGTCAGAAGACAACCTGAGAGAAATGGGTTTCTGATCTCACCTCATGTGGATATCAATCTTATTGAGGATAACGAGCCGGCTACGTATGAGGAAGCGATACAGGATATCGACTTCACTTTATGGCAAGAGGCCATGAAGTTCGAAATGGATTCCATGTACACCAACCAAGTTTGGACACTGGTTGATGCACCAGAAGGCGTAAGGCCTATTGGTTGCAAATGGGTCTTCAAGAGGAAGACCGACATGGATGGCAACATACAAACGTACAAAGCTATGCTTGTAGCGAAAGGGTATCGTCAATGACATGGTGTCGATTACGACGAAAATTTTTCATCAGTTGCCATGATTAATTCCATTAGGATAATGCTTGCTATAGGTGCATATTTCGATTACGAGATATGGCATATGGACGTCAAAACTGCTTTCCTTAACGGAAACCTTTTGGAGGATGTTTATATGCAACAGCCTGACGGTTTTGTCGTACCAATACTTGCAAACAAGGTTTGTAAGTTAAATCGATCCATTTATGGATTGAAGCAAGCATCGCGTTCTTGGAACCAATGTTTTGATGAGATCATAAAAGAATATGATTTCGTTCAAAATGAGGATGATCATTGTGTATATAAGAAGGTTAGTGGGAGCACATTGACATTCATTGTCCTTTACGTTGATGATGTATTGCTTATTGGCAATGACATTCCCATGCTACAATCGGTGAAAGCTTGACTTTCATTAAAATTATCCATGAAGGATCTGGGAGAAGCAGCCTTTATTCTAGGAATAAAGATCAACCGGGATAGATCTAGAAAGCTGCTTGGACTCTCCCAGAGTACCTATGTTGACAAAGTGTTGAAGAGATTCAACATGGATTAGTCCAAGAGGGGACTGTTGCCAGTGTCACATGGCGTCACTCTAACTAAGGACATGTGTCCTAAAACTTAATATGAGAGAGACAACATGAGTCGGATCTCGTTCACCTCGGCAGTCGGATCGATCATGTATGCCATGATATGTACGCGACCTGATGTCTCGTATGCTTTGAGCATGTGTAGTCGCTATCAGGCCGATCCAGGTGAAGGTCACTGGATGACGGTTAAGAATATCCTTAAGTATCTTAGACGAACTAATGATGCTTTCTTAATCTATGGAGATGGAGAACTTGAGGTAACTGGGTATACCGATGCAAGTTTCCAAACTGATAAAGACGACTGCAAGTCACAATCCGGGTACATATTTTGTTTGAACAACGGAGCAGTAAGCTGGAAATCTTCCAAGTAAGAGACTATTGCTGATTCAACAATAGAAGCGGAATACACTGTTACAGCTGAAGCAGCAAAAGAGGCAGTTTGGATCTGTAAATTCCAAATTGGATTAGGAGTAGTTCCGTTAGAAGCTGAGCCCGTTCCATTGTATTGTGATAATAACGGGGCTATAGCGCAGGCTAAGGAACTAAGGTCTCATCAACGATCCAAGCATGTTCTTCGACGTTTCATCTGATTCGTGAGATCATACATCATGGCGATGTGAAGATCGAGAAGGTCGCATCAGAGGACAACATTGCAAATCCACTGACGAAAGCTATTCCTCAGCAAAAGTTTGAGCGACATGTACATAGTTCAGGTATTAGATGCTTGAGTGACTGGTTATAGGCCAAGTGGGAGATTGTTAGACAATTATGACCCATAGCGTCACTATTTGTAAAAGACATTTTGGTTTTTGTACAAATTAACTATGTAGCAATGGAAATTGCATTTTATCATTTTGTAATTTGATTATTTAAATATATAAATGATAAAAGTCCTTATGATTAGTTCCGGATTATAAGATATGAGACAATATCAATCCACAAAGGTTTAATCATTAAATATCCCTAGTCGTAGTATTATCGAGACTGGACATCGATAATGCAGAATAGACTAGTATCGCACTTGTGCGTGTTATGGAAGCGTAACAGCATAGTTCTCATATATTTAAGTATTGGATACTTATGCAAGTGTGATAGGAGGTTGTGTTTACCGATAGTACGGAAACAGCTTCGCTTTGGATAGACCCCTCGGAATCCCATTGGTAGTATGACTATGTGTCTATGGGAATCCAATTCAGGGTAGGTGTATTTGGTCTTAACCTGAGACTTGCATCGCTAGTACTTGCAACAATCAATACGCTTTGGTTTTGGTCGTCCAGGAATTTAACATGTTTTGTGTACGCCTCTTCTGGGTTTATTGAGAATAGTAGTGTATTGGATGTGATGTCAAGACGGAAGTATCACTTCAGTCATATGGAGATGATGATCACACAGGGATACAGAACTGGTACTCTAATGGGTTACAACCATCGGGATAATATGACAAGGTCATGATTATCTGATTAAAGAGACTAGTTGCTTGTGATCCGATATATGATTCGTACGGGGCAGACACTATTCCAGCCCCAGGCCTTGCATGTGACATCTGATACTGGATCGCAATACGCAATACTACGTATACTACGCCTGACAAAGATTATATATTCCTTTAAGAATATTTCTGGAGAATTGGGTAGGCACTGTGTTTTGCTAGAAGCCAACCATGTCTCGTAAATCGGTAAGAACGTGGTATGAGGTACGCACTTGTTCAGATAATCCGACGACCGAATTTACTGCCACCATATCTAGGGATCTCCTGGGTCGCTTCCCAAAGATTCACCATGACGTATGATTCGAACATAATTAATCTAGGATTAATTGCGAAGAGATTTTATTTGGGATAAAATACTATTAGAAGAGAGAGAACGATTAATTTGGAATTAATCAATAAAATAATATATTTGATATATTAAATGAAATTAGATTTCATAACGGAATTAAAATTAGATTTTAATTCGGGCGAACGAATTAATTTAGAATTGATTCGCGAGCGACGTGAATAGTAATATTACTAGGCATAATTATTTAAATAAATTTGATTTAATTACATCGCAATGGAAAATTCGTTAATTCAGAATTAACGAACCCGAGCCCGGGATGTGTTTGCGGGCCCACTCAGATTTTGAATCAAGTGGGGCCCACATGTCACATCACAAGTCAAATCATTAGTCATTTACTTAACTTTATTTGATAGAAGTTAGTAGAGATTCTATGATAACTTTTAAAACACACAAGTTGAAAGGTGATGGACTTATTACCAAATATTTGGTATTCACATTAATTTGATTTTGGAAATCAAAAAAAAGTTAACAAAATCATCTCTCTTCCTCTCTCATTACACGCCATTCTCTCCCTCTCCAAAAGCTCTCATTGTCGAGAGTCATAAGGAAGAACAAGGAAATTTTGTAGCAAAATTTCCAAAGCTAGCACTTGAAGAATCATTCTAGGTGATAGGGAAACCATTCCCAAGAGCTTGGAATCCATCTCAAAGCTTGGAGCTTGGACATCAACATTCAAAGAGAAGATCTTGGAGCATTTCTCAAATGAAATTGTTGTTTTACACACATCCTACATCTGATCAAAGTGAGTATATTTCTGCTATTCTCCTTTACGTATTCACACTATTTCATGCTTGGATTGATCTTGGGATGAACTTAGAAACCCAACAGATTAGCCATTCATAATTAACCTAGAATTGTTCTTGGGTTGTTTCATGATGGTGAGACTTGTTTGGTGAATTATTGAATTGATTAAAGCATTGAATTAATTCAAATTAATGTAAATTGTCCAATTTGAGTAATTTGTGAAATTAGGGTTCTTAACCTAATCAAATTTTGGGGCTTTTCATATATATGATATAATTTGATGTATATTTGATGTATATTAAATTTGGGATTGATTGAATTTGATCTTAACATGTTTTGAACATTTGGGGTCAAATTGCAATTAAGGAAAAAAAATGGGATGTGTTCGGCAATTTCAAGAAAATTATATTATTATATTATTATTATTATTATTATTATTATTATTATTATTATTATTATTATTATATATTATTATTATTATTATTATTATTATTATTATTATATTATTATTATTATTATTATTATTATTATTATTATTATTATTATCTACAACACGCAAAACATGTAAGACACACAAAAGAAAAATGTGCAGGTAAAATAACGAAGAAAACAAATAAAAATAAACAACCTTACCCCCCAAACCTAAACCTAGAATTGTCCCCAATGCATTACAAAATAAAAGAAAGGTAATGGAACAATGTTATCGTGGTTTCTTCATTCCTCACCCCCGTCGTCGTCCTCGCTAATGTCCCATAGATAGGCTAGAATCTGATCATCACTCAATCTCTGATGGTGTGCCATTCCCTGTAGCCAATCGATCTACGCGTTGTGATATGGAGCGAGATCGTGATTTTCGTTGCGCTGGTTGAGGTTGCTACTATGGTTGTGCAGGTGCTGATGAGGAAGAACCAGCCCGTGCGGGCCTCTCTGCTCGGAGTTGTTGGATAATTCGAGTGGTCAATGCAGTGGTGGGCTGCATCATTTCTTCCCTAAGGTCGATGGGCACCCTGGCCAGCATGCATAGGTTTGTAATTAAGCTGCAGTACAACAAGCCAGTTTGTGTAGAACGTGCTGCCCAAACTATATTGGTTGATATCAACGCACCCACATCAATGGTAATTCCCTCCAACAGAGAATATAACAAGATCATTTGTAATATGGGCGCCTTGCAGCAATGTGCGGGTAAGGAAATGAAACCAAACCCTGACATCTGGCTTAAGATATCGTGAACTCGTCTTCAAATATTCCCCGCTGCTACTCATATCTCATACAGCATTGGGGATGCAAAGTGTTTGTGTTAGATGAGTCATATCTAGATGTTCCATCGCTACCATATAATCATCTACTTCCATATCGGGCAACCCATAATACCTATTATTTGTGGATCTATCAAACGTCACATGTTGACCTTTAACTAACATCCGGTACGCCTAATGCTCGTAAGCATTGGCGTAGAACCCACAGACAACTGGTATACAGGCTGGGTTAGGTTGTTGGCAAAGCTTATGCCAGTGCCTGGTGGAAATAATTCTATCTATCAGGGGAAACTGTCTGGGGTTAATGTCAAAACCCCTCTCCATAATCGGGACCTTTTGTCCCATCTCTTTTTTCATATCGACGCACAGCGGCTGCAGACGTAAATTTTGTTACATCGTAACTCGATCCAGATGTCGCTGAGGTTCTCGTTCTCTTATGGGCAATTTTAATTTTTAAAAATTTCGGCAGAATTTCCCTTGATTTTCAAGATTTCCAAAATTTTCAACCTAGAATTTCTAACACTTCAACAATTCACAAAATCACCTTCGCCCACAAAACTACGAATTTACCAATAGCCACTTCCACAAACACATGCCCACAAATTCAAAATTTTAACATAAAAAAAAACGCACCTTTTTTTTCAAAAATTCGCACAACATAAAAAAATTGAAGATAAAAGGAACGAAGGTACCCAAATCCGAGTGGTTCACGCGCAATGGAGGATGGGTGAGTTGGGGAAGTGATTTGGCGAGTTGTTCTTCCTCAAATTCGAATTAAACACGAAATGGAGGGTTGGGTTTCATTTGGGAAGTGATTTTGTGGGTTTTAATGAGTTTGGTTGAAGGATTTGGTGAATTAAAGGACTGATTTGTGGAGGAAGTTGAGAGAAAATGAAGAAAATAGAGATAAGTTATGAAGAAGATGTCTGGCGGTTGTTGTTTTATTGCCTGGAATCGCGTTTGCGTCACGACGTGCAGTGTGTTCTGCGTCGCGACGCCACGCCCTAAAAAATGGGGGTACTCACGTGTTAGGTCAGCGCATCGCGACACATGGGTTTTACGAGTCGCGACACGATTTTTTCATTTATTTTTTTGGCAAAATGCGAATCCTTCAAACATATCCACTAAGATGCGTTTCAAGAGTTGATTCCTTACTCTGCCATCTCTGATGAATTGAATTTTATCTTCGCGATTTTGTCAAACTTTATTCCGTGATAACCCCATTTTTACTGGCTTGCTCTGCTTTAAGTGCTCCGTCTGTGTTTTTCCCTGTAAAAATAACACACAAAATTTAAAAATCTACAACATGCACACAAAATACAAAAATTAAAATTTATGTAAAAATAAAATTTTTTGCATGGATTGCCTCTCTGCTAGCGCTAAATTTATCGTCTTCAGCCAAACGTGACTGAAGTCCATCCGTCAATGAGACTTCAACGTGGTTTTGGACGTCCGATTAAAGACAATCACGTGAGCGTTGCTTTTGAAGGGTCTCTTCCAACGATGATGTGACCAAAAATATTTTGTCTCATTCAGTGTTTGTGCCACCTTTTTAAAATTTGTCGCTCCAGTGGTTCCTGAAAGGAAAGAAAGAAAATCAGGAGGTCTCGTATGGTGCTTGACTTTGAATGATTGTTCCATTTTGTCAAGCTTTTGGGCGGAGTCCTCGATGTGTACTCCCCAATACAGTGATGTTTCTCCTAAAGTCATGAGATTTTCAATATGGTCAGACACTTGCTCTTCCATTTATTCTGCATCTTGCTCCATTTTTTCGTCACATATGTATTTCAGCATTTCATTGTTCAACTCTTCATCTATCATCTGTGAAATGCATGCTCCATAAGTATCAACTTGAAGATGTAAAGATATGTCTAATTATAGGCCTTTATCCTCTGTGGTGTTGGGGTTGGTGCTCAGAGCGCCAATCCGGGCCGTATTTATGTCTGATTCATGAATACGAACATCCCCTTATTCCATAATATTACTTATTTATGGTTGCACCTCTTGTTCTTATATACGTATTCGATCTGATTACGATTAGATTGAAACTAAATGTGGTTTAGTGATATGTATATATTAGACAAAGGCCCGATAATATATATTGCAGTACACAGTTACAAAGTTAGTTTGTAATTGACATTGGGAAGTGTCACTGCTATATGAATATTATCAAACATAGTTCCTGGTCAAGATTTGCTAACACGGGTCGGTTAGTCAAATCCATTGAGACCAGTACATGTCGTATATCGAGACTTGGTCCGATGGTTTATCCCAATGAACCATGAGTCTAGGGAGACTCGTATAGACGTGTAGGTGTTTATAATGGATAAACACTGAACGGCTCACCGAAGATTCTTAATGGATGGTACACCAACGTCAATAAGAATCTTCTCGGGTTGAGTAGCATAGTGGTCCTTCGACTTGAGATACCACTGTGGATGTATGAGACATCCTCCACACTTAGATGGCAGTCACGTCACCGATCTATTTAGATCAGACCTCCGCCTGTTCGTTGGGTGTGGATCGATCCTCAGGATATCCTGTGTGTGTCAAGATAGGATCCGTCAGTTCTGTGTACAGAGCATAGGTAGTCCATATACTATTGGCAGTCTGTTAAATCTGTGGCCACAGAATACATCGGAAGTAAGTTCTGAGTGTTATTTAGAGATTGCTAATAGATACGTCGACGAGATAATACCTATAGAGATTTGACGTTTACATCTATATCTTTGGGATTATCTGGATACCTGTGACGGAGGGATTATACGTATGCAATGACCTCGACCTGTATGATTCAGCTAGTTTATCCGTGATCGTCATAATCTACGGGTGGATAGATTATGGACACGAAATTGGATTTCGTGACGGATATACCTGAATCTAGAGAGTCTCAATAATGAAACATACTCGTAGAGCACTATAGCAACATTTATGAATAATGATGATTATTTATAAATCGTTTAATCGTTAAACGAAAAATACATGCGAACGGGCCGAACCGTCATTTCCTAATTAATGTGTATTTGTATTTAATATATGATATTATTAATACACATTAATAAATAGTCAAATATGTATTGACATATATCATCAATATATGTATTTGAGATATTTAAAGTAAATATAATACATATATTTGATATATTTATATTTAATTAATTATTTAATTATTTAATTGTTAAATGATTAATATAATTAAAATATAAATATATCACCAAATGATAAAGTTAGGAAATGATTATAAATGTAAATGTTTGACTTTACATTAAAGGAAAAAGTTGTCAAATTGATTTTGACTTCTTAAGATATTTGTTTAATTGTTTGAAAAATGAAAATATCTTTTTCCTTTAATTTTTTGCTAAATTTCGGCCATGACCCTAATTGAATATAATGGTTATATTTTTCATGTTGCCATTGTTGACTAAGTTGAAATTGTCATTAAAAGTAATGATCATTTTATCAACTTGGCAAATGAAATTGAAATGAAATGAAACTAGTATAACTTGCATTTCCTTTAGGCCAAATTCGGCCAAGGCCTTCATTTGGGCAAGTATATATTGTTTCATTTAATTTTAGGGTTTAAGGAACCAATTCACTTTATCAAAACTCCATTAAAACAAGACAAAGAAGGTAGAGAGAAAAGAAAAGAAAAACAAAGAAAAGCTTGGAATTTAGTAAGTATTTCCAACCTTCCATTAGAGAGTAATTTGTTCCTCTTGTTGTGGGCAACATCTTGTGATGTTCTTGAGTTTTTCTATTCTTTATTCTTTGTACTTTTGATGGATAAAAGTTTGATGAAGGTGATTTGCATGTATGATGTTGGAAGTTTATTACTAGTGTAGTAATAAGCATTCTTTTAAGGTTTTGGAAACCATGTTGCTAATCTAGAGTTGTTGACCCACTCTTAGATGACCTAGATTTGATCTTGAGTTGTTTCATTGTGTTGAGACTTTGATTGGATGGAAGAAACATGATTAAAGTAATTGATTTAACCAATTTGGTCTAATTTGTCCAATTTGAAGAAATTGAAAAATTAGGGTTCATGACCAATTCCAAATTTGGGGGTTTTCATATATGTTGTGTATTTGGATGTGTATATGATGCATATAAAGTTTCATGTTGATTGGATTACATCTTGATGTGTTTTGAAGCATGAAATGACAAAGTGCACAAATGGCACCCTATTGGGAGCATTCGGCCAAGGATTACAAATTTGGGGATTTGGTTGCTTTTGGTGTTTTGATGTTTTGAACATGCTAAGTTCATCTTAGAAATGATTTAGAATCATTCAAAATTGATTAGATCAATTTCGGACTAAAATGGACAAAATACCAAAGTAAGGGTAATTTGGTAAATTCACCTAAATATGATTTATTGAATTTTATTTCATAATTTGATTATTGGAATATTAAATAAATATGTTTATTTAATTAATCCGAGAAAAAGTTTTGAAATCGGAAGATACGATCTTCCGCCGCTTCCGCTGCGTTACCGGATTCTGCCCCTAAAACCCCTACATGTGGTTGGTATGAACGGCTCGGGTAGCTCTTCTGCTTGTTTCTCCTCAAAATTACAATCAGCGACCAAATAATTATCCAGATCAAATTGAAACTCTACTTGTTCGGGCTCCTGAACTGATACATCTGACTCTTGATATTGTTCAGCCTCTGTCTCGATTAAGGTATCATCGTGAAATGCTTGGTACTCGAAGGCTTCGTCAGTGTCATCTGAAAATGCTCATTGAGGTATTTAGCTTTGGTTTTCTATTAATTGTCTCGATTGATATGCCATTCTTTGTATGGATTCCGTTTGACTCTGAAACATGTCAATCATTGCATCAAGTTTAGCTTCCCGTTTCTTGAGCATGTCCATCAACTATCTAATCCATGATGGTTCCAGTTCTTAATAGGTTGATGGTGGATAAGATGGAGAATATGATTAAGTGAAATATGCTAGTTCATCATACCATGAAAGATTCTGATAGTTCTGCCACCCTGAATTGTAGTTGTACATGCAATGATCGCTAGGGTGGTTACCATCACATATCTCACATCTCTGAAATGGTTGAGAAAATATCGTGTTGCTTGGCTCTAACATCCATGGATAACTGTTGGGCTGAACAACATGCCTCAGAAAACCGGACTGATGCTCCCTGATTTGGGGTGTATCTTCACCTCTTAAAGCTCTTAATGCTTCCATCGCCCAATAATGATCCATTTCAACCACCTGAAAATAAAAGAAAGAAATAAAAATTACAAATAAAAATAAAGAAAATTTGAAACAAGTAAAGTATATAGCTTCAAAATTAATAACGCAAGAAAAATAAGTCCCCGGCAGCGGCGCCAAAAACTTGATCAGTGAAATCACACACGTAACGCAAGTGCACGTATCGCTCAAGTAGTATAAAAATATCGATCCCACGAGGACTTAATTTCTATTGTTGTTATTAATTATTGATGTTGTTTATTTACAGGTGTCTAATTGAGGTGAAAAGAGAATGATTGCTTGATAGGTTGGTTGAATGTGGATTTGCTAAATAAATAAATAAATATAAAACAAAGGAAATTAATAATAAAGAAAACAAACATATGGGGTTGTGATTCCACACAATATTATTCTAATGATGAATTTATTCTCATATATATATGTGTAATAAATTAGTTTGTTAACCTGAAACACAAAGATATGCAAAAGCCTATGTCGATGGTCAAATGCAAACACCCAAAGTAACTCAATCAACTATATTCTTATATTAACCAAGAAGCTCTGAATTCATTAAGATCAAGTTCCAATTGTGGCTACCAACACCTGACATGTATATGTCTATCTTAGAAAGAGATATATTTTAGGGAAATCTACCCTAAGGTGAGATCGTGAGCTATTGAATCTAAGGCTGAAACCTAAAATCTTTTTTACAAGTTCATTTTAAGTTTACCACATCAATCTTATTGGTGATCAGACAACAAGAAGCATTAAGGATAAGATTCAATAAACAAGCCAAAATATCACATATAATATAATTAAATCAATTATTAAACTCGTAAAGATTGTGCTTCATCACTTCTCTAGATTAAAAATAAAATATTGGGGTTATGGGATCCACCTTTACCATTTCAAATCTAGAAAATCTCTCTTATTATAATATATAAATTTTGCATTATATTACCAACCGACCATATAGGCGGTATCCCGATTAAGTCATTTAATAATTAATTCCAACCGACCATAAAGGCGGTATCCAATTAAGTCAGATTAAAATCAATTTAATTAAGTCCAACCGACCATAAAGGCGGTATCCAATTAAGTCAAGTTTTAAGAATATTTATATATTATAATTTAATGGAGATTAATCTAAATAATCATAATAAAAGTTGCACCCTTCCCTCAACGGGAATTAACTACAAAACATAAAAACAATATAAAGTAAATAAACTACTATTACTACTAGAAATAAAAATACATAATTAAAATACTAAAAATAAATACAAACAAAATACAATCATTAGATCCTTATTAAGAACCTTAAGGAAAGTATTCATTTGGAAAATGAAATCAGCTTCAATTTATAGGCAAAATTCAGCCTTGCGCGTCGCAACGCGCCGTTGATTTCTGACATATGTACGCGGCTTTTATGAGATGATGACACGTGGCACGCGGCTGTCGGCAGACTAAATTATTGGCTCGGCGTCGCGACACGTGAAAACTTGGCGTCGCAATGCTAACATCATGCTGACTTAAGGGAAGACACGTGTCGGCAGGCTGAATTATTGTGCTGACGTTATGATGATGTGGCGATGACGCACGTGATGAAGCATGTGATGACGTGGCAATGACGCGTGTCGGCAGATCAATAATTGTGCTGACATCATGATGACGCGTGTCGATAGAATAGTAACTGAGGCGCGTCGCGACGCAAGGAGTATTCGTGTCACGACGCGTGATTCCATTTTTGCCATTTTTGTCCGTTTTTCGCCGTTTTAGCCCCAAGTTTATTCCATTGAGTCTCAAAACTTTATTTATGTGCAAAACACACAAAAACACATCAAAACATTCATAAAATCCGAAAAATCATACAAAATATTAGGTCAAAGGGGCGGTAAGTAGTTAAATATTTTCCGCTCATCAGTAACCCCACTCGTTTGAGCATCATCTTCCTCTCATTATCGTCGGTACCAAGCTCCACTCCTTCCGCGTGCCGTACCTCTTGGTTACTAATCGAATCAGTGACGGGTTTATTTGATACCTGTTCTGATGGAAAGACTGGTGGCAGTTGCTCAGCAGGTCTCCTTCTTGGACTTGATTTTTTCCCTTCATCCATTGTAACATCACGTTTCTGAATTCATCCTTGGCCTCAAGCTTAAGGCTTAAGTTTTCCACCGCCGTGCATTGATTCTTTATCTCACCAATATCCCTCCCAATGTTTTGGAACCGAGATGCTAAATTTTCCACGTTAATCCTCAACCCCCTCGTTTCTCCCTCTACCCTCGTCGCGTCCTTTTCCAGGTTTTCCACCTTAGACTCCATTCTAGTGGCTGCCATGATCCTCTAATCGGATCCGATATGTTGGACAATTGATACGACATGGTGTTGTTTGGATTAATTACAGAAATATTTGAGGTAATTGATCAGCAGTAAACATAAAAATATAAAAGAAAGACGGTTCTTCATTCATTGTTTTCCCGTTCAAAGAAACAATTTAAACACCTTTAACAAATTTTTTTTTTTTTAAATTTCACTTTTTAATTCTTAACAATCCCCCAATCCTCAAACACACGTGCCACTGCGGCCCTCCCTACAACGGTATAATATATATGTATGCGTAACCACCTCTGAGCCCTTTTAACTAAATCATCCAAATCAGCACTCCTCTCGTGTGTTGTTGTGAGTTCCCAAATCCACCCTTTTTCTTCCTTCTCTCATAAACTTGATTCACTGTAGGTTGTCCATCTGGTTGGGCTGTTGGTAAATGGCAGCTCGCAGATTTCTCAGACCCAATAGTGGGTGATCCATGATCCCTAACAGAATATCTACCAACAAAACCTGCCTGGGTACCTGAAATCTTGTTCTTTAAGAGAAATGACTTGAATAACGATAGTGCCGCCTCATGGCCTCTGATTGAGTCACTGATTCCAACTGTAAAATACTTCCGCTTAATCTGATATTCATAAGTAGTAGTTTACAATTCTGAAATAAAATACATTAAAGGCAAATTATGTAGACTAAATACTAGCATCGATCTTCTAACTGCCAATATAACACGCTTCAGGAAAAACCACATAAATATCTTTGAAAATTATTACCTGTTGAGGTGAAAGGGGCATTGGCAGGTTATGACTAAGTCCAGAGGTGCCTTAGAGAATTGAAGGAGCACTTTTGATAGCATAACAGTAATAACTGAAAACCTTTAATTTCAAGAAGTGCATTTTTCACAAATACTACCGTAGTAAGATATAATTTCAAGCAATTTTCATCGCACCTGTGGGGAAGCATATCATAGCTTCCATAACAACATAGAAGACACTTCATGTTTACTGGGTGAAGAATGAGATGCTGACTGTCAATGGCCTGAAAAAACACATAGAGTGATAATTAACACTAGCAACACTTTGCAACTTCTGAAGGGAATTGAAGGCCACACTCAGAAACAGCTACACAAAAAACAACGGTACCTTTTAATAAACAAAGGATTCAGATAATTAACTAGAGATTGATTTCTTCATCTACATCATGAAGGGCACTGCTTGTGTCTGGTTTATACCCTTCATTTTTCATCTGCTGCATCAGATTTACAATCTCTCTTCTGATTTCCTTTGTTTGTGGATGCAAATTATCATTTGCTGTGAATACATGAACCTTACTTTTGAGTTCTACCCAGCTGTATGCTGTAACCTTCTTCACCCCGCGTTCCCTCAGGGCTTTCTTCACCTGGCTAACACTTTCCCACTGTCCTGCCACTGCGTAGATATTGGACATGGCAACATAAGGCGCAGCATCTCTGAGCTTTTCCATTTTGAAAAGTTGATCTGCTGCTTTCTTAGCCAATTCTAGGTTCTTGTGAATCCTACATGAGTTGATGACTGATGACCACATAACCTCATCAGGCTCAAATGGCATTTGAGCCATCAACTTCTCTGCTTCATCAAAGCGTCCTCTTCGACACAAGATATCAACCATAGATACATAGTGTTCTTTATTTGGCTTGAGTTTGTATTTATGGGACATAGAATTAAAGTACCGTAATCCTTCTTCAACAAGTCCACGGTGGCTGCAAAAAGATAACACACTGAGGAAGCTAACTAAATCTGGTTGATGACCCGACTGTACCATGTCTTCAAATGATTTAAGGGTGGCTTCAGCATCCCCATTTTGAGCAAAAGCTGATATCAATGAATTCCAAGAGACTATATTTCTTTCAGGCATCTCTTGAAAAGTTTGAATTGCCTCATTTAAAGATCCACATTTCGCATACATATCCAAGAGTGCACTGCCGGAGAACACATTTGACATGAAACCTGATCTAATTACAAATGAATGTAGCTGCTTTCCCAGTGACAATGAAGCCAGCTCTGCGGAAGCTCTTAAGATGCTTGCAAAAGTGGCCTGGTCAACGCTTACATTGGCTCTGCGCATTTCAAGAAACAGGTTTAGTCCTTCTTCAAGGTTTCCTTTCTGAACATAACCTGAGATCATAGCCGTCCATGGAACCGTATTTTTGTGTCTTAGATTTGCAAATATCTTTTTGGCTTCCTCAAATTTGCCACACTTTGCATACATGTCAACCAAAGAATTCGCAACCTTAACTTCTGAAAAGGCTGTTGTCACAATGGTCTGGGTATGGATTTGCCGACCAATGTGCAAGTTGAATGTATTTGCTACAATGCTCAACAGAGTTGAATATGGGAATTGACTCCTATCAAATCTAGTGCACTGTAATTCCATGAAAAGCTTTAGTGATTCTTTGTGCTGCTCATTCCATGCATAGCATGTGATCATCACATTGTAAGAAACACCATCCACCTCTGGCATTTCACCAAAAAGTTTCCTGGCTTCGACCACATGATTATGCTTCGAGTAGAAATCTAGCAACGCATTCGCCACAAACACATTTCCAACAAAAGTAGTCTTCACCACAAAAGCATGAACTTGTTGCCCTACTGCTATATCATCTAAGCCATTACCAGCAGATAAAGCAGATGCAAAAGTAAAGTCAGAAGGCTTAAATCCCAAATGTTGCATCTCCACAAAGAGTTTTATTGCTTCTTCATTCAACCCCTCTTTTACATACCCTGTTATCAATGCATTGAAAGAAACAGAATCCCTTGCAGGCATTTCCTTAAAAACCTGACAAGCTAAACCAAGACGATGAATCTTGCAATAAGAATCAACTAAAGAATTGCAAACTATAAGAATCAAATTGTAACCAAACTTAATAATATTAGCATGAACTTGAATCAATTCATTAGCTGTATCCGGATCATTGCACCCTGACAATAAAGTTGCAAAGGTCACATAATCAGGATCCGAGCAGCCCTCTCTACGCATATCAACGAAAAGTTTAAAGGCTTCTCTAAACTGATTCTTCTGCGAATAGCCACCGATTAAAATTGTCCACGTCACAGCTGTTCGATCAACCATGTTATTAAATAACTCTCTAGCATTTGCAAGATTGCGTGACTTCACATAGCCCGAAATCAACATATTTGTCGAGACTGTGTTTTGGTTAGGCATATCATCAAGCAGCTTACGTGCCTCGGATAATTGGCCTTTTCTAAGTAGCCTATCAACAAGGAAATTAGAGCGGCATGTGTTTGGATCAAAACCCGTTTTGACGATACGCGCATCGACAAGGTTTTCAAAATTTTGGTTTGGTTTAGGCGGGTGAGATGTTGTAACAGCAGCAGTAGCAGTAGCAGTAGCAGCAAGGTTTCGATGTGCATTTGTTCTGTAAGGTTTCATAGGATTTAGTGTTCATAACTAAGCAAGTAACTAACCTTGAGTACAACTTTTATTTACCTCTTTGGTGGATCCATTGGAAACTTGTGCAGTTGAAGCCAACGAACCTGTAACAATAACTCAACTTCATTACAACCTAAAAAATATAAAATCCTAAAAAAATCGTATCTTGAAAACTTAAATAATAATTCAATACATAACGCATCCAAATAAAGGAATAAATGGCAAAAAAAAAAAAATGTCTATCCTTAACCCAAAAAAATTGGAAAAAAAAATTCCTAAAAAGTGAGAAAGTGATCTGGGATCTGATGGGATGAGGGAGGAGTGAGAGGGAGAAAAGAGAGGCCATGATTGAAATTAGGGTTAGGGGAGTTAGAAGCAGAAGAAGATTTGGGTCCTTCGTAGGGGTAGGCAACATCGGGTTTGGATTGGGTGTAAACCCGAAGTTGACCCAAACCCAATCGGGTATGAAGAAATTATACCCAAATTTGACCCGAAACGTACCCGAACCCATACTCAATGTTTAAAAAAAAAAAACGCTGGGTGATAGCTTACAGTGGGGGAGCGCCTATGTCTTCTAGGCGGCGCCTATAAGGACAAGCTAAGCGGCGCCTAGAAGGACAAGCTAAGCGGTGCCTAGAAGGGCAAGTTAGGCGGCGCCTAGAAGGATAAGCCAGCCAGCCAGGCGACGTTAGACGGATTTATTTTTTATTCAAAAAAATTAAAAAGAAAAACAAATTTGGGGGAAAAACATACAAATCCGCTTAGAATCGCTTAGACCCGCCTAACAATCATTTTCAAGTAGAATCGGAACGACCAGGCACCGCCTAAGCCCTTTTTTAGAACAGTGCCCGTACATGACCAGAACAATTTGGATCGGGTTCGAGTAATAATTCAGGTTGAAATCGGGTTAGTTTGAGTTGAATACTTGAAGTCAGGTTGGGCCTAATAAATGTCATACAAATCATATGAAATAATATGAAAAATATTTCATGTTAAACACAAACTAGGATTTGAACATAGATTTTTCTTGTTAAACACAAACTAGGATTTGAACATAGATTTCTCATACATTGTAAATGATTTGAAAATACCCAAACAACAATGTAAGCTACAATGTGACAACATATTCAAACTTTTGGAACCTCAAAAGTAGGCCGTAACATTCTACAACATTATCAAGATCATCAACTCTTGTGTTCCATTAGACCAATATTACAAAACAAATAAGTACTTATAAATTGTGACTATCATTGATTACAAGCAATAGGATTGTGCATATCAAGCAGGTACACTTTTGTTGCCGATGATTAATTAATTTATTAATTAATCAGTTTATATATTGAATTATACAATCTGTGAAAATGGTGCTTGGACTTGAAACGTGATATTGAAAGTAAACAATATGTAATATGTATATCAGATAAACAATTAGACAAGAAATTAACTTATTCAATCGGCTCCATAATAACAGAGTTAACAATAATTTGAGCTTCTAAACTTCTCTAATAGTGATCTTAGAACCAGAGTTAATCATCTTGTTCCTGAAGTTCCACAGTTTATTTGTCGGCATTTAATAATTAAACCATAAATAACAAAAAAATACTATAAATAGAAAATTCACCATTGAAAAATTGGAAATTAGTGGCATTGGTGCAGGGCAGTTGCAGAGGCACAGTGCAATGGCGGATCAAATTGAGAGAGGCAGGGAGTGCCCAGTAATGTGGATCAAATTGGGACTTGAGAATTGAGATAAAGGCGGTGGGTGGCATTGCTGGATCAAACAGACTTGAGAGATAGGCACGGATCGGAAAATTTTGTGAGGAGCAAGATTTCCCGTTTGGTTTGGGTCTCTACTATAGGGATCAGGAACAGAAGTTGCAAAACACTTTTACTTCTTAATTATACCTTTTGTTTTTATTTTTTTTGGTTTGTTTTGGTCTTTTTCAATTTTCAGTTTTCTTGACCCGATCGGTTTGTTCGGGTTGGACTCGATTGGGTATAACAAAAGTTTATCGGAACTCTACCCAACTCCCAACTCGAACCCAATTTGAATCCAAAAATTCCGGAATTTACCCAGCCCTATGGTGGGAAAATTACCTTACCTGAACCCGATCAAGTAAGAAGATATAATATCCAAACTCAACCCGAACAATTACCCGAATCGGAACCCTACCAGAACATAGTTGGGGTAGAATTCGGGAAAAATAACAAAGGACGGACAATCCATCTAAATTATCTGAAATTAGCATTCTCATATGAAAATTACAAAGTACAACAACAAAGTTTAACATTCCATCCTCTTGACATTTGATCTTGCACTTGCACTCTCGAGGACATTTGTGCATGTCTACTTTTAAAAAAGAAATGAATGAGTCAGGAACAAACATGCATCTGAATCTGATTATGAAAATTTCCCATCATTATAACAAATGAAAGCAATAAAAAAAAATGACACATGGCAGTTCCCACATCACAAAAATTGCATCATGTAATCACCAAAGCAAAGAAGAAAGAAAATCAAATCCAGCAGTACACACATTTGTGCGTTTCCCAACTTATATCACTTAAAATGAAATAAAAACTAAAATCAGGGATCTTATCCTCATTTCATTCATCTAATCTATTGATCTACATCAACATGGATCCAAAGCATCCACAGAAACACGTATCTACAGCTCCACAAATCATAGTTACTAAAAGCGCACCTAGGTGCTCAGGCTCACAGTCAGTGCCTCCCGTCTGAGAGGCTCAGCTCATAATCCCAAGCACGCGTCTTGCAATGCCTAGGCACAAAGCCCAAGGCAAGTGGTTGTGTGCCTCTTTAAAATAAAATTGAATTTTGAAAAAAGTGACTTGAACAATTGCATCTATCACATCATTGCACATAATATGATGTTCAAAAGTTGAATGAGAGAGATCAATGGTCATAAATATTATATGAATTATGAATTTTGATAAGTTTGAATATTTTATTTTCTTTTAAGTTATGACTTTTCCATGTGATATAACTGTTAATTTTTTTTATCAAGTTGAAATTTATAAGATAAATTTATTAAATACAATTTATATAAATGAATTCCAATTGAGAAATTAATATAAGAGCTAAAAATGTGGGATAAGACATGTGCCTCATAACTCATTTTGATAATGCGTGCGCCTTATTTCAATTAGACGTACGCCTCATATTTCGCCTAGGCCCTTGAAGGACCTTGGCACCTCGGTGCGCCTTGCACCTTTAACAACTATGCTACAAATACACAACATGGCAAAAGCCCCATTAGGCCCTCATTGTGATCAACATTCTGTGTATCACAAATCTGATCCAGACAATATATGTACCAGAAAATAATCATGCATTTTGATTTCATCAACAAAGATTCAAACACAAAGGGAAAACCGATACTGCAGAAGGTGTGCTAATACACCAGCTAATTCTAGATTTTATATTTTTCCTTTGGTCATGAAGGCAGAGAATTTGTCTCACAGTGTGGTTTTGGGCATCTTTTACTACTTGTCAGGCTTTACAAACTGGGATAGAACATGTTCAATGTGTACAAAAACATCATGGCCATCCAATGGAACTAAACTTTTAACAAATAAGTTCTCAAATCACAGGACTAATGAGGCAGGACAAGCACTAAACTTACAAGGCCAGCTTATCATTAAAGGGAGACAGAAATTAAATTCAGAGATTTCAAGCAATTCTGAAAAACGTCTACAAGAAATAATTTACAATGAAAATCAGAAAGAGAGAGAGTACGAGATCCTAAAGGAAAATCAGAAGTTCAGAACCAAATTACCATAACAGAAAGTCAAAAATCACCGTGGGAAAGTGGAGGCTGACAGGCCGCAGTCGACGGCCAGTGGAGGGAGGGAGGGAGGGAGACTGGGCGCGGCGGCAAGAGAGAAAGCTTGAGATTGAAATATTCGTGAACTTGAGAAAATTAGAATATTAGATTGTGCATTACATCAATTATAAATATTATTCAGGATTTCACTGCAAAAATACCAGCAAATAATGATTTAAGTTCCATATTTAATGATTTAAGTTTTAAGCATGCAATGATTTCATTTATATTGATACTGATTTCAAGTTTGACGGCTATAGTTTCCTATTTAATGCTATCAGTTTCTTATTATATTTTAAGTATTAAAAAGCATCTCAAGTTCCTTTCAAAAAAAAAAAAAAATCTCAAGTTATTGTTCCATATTTCAAATTTAATGAGTAATGTTTTAGGTTAGTAGTTATGTACATTGGTTGATTGTTTTAAAAAAAAAAAACATTAGGCACTAGTTGGGAAGCGCCTAATGCCTACGTCTTCTAGGCAGCGCCTAGACGGACAAGTTAAGTGGCGTTAGACGATTTTATTTTTTAAGACGGTTTTATTTTTTATTTAAAAAATTTGATTAGGTTTAGAAATTTGGGTTCAATTAAGTTTGGGGTTATGATTTGACAAATTAAGTTTAATTAAAGTTAGATTATGACAATTTTGATACAAATTTGAGTTAGAGATTTGTAAATTTGGTCAAATTAGATTTAGGATTTAGAAATTTGGGTGCGATTAGGGTTAGGACTAGGGTTTGACAGTTTCTGGCCACCATCGATGGCGGCTCCGTCGGTGACTACCGATGCATGGACTACCCGTGCCACCACCAGACGCCGCTGATCAGAACACGCATATGTTCCGCTTGATCAGAAACGTCGGCCATCATGTTTATGCCAGTCACACGTCATTACAACTAACTGTTTCTAGTATATCTATAAATTTGGTCGTGTCACCGCCTATCTCGTTAATTTCAACTTGTTCAAGACAATCAGACACCACCTAGTGCCTAAACCGTCTTTTAACACACTGCATTGGTTTCAAATATATTGCCACTGATATCAATTTTAATGGTTACGAGCGTAGGTTTAATAATATCAATTTCGTATTATTTTTCAAGCATTAAAATAATTTCAAATCATTGACTATTTCAATGTTAATAGTTAAATCAATGATTTCAATTATATTAGTACCGATTTCAAGTCTAATGGTCCACATTCCAAGTATAATATTATCAATTTCGTATTATTTTTTCAAGCAATAAAATAGTCTCAAGTTTTCGTCACTTTTTCAGGTTTCATGGTTAATGATTCTGATTAATGGCTAAAATCAATGATATCAAATATATTAATATTCATTTCAAGTCTAATGGTCCATGTTTCACGTCTAATACTATCAATCTCGTATTATTTTTCAAGTATTAAAATAGTATCAAATTACTATTCATTGTTTCAAGTTTAATTGTTAATTATTCAGGTTAATGGTTAAATGCATTGTCTTCTGAAAGTTCGTATTTATTTAAGGTTATGATTCTATATGGAATTTAACATAATATTTTAAGAAAAGTCTTAAATATTATTTTTATAAATTAATCAAATTAACAACCACTCTCAAGTCTAACAGTTTATAAATCCACAGAGTATCTATGGTTGTTTCCGACAACGATCTATATAAACAAATATTTTTTCGTCAGGAAAAATGGCATTGCATACTTATTCCACAAATGATCAAAATATAATATGTATTAACTGTTAGGGTTGGTGCTCCGAGTGCCAATCCGGATCGTATTTATGTCTGATTCATTAATACCAGCGGTTCAATTTTCCATAATATTACTAATTTTACTGGTAGCACCTGTGTCTTTTATACACTTATTCAATCTAATCTCGATTAGATTGAAACTGAATCTGATTCAGTGATACGTGTATATTAGACAAAGACCCTAGGATTTACAGTATAGTGCGCAGTTACAACGTAGTTTGTAATTGACATTGGGAAGCGCATTATTAGTTGTATATCCTTAAATAAAGTTCATGGTCAAGATTTACTAACACAGGTCGGTTAGTAAAATCTGCTGAGACCAGTACATGTCGTATATCGTGACTTGGTCCGATGGTTTATCCCAGTGAACCATGAGTCTTGGGAGACTCGTATAGACATGTAGGTGTTTATTTGATAAGACACTGAACGACTCATTGAAGGTTTCCTAATAGATGGTACACCAACGTCAATATGAACCTTCTCGAGTTGAGCGAGCATAGTGGTCCTTCGACTTGAGATACCACTATGGATATATGAGCTATCCTCCACACTTTTATGGCAGTCACGTCAATGATCTAGTCATGATCAGACCTCCGCCTGTTCGTTGGGTGTGGACTGATGCTCATGATATCCAGTGCGTATCAAGATAGGATCCGTCAGTCCTGTGTACAGGGCATAGACATCCTCACGTGTTTACGATCTAGTAAATCCATGGCCGTGGTATAACTTCGGAAATTAGTTCTGAGTGTTATTTCGTGATCGTAAATTAAAAGTCGACTGTATTATACCGAACGGATTTGACGTTTTGATCTATATCCCAGGTATAATACGGATAGCCTGTGACGGAGGGATTATACGTATGCTATGACCTCGGCTTGCATAGTTTAGGGAGATTATCTGTGGTCGTCATAATTCATGAGTGGGTGAATTATGGACACGAAATTGGATTTCGTGACGGATAAGCCTAAACTTAGAGAGTCCCACAATATGAAGTGTACTCGTTGAGCACTTGGGCAACTCAATATGAATAATATGGATTATTCATAATACTTCACCGGATTAAATGAGTTAATTCGGATCGTTTAATCGGTTAAACGATAACACATGCATTAGGAGATTTTGTCCGATAATAATTATTGTGTATTTGTATTTGATACATAATACGATTAGATACACATTAATTATTCGTCAAATGAGATTTTGACACATGCCATAAATATATGTATTTGTTATTTATTGTAAATAAAATACATATATGTTTGTTGATTAATTATTTAATTATTAAATAATTAAATAATTGATATTTTAATATCTTATCCAATTTATCATAATTAGTATGGTAAGTGACAAGATATTATTGGAGCAAATGGCATGCATTCATTAAGCTTTATATATGTCAAATTTTGATTTGATAATATAAAGTTTTCATTTGTTTATAATTTGTTTAAAATTGAAAAAGACAAAAATGCCCCCTTATCACCCAATTTCGTCCATCACTTTATTTAAAATGAGAAAATTGTTTTCTCTCTCTTGTTGTCTTCCTCCATGGCCGATTGTTTCCAAAGAAAAACCCCTAAAATTGTTTTCAAGAAACAACAAAGAAAGTGAAGGAAAAATCAAGATAGGCTTAAGGAAACTTGGATCTTTAAGGTAATCTTCCATATCCTTGAGCTTTGAAAATTAGTTTCTTGTTCTTGATTTATTAGAATGGTTCTAGGAATTCTTTACTTCTTAAATTTGGGGCTTTTGGCTTTGGAGGATGAATTGGAAGTGGTTGAGGCATGTGTGAAGTAGATTAAGGAACTAATTAGTGTAATTTGTTTCCAATTTGTTCAAATTGTTGTTGGAAAATAAGTTGTCATTCTAGAGTTATTAATCCACTCTTTGATAGCATAGAATTGTTCTAGAGTTGTTCATATGTGGTTGGACTCATTTGGTGATGGATTAATTAGATTAATCTTTGTAAAAATTGGATTAAAGTATGATTTTTGGGCCAATTTCATTTTCTGCTAAGACCTGGAAAAGTTTCTATTTTGGGGATGAAATTGTTGTCTTTAGAATGTTTTGGATGTGTTTTGGGAGTTGGCACAATTTCCGGAAAGTGTTTTCGACTTGAAATAAGCGAAAACGGCCAAAAACGGCGTTACCAGGTGGATTTTGAGCCAACCGGGTAACGGCTGTGAAAAAAATGATTATGTCACTGTTCGGGCAGCTCATGAACTGTCTCGACACTATTGGATCTGACCTGGGCAGTTTCAATAAGTGTCGGGTAGTCGGTTCAGTTAAAAACGCGTTTTAGGCCATTTTACGGAAAATCGATTTTCGTAAAAGTTTCGCAAGTTTTCAACAATATTTATGGCAATATATGATGTTGAATAAATAGGTTAAGATGAAATATGAGTAAATTATTCATATTCGATATTGAATAATTTATTCGGTATTTTCAAAAAGTTTTAAAATACGATTTCGCCCCACCCGCGATTCCGCTGCGCCCATCGCCCAAAACCCCTGTAGGACACAGAAATCGGCGACGCTGTTCCAGGCTTGCGGCCTAGTTGGGAGTACGGAATAGCCCGCGGGGGAACTAAACCAGAGAAATAACATGGAGTCGCCACCCGGTGTGAACCGGGAAAATGATTTAATGCCGCACTCACCCCTCGCAAGGGAAGACCTCAAACCGTTGGGTTCGGAATGGTCCATTACTTATGCCACTTGTAATGAAAAGATTTGTGCAATAACTTAACCGAGTCTACACAACATATTCAAGAATAACATATACATAGTTTGCATTCAAGAGAATAAACCCTATGTCTAAGTTCACATGCTTTAAAATTATATCATCATAACGGCAAGCATACGATATCACACAATAATCTCATGAGCATGTTGAATCATCAAACACGAAAAATAAACAACAACTTAAACATAAACGTAAATTAAATTCTTATTGCGAAAGTAAATAACTAAATCATGCATAAAGAAAATAAATTGGAATAACGGCAAGCATATAATTTCATGAACACATTATATTGATAAACACATAGACGCATATAAACAATAATTGTACAAGCATGCATATTAAAGAGAGGCAATTAAGTGCATAATGTAAAGAGATCATTCAAGAGGCAATTATACACTAAAATAAATGTGCCATGATGTGATGCAAAAGAAGATAGACAATAAAGGTGAAAGAAGAGAGATGCAATATATACCCATATCTATATAGGACTTCAAGTGTCCGATTGAACATATCTTACGTTCAATCGAACGTGCTTTGTCCGGCGCGGCAAAACATCATGGCAAAGGTAGCCCTTAGGCTTTTCATCTCTCGAAATGGAGGACCTTTAATCCAACTTGATTTGCCCATGCGCCTTGCAATATGATGCATGATTATTCAAGGAGATGACATACAAAAAGTAAATAACGGAATAATAAAAGGCGCGGCAAAGTATTGTCGTAAAGGTAGCCTTTTAGACTTTTCTTCCCTCAAATAGGGAACCTTTAGACCAACATACTAAGCCCATGCACATTGCATCACAATCCATAGAAAGTAAAGACAACAATATAGGAATTCGTATACTCGATTAAACATATCTCACATTCAATCAAACACACTTCGTCCGGCGTGGCAAAGTATTGTCGTAAAGGTAGCCTTTTGGACTTTTCTTCCCTCAAATAGAGAACCTTTAGACCAACATACTAAGCCCATGCGCATTACATCACAATGCATAGAAAGTAAAGACAACAATATAGGACTTCGTATACTTGATTAAACATATCTCACATTCAATCAAACACACTTCGTCCAGCGCGGCAAAGTATTGTCGTAAAGGTAGCCTTTTGGACTTTTCTTCCCTCAAATATAGAACCTTTAGACCAACGTACTAAGCCCATGCGCATTACATCACAATGCATAGAAAGTAAAGACAACAATATAGGACTTCGTATACTTGATTAAACATATCTCACATTCAATCAAACACACTTCGTCCGGCGCCGTAAAGTGTTGTCGTAAATGTAGCCTTTTAGACTTTTCTTCCCTCAAATAGAAAACCTTTAGACCAACATACTAAGCCCATGCGCATTGCATCACAATGCATAGAAAGTAAAGACAACAATTTAGGACTTCGTATACTTGATTAAACATATCTCACATTCAATCAAACACACTTCGTCCGGCGTTGCAAAGTATTGTCGTAAAGGTAGCCTTTTAGACTTTTCTTCCCTCAAATAGAGAACTTTTAGACCAACATACTAAGCTCATGCGCACTATATCATCAATACACAAACAAGTAACTTGCTGAAAATAAAAGACGGAATATAAAATGCGAATAATAAACAAACAAGATAAAATAAAGTGAAAGATGTGTCCTTTGCTCAAGTGGTACGTGGAGTTGTTTCCCAAGTACAGACCGCACTACCGTCCATTCGGATTCGGCTACAGAATTTACATCTGGGTTACCATCTGATATACCATAAAAGACGACACATTTTCCATTCATCCAATGGCCACAGCACACATTAACCAACGACTCTCATGCGAAGGAAATTCAATAAATAATTAAAAGATGAATGAAAATAAATAAGAAAGGTGCCCTCAGGTCTAACATTTTATGTCGACTCTTGGAAGTGCATCACAAGGCCGTCGTGTTGGGTTTCCAGTTAGTCCCAAGATCGATTTCAAGCAAGAAACATGTGCGAATACAACAAAGAAGCATGGCAGAATCATACTTACATTGATCGGATTTTACGATGCGAGGAACAACAAAAAATCTTCAAGCTTTCCTCCAAGGTGGCTCACGGCATTTGCTCCATTTTGTGCTCCGAAAATTCGGCCATGGTGATCCTTTAAGCTTCAAGCTTTGTGTGTGATTCCATGCTCACAAGTTGGTTTCCCTATCACCTTAGGATGACCCTTCATGTGCTAGCATTGGAAAGATTTGCCACAAATCTTCCATTACACTTCTTGTAATTCTCGGCCTTGCCAAGAAATGGAGAAGAAAATGGCTTCAAAGCTGAGAGAGGGAGAGGAGGGAAAATGGTTCTCCAAACCGTGAGTTACAAAAAGAGAGAGAGAAAATATGTTATGTATTTGGTTATTTTTAATTTCCAAAATCCAAATACCAAAACAATTAATATTTTTCCATAAAGGTACAAGACTTTTAAAGTCTTCCAACCACCACCATCAATCACAAATGACAAGTTGTCACATCACTCAAAGTGACTAGACATCACATCAATTGATTGACTAGTGATTTGACGCTTGATGTGACTTGTGGGCCACACTTGAATTCAAAATGCGAGTGCGCCCACAAACACTCCCGGGCTCGGGTTCGCTAATTTCGAATTAACGAATTTTCCGTTGCGTCGTAATTAAATCAAATTTAATTAAATAATTATGCCTAGCAAAATTACTATTCATGTCGCTAACGAATTAATTCTAAATTAACTCGTTCGCCCGAATTAAAATCTAATTTTAATTCCGCGTCGAAATCCAATTTCGTATAATATATCGAATATATTATTTTATCAATTAATTCCAAAATAATCGTTCTCTCTCTTTAAATAATATTTTATCCCAGATAAAATATCTCCGTAATTAATCCCAGATTAATTTCCTCTCTCTTATAATTAATCCCAGATTAATAAAGTGCGAGTCATACGTCATCGGTGAATCTTCAGAAAGCGACCCATGAGATCCCCATATATGTTAGCAGTAAATCCGATCGTCGGACTATCCGAACACGTACGTACCTAGTACTACGTTTTTACCGATTTACAAGACATGATGGCTTCTAGCAAAGCACCGTGTCTGCCCAATTCTCCAGAAATATTCTTACTGGAATATATGATCTATATCAGGGGTAGGGTACGTAGTATTGCGTATTACGATCCAGTATCGGATGTCACGTGTAAGGCCTGGGGCTGAAAATGTGTCTGCCCCGTATGAAGCACATATCAGATCTCTGGTAACTAGTCTCTATAATCGGATAAACATGACCTAGTCATAATATCCCGATAACTGCTGCATATAAGAGCACCAGTTCCGTATCCTACGTGATCATCATCTCCACTATGATTGGAGTGATACTTCCATCGCGACATCACACCCAATACACTATGATTCTCAATATACCCAGAAGAGGCGTACACAGAACATGTTAAAGCCCTGGACGACCAAAACCAAAGTATATTAATTGTCGCAAGTATTAGCGGTGCAAGTCTCAGGTTAAGACCAAATACACCTACCCTGATTCGGACTTCTATAGACACCATAGTCATACTACCAATGGAATTCCGGAGGGGTCTATCCAGAGCGAAACTGTTCCCGTACCATCGGTAAACACAACCTCATATTACACTTGCATGAGTATCTTATACCCAAATATATGAGAACTATGCCGTTATGCTCCCACAACGCGCACAAGTGTAATACTAGTTTTTTACGCATTATCGATGTCCAATCTCGATAATACTCTGACTAGGGATATTTAATGATTAAACCTTCATGGATTGATATTGTCTCATATCATCTCAATTCGGAACTAGTCATATGGACCTGTCATCATTTATACATCTAGGTAATCCAATTACAAATGATAAAAGTGCAATTTCCTTTGTCACATAGTTAATTTGTACAACAACACCATGATCTGTATAAATAGTGATGCTATGGGTCATAATTGTCCAACAATCTCCCACTTGGCCTATAGCCAATCACTCAAGTGTCATACACCCAAACTATCTAAGGTTCACTCAAAATTCTGCCGAGGAAGGCTTTCGTCAGCGGATTTGCAGGGTTATCATCTGATGCGATTTATTCGATCATCACATCGCCACGATGTATGATCTGAACGAATCAGATGAATATTTGAAGTATATATCTGGATCGTTTGATAGACCATTAATTCTTAGCCTGTGCTGTAGCCTGGCTCAACTGCTAACAGAACTACTCCTAATCTGCTTAGGATTATTATCGATCCAAAAGGCTTATATTGTTGCCTCAGTTGCAGCAATATTCCGCTTTTGTTGTTTATTTGGTAACAGTATCTTGCTTGAAAAATTTCCAGCTCACTGTCCGTTATTCAAACTGTGTAGTACCGTTCTTACGACTTATAGTCGTTTTTATCGGTTTAGAAACTTGCAGCAGTGAACCCAGTCACTTCAAGTTCTCCTTCTCCATAGTATAAGACATCATCCTTAGATCATCTAAGATACTAAAGGATGTTCTTAACATCAATCCAGTGACTATCACTCGGATTGGCCTTATTGTGACTCCATATGCTCAAAGCGTATGAGACACCAGGTCGCGTACATTTATTTCAATGTATGAGTTCTCAGAGAGTATTAACAACTTTTAGATCTATCCCAGTAGATCTTTATTCCTAGAATAAAGGTTGTTTCTCCCAAGAATTCTACGGAGAATTTTCATGAAAGCCAAGCTTTCACCGATTGTATTATGGGAATATCATTTCCAAGAAATGACATGTCATCATTATTTAGGACATTCACTGTCAGTTCGCTCCCACTAACCTCCTTATATACACAAGAATCATTTTTTCGTTTTGAATTAAATCATACACCATTATGATTACATCAAAACGATAGTTCCAAGAACCCAATGCTTGCTTCAATCCATACATGGATCGAATTAACTTGCAAACCTTGTTTGCTCGTTTTGGTACGACAAAACCGTCAGGATATTGTAAACATCCTCCAAAAGGTTTCCATTTAAGGAAAGCGATTTTGACGTTCAGCTACCATATTTCATGAATGAAACATGCAGCATTAACAAGCATTATCCAAATGGATTTAACCATGGCAACAAGTAAAAGGTTTCGTCGTAATTGACACAATGTTGATAACGATACCTTTTCGCTACAAGCCTAGCTTAGTACGTTGGTATGTTGCCTTCCATGTATGTCTTCATTGAAGACTTATATAGTACTAACAGGCACAATGCCTTCAAGTACATCAACCAGTGTCCAAACTTGGTTGGTTTACATGGAATCCATTTCGGACATTATGGCACTTTGCCATAATAGGGAGTCGATACCTTGTATCACTTCCTCATACGAAGTCAGTCGTATTCCTCAATAAGATTGAGATCTTTATGAGGTGAGATCAGAAACCCATACCTCCCAGGTTGTTTTCTGACTCTCTCCAACTTACGTGGTTCTTGTGTATTCGAAGATTTTTAGTATAGTTTCATCCTTGAGAACTATTTGTGTCCATTAAGGAATCGGTGCCTGGAATAGTATTACTCTGATTTTTCATCGAGTTTTTACTTTCCTCCCACTTACCACTGCATATCGGTATTCCTCTTAGGAAAACCCATATTGAACAACAATTACATTGTTCACAAGAAATACATAACCTAACGCGATGCCACATCCGTAAAGGTCACGAACATTCATAACCACCTCTAACCTAGCTAGATATGGGCCCACTTACGTCACTATGAACGAGGGCTAACAGATCGGTGGCTCTTACATTCTTACCAAGTAAAAGGTGTTTTAGGCACTTTGCCTAATAAACTAGATTCGTAGACATTATTGAATGAATAGAATCAAATATGTCCTAGTATCCACTCTTCAAAAGTGTGGATATACGAGTCTTGTTTAATGTGTCTCAGACTACAATGCCACAAATGAGTCTCATCTGATTAAATCAGTTTGAGCTATTTGTTTGTCATGTTATAGGTTTGAGATTCATTTATATTCAAAATATAAATACTATTATTCACATCTAATGTGTTTATCTCAATATCATCTTTATAAAATGAAACACTTTAGTGTTCTAAAATATAAAGGTATATCCGCAATGGATTAAACCCTGATATAGAGATAATGTTTCTAGTCAAACTAGTTACATTTTAACAGTTTCCTAATTTAAGTACACACCCGAAGGGTAGTTCCTAAACTTAGGTTTCTACGGTTAAAACAGCGACTGTCGTCCCATTTCCGACTCGCAGGTAAATCTCATCTGAAGTCAGTATCCTGCTCTCAGCAGATTCGCTCATCAATACATATTTATGTACCACATTTAGTATCTAAAATCCAATTTTAATACAAGTAGTGAACATGTTTATGACAAACATATTTGAAGTCAGAGCCTTGCACCGTCTTCAATTCCTTCATGCCTGCCTTGTCCATACGGCAGTCACGCTTCCAGTGACCCCGTTTGCCACAATTCAGGCAGACATTTTGGGATATGTCCTTTATATTCCAAGAAGATTATAATGACTTTGCCTTTGCCCCTTTTCCACACCCCAGAAGCCTTTGGCCAAGCCTTGGCCTTCTGGGACGTCGAAGTAAGATGCGCCTTACGCTTATTGCCTATTGAAAACTCTGGCTTTGTCTCATTGAGTATAGCCATTAACTCTCCAAGAGTTTTCTATTGCAATTAGTTCTTCTAAGATCTAAGAATAAATCTATGAAGATCTTTAATTTCATCATCATGGTACAATGATCTAATCCTTAATTATGACGATGAAATTAAAGTGTCATTGCGGCAAGCATAACAGATTAAGCACTAAAGTTATCATCACATGAATATTTCAAATATCTTGTTCTACTATTTGCTCAACTCCGGGCTTAGGCTCGAGACGTCACTCTATCAAATAAATTAACTTCTCGGTCTGCAGGACTATCTTGAGATTATATTCCCAATTTGAAAATTAAAGCCGTTTAAATACATTTTCACCCATGATTATGTTTTAAACGCTAATCTTTCAATTATCTTGATTCCAATAGTCCAACTATCGAATCAACGATTTCAGGTACTATTTATTATTATGATTATTATAGTCTAACTATATAATCAACTATAATTTAATAGGTTTAAATTCAATTATATTGATTACTATAATCCAATTATAAAATCAACTATTAATTGAAGTAGTTTGAATACAGTCCAATTGTTCATTTAAAACAACGATTAAATATTAGTCCAACTAATATATTAATTTATTAATGACAAAAAATTGAAATGAGCGCGTATTGGCAAGTAACTAAACGAATATTGCAAATTTAATATATGCCTCCCACTATTTTTCGGTGAGCCTCTAACCCTATTGGAGTACTCGGGAAACCTTGTTTCCTAGTGGGCTAGGATCCCGTTAAATAACACACAATCTTGATTTTGGCCAACAAATTGTATGATAATTAACTAGGTAGATCTCTAAGATCATTTGGATCCCATCCAATTCATAGATCCAGTAGGTGGACGTCCAAGTCCAAAACATATATCTTATATATGCCAATATATCTAATATATTGCCTAACCTTTTTCCTCTGAATCAACTAAGCCTTGGCTTTGGCACAACAAACTTAGTGATCCCAGTTAAGCGGAACCCATTGACCATGGAAAGCTTCGTAATCGATGTCGATGGACAAGAAGTGATCTTGACTTTGGCCAACAAATCACAACTTGGACAAGACACCGATATAGAACAAAACTTTCATGATTCAAACACATATGCGATGGACAAAGGTCTTGACTTTGGCCAACAAACCAGTGCCAGTCTTGGATCTTGAGTAAGAATCACTCAATGAAGGAAAAACGCTTATATGTGTTGAGGGTTTTTCGCGTAATTGGCAACCAATTAATTATCTTTGTTAAGGTCTCATCATCATACACCCTTAAACATGCATTTTAAACACATAATAAGGCGCGTATAAATAAATATAAAAATGATATTTAACACATTGTTCCTAGAACACAATCTCTCCCTTTCCTCTCTCCCGCTAGCACCTAAAGTATTACTTCTACCCAATTACATAACACTTCTAGAAACCTCATTTACATTGAGGGGAATAAGTGAGAAGAGAAATACACAGAGTCAAGAGGGTAATAGGCTGGACACGCAGGTCCAATTAATAAATTCTAAATTTATTACAACAATTTCCAAAATTGCCCTCACCATCTAATATCCATCTGATATACATTATTCATACATCACATCCATGTATTCACACAAGCATGTTATCAATCAATCTAATCCAATTAATTAATCTGATAATTAATGACCATCCAATGTTCAAACAACGATTTGATTTTGCGCGAGTCCGACTCGTTTTGCGAATAAGTACTCAAAGTACGAATTCTTGAATTATATTAAACTACAACATTAAATCCAATTTAATATGTATTAATACTAATTCTATATTTAATTCCAAATTAATAATTACATTTTTAATGTACCTTTTCGACTTAGATTCCAAATCTAATCGTTACGGGTCTCTAAGCTCGATTAACATCCAATGTTAATTTAATTAAACCAATGAGCTTTTTATTAATTTCATAAGGCATGGACTTTTGGTCAATACCGGTCAAACCCAAATACCAAAGCCCATTTAGGAATCACCCTTATTTGCCAAGAAACCAATTTAGGCCTATTAGGCCCAATTAAAATTAAAGGTCCATTAAGTCATAATTGGACTTTATTGATATGATTTTGGGCCCAATTGGATCCAACCAATTAGCCTAAACCAAACTTGGCCCAACCAAGCCCATTAAGCCCAATTACAACTTTTACAAGCCCAATTCCAAAATAAGCACAATTAATTTAATTCCAAAATTCCAAATTTCATAATTAAATTAACCAAAGTGTATGCCATAATTAATTAACAAAATTAACATTTCCAAAATACTAATTTACTCAATTAATTATGCTTATCATCATCAAAATATGTCCAACACATTTGAATCAAAAAATCACATCATTTTACATGCTACTACTCACGGCATATAGGGATTTTATGTCCAATTCAAAATTCAATCCAATTAAATCTCAAATCAACATTTCCCAAATGATTTCAACTCATCCAATGATCAAAATCAAAAAATACACCATGACATTAGGGCACCACTAGTTTCAGCCAAGCCTAATATATTGGGGAAAATTTATCCAATCCAATTTTCATCAAATTGACAATGCATAACACTATGTTATCATAATTTAAGCATATCCAAACAATCAATTTCACTCAAACATGCTGAAATCAATTTTGCCAAATTTTACCCTAATTCAATTTCATTCTCAAAATGGCTCAAGATACCATTGTTGGGTTTCCAGTTAGTCCCAATATCGATTTCAAGCAAGAAACATGTGCGAATATAACAAAGAAGCATGGCGGAATCATACTTACATTGATCGGATTTTGCGATGCGAGGAACACAAAAAATCTTCAAGCATTCCTCCAAGGTGGCTCACGGCATTGCTCCATTTTGTGCTCCAAAAATTCGCCATGGTGATCCTTCAAGCTCCAAGCTTTGTGTGTGATTCCATGCTTACAAGTTGGTTTCCTTATACATTAGGATGACCCTTCATGTGCTAGCATTGGAAAGATTTGCCACAAATCTTCCATTACACTTCTTGTAATTCTCGGCTTGCCAAGAAATGGAGAAGAAAATGGCTTCAAAGCCGAGAGAGGGAGAGGAGGAAAATGGTTCTCCAAAACCGTGAGTTAAAAAAAGAGAAGAGAAAAATGTGTTATGTATTTGGTTATTTTTAATTTCCAAATTCAAATACAAAACAATTAATATTTTTCCATAAAGGTACAAGACTTTTAAAGTCTTCCAACCACCACCATCAATCACAAATGACAAGTTGTCACATCACTCAAGTGACTAGACATCACATCAATTGATTGACTAGTGATTTGACGCTTGATGTGACTTATGGGCCGCACTTGATTTCGAAATACGAGTGCGCCCGCAAACACTCCCCACTCGGGCTCGGTTCCTATTCTGAATTAAC
Organism: Zanthoxylum bungeanum; assembly: GCA_019454045.1. Classification (NCBI taxonomy): domain Eukaryota; kingdom Viridiplantae; phylum Streptophyta; class Magnoliopsida; order Sapindales; family Rutaceae; genus Zanthoxylum; species Zanthoxylum bungeanum. Next base: position 147,460 of record SKCR01015821.1, read on the forward strand.
GAATTTTCCGTTGCGACGTAATTAAATCAAATTTAATTAAATAATTTTGTCTATCAAAATTACTATTCACGTCCCTAATGAATTAATTCTAAATTAACTCGTTCGCCCGAATTAAAATCTAATTTTAATTCCGCGTCGAAATCCAATTTCGTATAATATATCGAATATATTATTTTATCGATTAATTCCAAATTAATCGTTCTTTCTCTTTAAAAAATATTTTATCCCAGATAAAATATCTCTGTAATTAATCCCAGATTAATTTTCTCTCTCTTATAATTAATCCCAGATTAATAAAGTGCGAGTCATACGTCATCGGTGAATCTTCGGGAAGCGACCCATGAGATCCCCGGATATGTTGAGTAAATCCGGTCGTCGGACTATCTGAACACGTACGTACCTAGTACTACGTTTTTACTGATTTACAAGACATGGTTGGCTTCTAGTAAAGCACCGTGCCTACCCAATTCTCCAGAAATATTCTTAAAGGAATATGTAATCTATATCAGGCGTAGTATATATAGTTGTGCGTATTGCGATCCAGTATCGGATGTCACGTGCTAGGCCTGGGGCTGGAATTGTGTCTGCCCCGTACGAAGCACATATCGGATCTCTGGTAACTAGTCTCTATAATCGGATAAACATGACCTAGTCATAATATCCCAATAGCTGCAGCATATAAGAGCACCAGTTCTGTATCCTACGTGACCATCATCTCCATATGACTGGAGTGATACTTCCATCTCGACATCACACCCAATACACTACGATTCTCAATATACCCAGAAGAGGCGTACATAGAACCTGTTAAAGCCCTGGATGACCAAAACCAAAGTATATTGATTGTCGCAAGTATTAGCGGTGCAAGTCTCAAGTTAAGACCAAATATACCTACCCTGATTCGGACTTCCATAGACACATAGTCATACTACCAATGGAATTCCGAGGGGTCTATCCAGAGCGAAGCTGTTCCCGTACCATCGGTAAACACAACCTCCGATTACACTTGCATGAGTATCTTATACCCAAATATATGAGAACTATGCCATTATGCTCCCACAACGCGCAAAGTGTAATACTAGTCTTTTACGTATTATCGATATCCAATCCCGATAATACTCTGACTAGGGATATTTAATGATTAAACCTTCGTGGATTGATATTGTCTCATATCATCTCAATCCGGAACTAATCATATGGACCTTTCATCATTTATACATCTAGGTAATCCAATTACAAATGATAAAAGGGCAATTTCCTTTGTCACATAGTTAATTTGTACAACAACACCATGATCTGTACAAATAGTGATGATATGGGTCATAATTGTCCAACACGTCAGAAGGGCTAACACTCCACAACTCTTCTGGTTCGCTGGTTCACGTTCTTTCCTTGATGTTTTGCTGTTTGGGCTGCTATTTTTTACTCCGTTTTACTACTGTTTTCGCTGTATTTTCTTGTCATTATTTTACGGTAAATAAGGGACTGTTTTGGACTATTTTGGTTGCATTTTTTTGGTGATTTGTTCACTGTTTTGGTGTCGATTTAAGGGGTCTATTCGCTAACTATTTTGGGGCTATTTGGGTCACGGTTTCAAGGTTATTTTTGGGGCAGTTTTCTGTCTCAGTTTAGGGGATGTTTCTCGGTAATGGGCTGTTATTAGGCGTGAATTGGGGTGACTGTGAATGTGTTGAGTAGGCATGAATTGAGGGTTGTGTGAGGAGTATTTGTGGGTGAAAAGCTTAGGTACGTGTGATGCTTTTTGGCGTTTTGTTGCGTTCGTGGGGGACTGTGGCTTTGAGAAGGGTTGAAGTAATTTCCCAGTGGCGTGAGGTTGAAGATGAGTCTTAGGGTTTCAGGTTTTTTTGGGAGTGTTGTCACGGTGAAGAGCTGCTGAGGGTGTGGATGTGTGTTTTTGGGTGAGGGCTGCTGTGTTGAGTGTTTAACATGATGAGTGGGGGCTGCGTGAGTATTGTTGGTTTTAGCTAAGGTCCCAAGATCATAAACAAGCATGAAATAAGTGCGAATACAAATCAACGAAGTTGCGGAATACTCACATCGATCGGTTGAGCGACGCTTTGACGAACAAAAACTTTTCTTGCTCACTGTCACAGCTCACGACAGTGAGGTTTTCGAGCTCCACCATTTTCGGTTTTTGGATCATCTTCCAAGCTCCAAGCTTTGTCAAACGATTCCCGGCTCATGGGTGGACTTCCCTATCACCTTCGCATGACTTCGTAGTGTGCTAGCACTCCCGATTTTGCCATAAAATCGTGACTCTTGCTTCCCATTTTTCTTATTTGTCACGGTCAAACCAGTAAAAGAAAAGAAGAAAATGGCGTGAGAGAGATAGAGAAGAGAGAAGAGAGATTTGTGAGTTGGTTGGCAATTGATTTCCAAAATCAAAAACATATACCAAATTTAAAATAATAATATATGTCACTCATCTTTCAAAAGCTTTCAACAACTCCCATCAAGTCACATCTATCATCAAGTTGTCAAGTCACATCACTCAAAGTGACAAGTGATTTGACGCTTGATGCGACTAATGATTTGACACTTGATTTGACTTGCGTGCCGCACTCGAATTCGAAATGCGAATGCGCTCGCAAATAATCTCGGGCTCGGTTCGGGTTCGCTAATTCCAAATTAACGAATTTTCCGTTGCGTCGTAATTAAATGATTACGCCTAGCAAAATCACTATTCACGTCGCTAACGAATTAATTCTAAATTAACTCGTTCGCCCGAATTAAAATCTAATTTTAATTCCGCGTCGAAATCCAATTTCGATTAATATATCGAATATATTAATTTAATTGATTAATTCCAAATTAATCGTTATCTCTCTTTAATGGATATTTTATCCTAGATAAAATATCTCCGCAATTAATCCCAGATTAATTTTCTCTCTCATCTAATTAATCCCAGATTAATTTTAGAGTACGAGTCATACGTCATCGGAGAATCTTCGGGAAGCGACCCATGAGATCCCCAGATGTTGCCTTTAGTAAATTCGGTTCTTCGGTCGTCGGACTATCCGAACACGTAAGTACCAAGTACTACGTTTATACCGATTTACAAGACAAGGTTGACCCCTAGCAAAGCGCCATGCCTACCCAATTCTCCGGAAATATCCTTAAAGGAATAAGGATCTATATCAGGCGTAGTATACATAGTATTGCGTATTTCTGTCCAGTATCGGATGATCACGTGCTAGGCCTAGGGCTGGAATTGTGTCTGCCCCGTACGAAGCACATATCAGATGTCTGGTAACTAGTCTCTATAATCGGATAAACATGACCTTTTCATTTTATCCAGATGACTGCAGTACTTAAGAGTACTAGTACCATATCCTATGTGACTGTCATCTCCATATGACTGGAGTGACACTTCCATCTTGACATCACACCCAACACACTACGATTCTCAATGTACCCAGCATAGGCGTACATAGAACCTGTTAAAGCCCTGGACGACTGCAACCAAAGTATGTTGATTATCGCAAGTATTAGCGGTGCAAGTCTCAGGTTAAGACCAAATACACATACCCTGATTTCAGACTTCCATAGACACATAGTCATACTACCAATGGAATTCTGAGGGGGTCTATCCAGAGCGAAGCTGTTTCCCGTACCATCGGTAAAACACTACCTCCTATTACACTAGCATGAGTATCATATACCCAAATATATGAGAACTATGTCGTTGTGACCCTCACAACGCGCACAAGTGTAATACTAGTCTTTTACGTATTTATCGATGTCCAATCTCGATAATTCTCTGACTAGGGATATTTAATGATTTGTCCTTCGTGGACTGATACTGTCTCATATCATTCTCCATACAGGAACAAATCATAGGGACCTCCTATCATTTATATATCTAGGTGATCTAATCACAAATGATAAGAGAAGAGTGCAATCTTCTTTGTCACATAGTTAATATTGTACAAATAGTGACGCTATTGGTCATAATTGTCCAACAATCTCCCACTTGGCCTATAGCCAGTCACTCGAGTGTCTTACACCCGAACTATGTACAGTTGGCTCAAACTGCTGAGAAAATGCTTTCGTCAGCGGATTTGCATGATTATCATCTGATGCGATTTATTCGATTATCATCACACATCGCCACGATGTATGATCCGAACGAATCAGATGAATAGTCGAAGTATTTATCTGGATCGTTGATGAGACCATTAATTCTTTAGCCTGTGCTCAGCCTAGCTCAGCTGCTAACAGAATTATATCTAATCTAATTAGATTTGTTTATCGACCCAAATGGCTTCTATTGCTGCCTCTCAGCTGCAGCAATAACCCGCATTTTTTGTTTATTCGATAACAGTATCTTGCTTGGAAATTTTTAGCTCACTGTAGCGGTATTCAAACTGTATAGTACCGTTTTTCGACTTATGGTCGTTTAATCGGTTTAGGAAACTTGCAGTAGTGATCCCAGTCACTTCAAGTTCTCCTTCTCCACAGATTAAGACATCATCCTTAGTTCTCTAAGATACTAACGGATGTTCTTAACATCAATCCAGTGACTATCACTTGGATTGGCCTGTTTGTGATTTCATATGCTCAAAGCGTATGAGACACCAGGTCGCATATATTTTTCAATGTACGATTTCTCGGAGAGTTTTCATGAAAGCTAAGCTTTCACCGATTGTTTTATGGGAATATCATTTCCAAGAAATGACATATTATCATTATTTTATAAGACATCCATTGTCAGTGCGCTCCCACTAACCTTCTTATATACACAAGAATCATTTTCGTTTTGAATTAAATCATAAACTATTATGATTACATCAAAACGATGATTCCAAGAACCTATGCTTGCTTCAATCCTAACATGGATCGAATAACCTGCAAACCTTGTTTGCTAGTTTTAGTACGACAAAACCGACAGGATGTTGTAAACATCCTCCTAAAGGTTTCCTTTTCAGGAAAGCGATTTTCCCGTTAAGCTGACATATTTCATAAATGAAACATGCAGCGTTAGCAAGCATCATCCAAATGGATTTACCGTGGCAACAGGTAAAATGTTGAATCGTAATCAACACAATGTTGATAACGATACCTTTCCGCTAAAAGCCTAGCTTTATACACGTTGGTATGTTGCCATCCATGTATGTCTTCCTTGAAGACTTATAATACCAATAGGCACAATGCCTTGCGGTACATCAACTAGTATCCAAACTTGTTGATATACATGGAATCCATTTCGGATGTCATGGCACTTTGCCATAATAGGGAGTCGATACCTTGTATCACTTCCTCATACGTAGTCAGTTGGTATCCTCAAAAGATTGACATCTTTATGAGGTGAGATCAGAAACCCATACCCCAGGTTGTTTTCTGACTCTCTCCGATCTACGTGGTTCTTGTGTATTCGAAGATTATAGTAATAGTTTCATCTCTTGATGAACTATTTATGTTCCATTAAGATTTGGTGCTTGGACAGTATTACTCTGATTTTCATCGAGTTTTACTATCCTCCCACTTACCACTGCATATCGGTATTCCTCTTAGGAAAACCGCATGGTGAGCAACAATTACATTGTTCTCAGTGAGTTGTATAAGTACAATACTTTGGTATCCCTAGGATAACCTACAATTGGCACTTATCCAATTTGGGTTTTAGTTTGGTATCATCCAAACATATGCCTAGCATACCCAAATATCAGGAATGTGAAACCCGGTTTCTTTCCTGTTCATATCTAATATGAAATCTGTCAAACAGATTTTATGGAACCTTATTCAAATAAGTTCTTGCACTGTTTAAAGCTTATCCGTTGAAGGAAATGGTAGCTCAGAGCGACTCATGATTAACCTTATCATGTCCAACAAAATTCGGTTACTCCTTTCGGACACACCGTCAAACTGACGTGTTCCGGAGGAGTCCTCATTGAAAGAATACTATACTCTTTCAAGTATATTAGAAACTTATTGCTTAAGTATTTTCCATTACGGTCTTACCGTGACGGTTTAATACTTTAGCCGATCTGTTTGTCTATTTCGTGTCGAAACTTTAAAAGTTTGATTTGTGTTCTTCAAAAGAAACACATAACCATAACGCGATGCCACATCCGTAAAGGTCACGAAATATTCATATCCACCTCTAGCCTAGCTAGACATGGGCCCACTTGCTTCACTATGAACTAGGGCTAACAGATCGGTGGCATTTACACTTTTACCAAGTAAATAGTGTTTAGGCACTTTGCCCAATAAACTAGATTCGTAGACTTTATTTGAATGGAATCAAATAGTCCTAGTACCCACTCTTCAAAAGTGGAATATACGATTCTTGTTTTAATTGTGTCCCAGACAACAATGCCACAAATTAGTTTCTCCTGATCAAATCAGTTTGAGCTATTTGTTTGTCATGTTATATGTTTGAGATTTATTTATATTCAAAATATAATTTTGTTATTCACATCTAATGTGTTTATCTCAATATCATCTTTATAAAATAAACACTTTAGTGTTCTAGAATATAAAGGTTCACCCACGCAGCGGGTTAAACACTGATATAGAGATAATGTATCTAGTCAAACTAGTTATATTATAACAGTTTCCTAATTTAAGTACACACCCGAAGGGTAGTTCCTAAACTTAGGTATCTACAGTTAAAATAGCGACTTTCGTCCCGTTTCCAATTCGCAGATAAATCTCTATCTGAAGTCAGTATCCTGTTCAAAACAGATTCTGAACATCAATATATATGTTTATGTACCACACTAAGTATCTAAAATCCAATTTTAATACTAGTAGTGAACATAATATGACAAACATATTTGAAGTCAGAGCCTTGCTCGTCTTCAATTCCTTCATGTCTGCTTTGTCCAAACGGCAGTCACGCTTCCGCGATCCCGTTTGCCACAATTTAGGCAGACATTTTGGGATATGTCATTTATCTTCCTAGAAGATTATAATGATTTTGCCTTTGCCCTTTTCATATTCCAGAAGCCTTTGGCCAAGCCTCGGGTTTCTAGAATATCGAAGTAAGGTGCGCCTTGCGCTACTTGCCTATTGCAAACTTTGACTTTATCTCCTTGAGAATAGTCATTAACTCTCCAAGAGTTATTATTGCAATTTAGTACTTCTAAATCTAAGTATAGATTTATGAAGATCCTTCAATTTCTTTATCATACTTTAAGGATCTAATCCTTAGTTCTGATTCAGAAATTAAGGAGTCTATTGCGACAAGCTTAATGGATTAAGCACTAAGTTATCATCACATAATCTTCCAAAGATTATGCTCTACTATTTGCTTAACTCCGGGCTTAGGCTTAATATGTTATTTTATCAAATAAAGTAACTTATTATTTTCCAGGACCATCCTGAAATTTTATTCCCAATTTGAAAATTAAACCATTTAAATACATTTTCCCTAGGATTATGTTTTAAATGTCAATCTTTCAATTTATCTTGATTTTAATAGTCCAACTATTTAATCAACGATTTAGGTACTATTTATTATAATGATTACAATAGTCCAACTATTAATCAACTATAATTAATTAAATTAAATATATTGATTACTATAATCCAATTATATAATCAACTATAAATGAATAGTTTGAATACAGTCCAACTGTTAATTAAAACAACATTTAAATATTAGTCCAACTAACATTTAATTTATTTGACGAATGATATTTGTTTGAGTGCGTATGGCAAGTAATTAAACGAATATTGCAAATTCAATTCTTGCCTCCCACTATTTTTCGGCGAGCCTCTAACCCTCCGTCGAGTACTCGGGAAACCGTGTTTCCTAGCGGGCTAGGATCCCGTTAAATATCACACAATCTTGACTTTGGCCAACAAATTGTATGATAATTAACTAGGTAGATCTCTAAGATCATTGGATCTAATCCAATTCCTAGATCCAGTAGGGGGACGTCCAAGTCCGAAACATATATCTTATATATGCCAATACATCCAATGTATTGCCTAACCTTTTTCCTCTGAATCAACTAAGCCTTGGCTTTGGCACAACAAACTTAGTGATCCCAGTTAAGCGCGACCCATTGACCATGGAAAGCTTCGTAATCAATGTCGATGGACAAGAAGTGGTCTTGACTTTGGCCAACAAACCACAACTTGGACAAGACACCGATATGGACAAAAGCCTTCGTGATTCAAACACATCCTCGACGGACAAAGGCCTTGACTTTGGCCAACAAGCCAATGCCAGTCTCGGATCTTGAGTGAGAATCACTCAATGGAAGGAAAAACGCTTAATATTTTGCGAGGGTTTTTCGAGTGCAAATTGGCAACCAATTTATTATCTTTGTTAAGGTCTCATCATCATACACCCTTAAACATGCATTCTAAACACATAATAAAGCGCGTATAATAAAATAATAATGATATGCGGATGGATACTTTACACATTGATCCTAGATCAAATCTCTCACTTTCTCTCTCCCGCTAGCACATGTATTACTTCTACCCTACGTTACACTACACTTCTAAAGAAACCTCATTTACATTGAGGGGAATAGGTGAGAAGAGAATACAAAGATATGGAGGTATAAGGCTGGACACGCAGGTCCAATTAATAAATTCAAATTTATTACAACAATTTCTAAAATTGCCCCACCCATCTAATATCCATCCGATATACATTATTCATGCATCGCAACCATGTATTCACACAAGCATGTTAATCAATCAATCTAATCAAATTAATTAATCTGATAATTAGTGATCATCCAATGTTCAAACAACGATTTGATTTTGCTCGAGTCAAACTCGTTTTGCGAATAAGTACTCAAAGTACGAATTCTCGAATTAAATTAAACTACATAATTAAATCCAATTCAATATGCATTTAATTCTAATTCGCTATTTAATTCCAAATTAAATACTACACTTTATTAACGAACTTTTACGACTTAAATTCCAAATTTAATCGTTACGGCGTCTCAAGCCCGATTAACATCCAACGTCAATTTAATTAAAGTCCAATGGGCTTTAATTAATTTCTTAAGGCGTGGACTTTGGTCAACTCGGGTCAAACCCATAACCAAAGTCCAATCCGGGAGTTACCCCACCTAAGCCCAGAAATCAATTTTGGCCCATTAGGCCCAATTAAACTTTAAAGGTCCATTAAGTCGCATTTGGGCTTTATGGAAGCGGTTTTGGGCCCAATTGGATCCAATCCATTTGGCCTAAACCTAACTTGGTACAACCAAGCCCAATAAGCCCAATAACAACATTACAAGCCCAAATCCAATTTTAAGGCCAAATAATTAAATTACAAAATTCCAAATTCCCAATTTAATTACATAAAGTGTATTACACAATTAATTACCCAATCAATATTTCCAAAACATGAATTAGCCTAATTAATCATGCTCAATTACATCATTAGTGTCCAACATATTTTGATCAAAAATCAAACCCATACATGCTTAAACTCTCGGTAATGGGGAATAATTTATGTCCGATTCTTTTCAATCCAATTAATTCACAATCGACATTAAATCAACATCCAAATCGTTTCAAGTCATCCAATGATCAAAAACAAAAATACCAAGAATTTAGGGCATACTAGTATTCGGCCAACACAAAAAAATTTGGGAAATTGTTCCAAACAAACATTTGATCAAATTGATCCAATCAATCTTAAATTAAAACATATTTAAGCATATTCATTCATCCAATTTCACAAATCATGCTCAAATCATTTTAACCAACCCAATTTTAAGCCCTAAATCAATTTCATGCTTTAACCTTGCTCTTGATGCCATTGTTGGTTTTAGCTAAGGTCCCAAGATCATAAACAAGCATGAAATAAGTGCGAATACAAATCAACGAAGTTGCGGAATACTCACATCGATCGGTTGAGCGACGCTTTGATGAACAAAAACTTTTCTTGCTCACTGTCACAGCTCACGACAGTGAGGTTTTTGAGCTCCACCATTTTCGGTTTTTGGATCATCTTCCAAGCTCCAAGCTTTGTCAAACGATTCCCGGCTCATGGGTGGACTTCCCTATCACCTTCGCATGACTTCGTAGTGCTAGCACTCCTGATTTTGCCACAAAATCGCGACTCTTGCTTCTTCCCATTTTTCTTATTTGTCACGGTCAAACCAGTAAAAGAAAAGAAGAAAATGGCGTGAGAGAGATGGAGAAGAGAGAAGAGAGATTTGTGAGTTGGTTGGCAATTGATTTCCAAAATCAAAACATATACCAAATATTAAATAATAATATATGTCACTCAAGCTCAAGCTTTCAAAAGCTTTTCAAACAACAACCCATCAAGTCACACTATCAATCAATCAAGTTGTCAAGTCACATCACTCAAAGTGACAAGTGATTTGACGCTTGATGCGACTAATGATTTGACGCTTGATTTGACTTGCGTGCCGCACTCGAATTCGAAATGTGAATGCGCTCGCAAATAATCTCGGGCTCGGGTTCGCTAATTCCAAATTAACGAAATTTTCGTTGCTTCGTAATTAAATGATTACGCCTAGCGAAATCACTATTCACGTCGCTAACGAATTAATTCTAAATTAACTCGTTCGGCCGAATTAAAATCTAATTTTAATTCCGCGTCGAAATCCAATTTCGATTAATATATCGAATATATTAATTTAATTGATTAATTCCAAATTAATCGTTATCTCTCTTTAATGGATATTTTATCCCAGATAAAATATCTCCGTAATTAATCCCAGATTAATTTTCTCTCTCATCTAATTAATCCCAGATTAATTTTAGAGTGCGAGTCATACTTCATCGGTGAATCTTCGGGAAGCGACCCATGAGATTCCCGGATATGTTGGCAGTAAATTCGGTCGTCGGACTATCCGAACACGTAAGTACCAAGTATTACGTTTATACCGATTTATAAGACAAGGTTGGCCTCTAGCAAAGCGCCATGCCTACCCAATTCTCCGGAAATATCCTTACAAGAATAAGGATCTATATCAGGCGTAGTATTCATAGTATTGTGTATTTCTGTCCAGTATCGGATGATCACGTGCTAGGCTTGGGGCTGGAATTGTGTCTGCCCCGTACGAAGCAAATGTCGGATGTCTGGTAACTAGTCTCTATAATCGGATAAACATGACCTTGTCATTTTATCCCGATGACTGCAGTACTTAAGAGTACTAGTACCGTATCCTACGTGACCATCATCTCCATATGACTGGAGTGACACTTCCGTCTTGACATCACACTCAACACACTACGATTCTCAATATACCCAGCATAGGCGTACACAGAACCTGTTAAAGCCCTGGACGAACGCAACCAAAATATACTGATTGTCGCAAGTATTAGCGGTGCAAGTCTCAGGTTAAGACCAAATACATCTACCCTGATTTCAGACTTCCATAGACACATAGTCATACTACCAATGGAATTCCGAGGGGGTCTATCCAGAGCGAAGGTGTTTCCCATACCATCAGTAAAACACAACCTCCTATTACACTTGTATGAGTATCATATACCCAAATATATGAGAACTATGCCATTGTGCCCTCACAACGCGCACATTTGTAATACTAGTCTTTTACATATTTATCGATGTCCAATCTCGATAATACTCTGACTAGCGATATTTAATGATTTATCCTTCGTGGACTGATACTGTCTCATATAATTCTCCGTCCAGGAACAAATCATAGGGACCTCCTATCATTTATATATCTAGTTGATCTAATCACAAATGATAAGAGTGCAATCTCCTTTGTCACATAGTTAATTTGTACAACAACACCATGATCTGTGCAAATAGTGACGCTATGGGTCATAATTGTCCAACAAGTATAGCATGCGTGTTTTGTCTAGGGTTTATTGTTTCTGCATGAGTGATGAGAGAAGATGATGGAGCGAGAGAGAGAAAAGAGTTTGCCGAGAGTGGAGTTGGGGGCTATGTGTGAGTGGGGTTGAGAGCTTGGTGTATTAAGGTTTTCTTTTTTGTGTTTAGCTAGGAGAGGCAAGGGTTGAGTTTGTGCCTCTTTTTATAGGCAAAGGCTAGGGTTCTCCTTGTATGATTAGGAAGGGAATCATGCAATCAATGGTGATATCTCATAATTAGTTTCTCACAAGGAAAACATCTAATTTAATTAGGAGGTGATTTGTTCAAATTAGGAATGGATTTATTTGATTGTTTTAATTAGGTATGTGATTATTAGATTTTATTTGATTTGTTTTAATTTCACCATGTGTTAAATATGTGTTTTGTTATTTTTGGATGTGTTTTATTGGGCTTGGGCGTGTGGGTGGCCTTCGTTGGGCGTGGGTTTGGTTTATTTGGTGGGCTTTAAAACAGAGGTCCAACAAGCGAACCCGAAGCTAAACAAGCGAACTAAATCCAACAAAAATGCCAATTTCTAACTTTTCAATTCCGACGTCTGTTTCCTGTGACTTTTGCGACTTAAAAGGTAGTGCCTCTAAATGAGACTCATCATCGGGACTTACATGCAAAAATGCAGTGCCTACAGTCGCCCTCACTTTGATGGGACTTGTGCAGTGTGTGACAATGACAATCCTATCAAAGTTATGCGTGCATTTTTACTTACCTGGCTCGCCAGCTATTGCTTAACTTACTTGTTATCCTGAGATGCTTTTACCTTTGGGCTTTGTTCCCAAATTATATTGAATATGGGCTTTGTTCCCGAACTGCGTTGAGATAGGGCTTTATTCCCGAACCGTTTTGAAAGTGGGCTTTATTTCCCTTGGCTTTGTTCCCGAACTGTGTTGAAAGTGGGCTCTATTCCTATAGGCTTTGTTCCCGAACTGTAAAAAGATAGGGCCTTATTCCCCTGAGCTTTATTCCTCTGTGCTTTGTTCCCGAACTGTGCAAAGATTGGGCTTTATTCCCGAACTATTTTGAAAGTGGGCTTTATTCCCCAGGGCTTTGTTCCCGAACTGTGTTGAGATAGAGCTTTATTCCACTGGGCTTTATTCTCGAGCTATGTTTAAAGTGGGCTTTATTCCTCTAGGCTTTGTTCCCGAACAGTGTAAAGATATGGCTTTACTCCCCTAGGCTTTATTCCTCTGGGCTTTGTTCCCGAACTTTGCAAAGATAGGGATTTATTCCACTGGGCTTTATTCCCGAACTGTTTTGAAAGTGGGCTTTATTCCCCTGGGCTTTGTTCCCGAACTGTGTTGAGATATGGCTTTATTCCCGAGTTGTGTTGAAAGTGGGCTTTATTCCTCTAGGCTTTGTTCCCGAACTGTGTAAAGATAAGGCTTTTTTTCACTAGGCTTTATTCCTGAGCTGTTTTGAAAGTGGGCTTTATTCCTCTAGGCTTTGTTCCTGAACTGTGTAAAGATAGGGCTTTATTCCCCTGGGCTTTGTTCCTGAATCGTACTGAATGTGAGCTTTATTCCCTGATCTGTTGACTGTGGGCTGTGTTCCCGAAACTGCTTGTCTTTGCTGCCTTTTTCTTTTTCTTCAAAACCTGTAAACAACAACAAGACAAAAATTACGTGCATGTGACGTGTATGCATGGATGTGTTTCATATTCCGATGGGTTAGGTCTTCATTGTGCTCTTTGGTGTCCTTCGCCTGTAACTGTTTTTGGTCGCCCCCCTGAGCCTGCTTATAATTTCTTTTTGTCAATTCTCTTTGGTGATTGCTCAGTCTTCTTTTGATTCCATGACTCAATATCTCGTTATGTCCCTGATTCGCGAGGTGGTAGACTGGTCGCCCCCAGTCTTGGCTTAGCTTTCTGTTCTTCGCTTCTTGCACTAGGTCGAAGTAGATCATGTGATGTGACGTTCCAAAACTGCTGGTGATGTGGGCCTCGACCCTGGGACTCATCCCAAAACTGATACTGGTGCCGATGTGGGACTCAACCCTGGGACTCATCCCAAAACTGATACTGGTGCCGATGTGGGCCTCAACCCTGGGACTCATCCCCAAACTGATATTGATGTGGGCCTCGCCCCCAGACTGATACTGATGTAGGCCTCGCCCCCAGACAGATACTGATGTGGGCCTCGCCCTCACACTGATGCTGATGTGGGCCTCGCCCCCAAAATGATATTTATGTGGGCCTCGCCCCCAAACTGATACTGATGTGGGCCTCACCCCCAATCTGATACTGATGTGGGCCTCGCCCCTAAACTGATACTGATGTGGGCCTCGCCCCCAAACTAATACTGATGTGGGCCTCGCCCCCCCAAACTGATACTGATACTGAAATCATCATGATGTATTGCCTCTCACGAGATAATCCTGATAGCTAAACATATTTTTGTCCTCAACGAATGCTTCACGTCGAAATGAGAGAACCTTTAAAGTACTTAAAACACTTCGACCCGATCGTCTGAATGAGTGATCTGAACTAGACTCCTAGTGTGTGTGTGCATGGGTTCTTTCGCAGCTTAATCCTTAAGTAAGCCAACTCGATGATTTTGTCTCGGAGAATCGGATCAGTGGGTCTAACCAATCTAGATGTCTTAATCACACTCTATGATTATTTCCTCGTACTCAACATGATATGGTTTTTTTTTGTCTCTTTCTTTTCTTTCTTTTCATTTTTGAACTTTCTTTTTCTTTTTCTTTTTCTTTTTCTTTTCTTTCTTTCTATCTTTTTTTCGACACACCTACCCTTTAAGGTAGCATTTCTCCTCATGGTGGTCCTAATACTCGCCCATGGGTAGCTTCACTCTTATCAGTTATAGCTGGTCCGTTTTTCTTTTCTTTTCATTGCAGAGACTTTTTCTTTATTTCCAACCATATCATATATCGTAGCATAAGTAAACCAGGATGGACATCCAGACAAACGGTCATTCATTGATCCACCTGTTGGAATTTCTAGGTACATAGGATCGAATACAAGCAACGAAATAAACATACGAATACATCGAGGGACTCACGGAATACTCACATCGATCGGTTGAGCGACCCGGAAGTAATAAAAACTCTTCACTGCCCATTGGAACAGCTCACGGCAGTTCACTGCTGTCCTCACTGGTTCGGTCCTTGTTGGTCATCTTCGTCAAGCTCCAAGCTTCGTCGAACGATTCCCGGCTCATAGGTGAACTTCCCTATTACCTTCGCATGTCTCTCGGAGTGCTAGCTCTCTTGATTTTGCCACAAAATCAAGCACTTGTGCTTCCCTTTTTCCTTCAAACTTTCGGCAGTTCACTACCTCACAAGAAGAAGAAAATGGCGTGAGAGAGGGATGAAGAAGAAAGAGAGAAAATGTTGTAATGGCAATTGATTTCCAAAATCAATAACATATACCAAATATTATAATAATAATATATGTCATTCAAGCTTTCAAAAGCTTTCCATCAACTCACATCAAGTCACATCTTTCAATCAAGTTGTCAAGTCACATCACTCAAAGTGACAAGTGACTTGACGCTTGATGCGACTAGTGATTTGACGCTTGATTTGATTTGCCGCACTCGAATTTGAAATGCGAATGCGCTCGCAAATAATCTCAGGCTCGGGTTCGCTAATTCCAAATTAACGAACTTTCCGTTGCGTCGTAATTAAATCTAATTTAATTAAATAATCATGTCAAGCATAATTACTATTCACGTCGCTAACGAATTAATTCTAAATTAATTCGTTCGCCCGAATTAAAATCTAATTTTAATTCCGCGTCGAAATCCAATTTCGTTTAATATATCGAATATATTAATTTATCGATTAATTCCAAATTAATCGTTCTCTCTCTTTAAATGATATTTTATCCCAGATAAAATATCTCCGCAATTAATCCCAAATTAATTTTCTCTCTCATCTTATTAATCCCAGATTAATTAAAGTGTGAGTCATACGTCATCGGTGAATCTTTGGGAAGCGACCCATGAGATCCCCAGATATGTTGGCAGTAAATTCGGTCGTCGGACTATCCGAACACGTAAGTACCTCATACTACATTTATACTGAATTACAAGACAAGGTTGGCCTCTAGCAAAGCGCCATGCCTACCCAATTCTCCGGAAATATCCTTACAGGAATAAGGTTCTATATCAAGTGTAGTATACCGTAGTATTGCATATTTCTGTCCAGTATCAGATGATCACATGCAAGGCCTGGGGCTGGTACAATGTCTGCCCCGTACGATGCATATATCGTATAACTAGCAACTAGTCTATTTATAATCGAATAATCATGACCAAGTCATATTATCCCGACGGTTGCAACCTTTATAGAGAACCAGTTCTGTATCCCTGCATGATCATCAACTTCATATGACTGGAGTGACACTTCCTTCTTGACATCACACCCAACACACTACGATTCTCGATATACCCAGAATTGGCGTACACAGAAACCGGTTAAAGCCCTGGACGACCTCAACCAAAGTATATTGATTTTCGTATGCATTAGCGGTGCAAGTCTCAGGTTAAGACCAAATACACCTACCCTGATTTCGGACTTCCATAGACACGTAGTCATACCACCAATGGAATTCCGAGGGGGTCTATCCAGAGCGAAGCTATTTCCCGTACCATCGGTGAAACACAACCTCCTATTACACTTGCATGAGTATCCTATACCCAAATATATGAGAACTATGACATTGTGCCCTCACAACGCGCACAAGTGTAATACTAATCTTTTACGCAATCATCGATGTCCAATCTCGATAATGCTATGACTAGGGATGTTTAATGATTTATCCTTCGTGGACTGATACTGTCTCATATCATTCTCCGTCCAGGAACAAATCACATGGACCTCTCATCATTTATATATCTAGATGATCTAATCACAAATGATAAGAGTGCAATCTCATTTGTCACATAGTTAATTTGTACAGCAACACCATGATCTGTACAAATAGCGACGCTATGGGTCATAATTGTCCAACACCACCATCTCTTCAACTGGTCATCTCGCCAACTACTCAGGCTTCTACTGTTGAGATCCCGTAATCAAGTGCTCGCGAGTCTAGTCGAGATCAACCACTCAAAATCCCGGATGAGAGCACATCTCGCACTTATCGTTTCTAAGGTTTCTCCTTGCAGCAAACAATGTCATCACCGGACCTATGCCTAACTATTAAGGACTTAAAAACAATCTTTTTTTAGGCCCCCCCAATGGTCTTTTTATCATTGCCATAAAATTTTATGTTTCTCGATTTCCTTTTTTCCCCGACATCCAGGTTTGCTAAACTCTTCTTGACGAGTCTTCTTTTATCCCTAACCCAACGGATATCTATGATGGCTTTTAAGACACAAAGGTTAACATGATGCGTGTATGCATGAGATGCATGAAATGCGTGTGATGCATGGAATGTATAAGTCAGCCTATTATCATTTTAAAGCATTCAATCATATTATTGTGAGGTGCAAACTTGTCCCAGTTGAAAAGGCCCAACAAGTTTACACTTTTGCGATAACATAGCTAAACAACTGAAAATGATAAAAGGCATAAATACGAAATGGCCCATGGGCATTTTAGAAGCTTTTGGCCTGATTTCCATAAAGCACGGACTCGTCCCAGTTTAAATGGCCCAACAAGCCCATACCTCATGACAAAAGGTCCAACTGGATCCAAATAACGATGGTCCCTAAGCACAAACATAAGGAGATAGTTTCTATTGGTCACATAACTATGGTCCACGTTTGGATTTATAGGAGTGTAGACAAAGGCTCTCAAGGGTTCAAGCGACCATGTGAGCGCACCTTTTTTATACACTAAGGTACGTGCCAACGAGTTATCGTGCGTGACAGACTGTCAAATGGATTTCCCATTGTAGATTCCCCAAAGGGAGGGTGGAGCGAACTCTCTTAAATACCCAAGCCTCTTAGGCTCTTATCGCTTGGTGACAAGAATAAACAATGAGTCCTCCAAATTAGTCCATCACAATAAGCTACAAGTACATGATTATCTAGGTGCCTTCACAGTTTTTCCTTATAGAAAGGTAGTGAATGAAGGAAGACACCAAACCATTACCCAGCCTTAAAAGTTCCTTTGATTAAACCCATTTCAACCCACGGTAGACACGGTTAACTAAAGCACAAATCACAATCATTACAAGACATTATTTCTGGGCCGATTCTCTATCCCCAGTGGAGTTGCCAGACTGTAGGACACAGAAATCGGCGACGCTAATCCAGGCTCGCGGCCTAGTTGGGAGTACGAAACTAAACTGGAGAAATAACATGGAGTCACCACCCGGTGTGAACCGGGAAAATGATTTAAGGCCGCACTCACCCCTCATAATGGAAGACCTCAAACTGTTGGGTTCGGAATGGTCCATTACTTATGCCACTTGTAATGAAAATATTTGTGCAATAACTTAATCGAGTCTACGCAACATATTCAAGAATAACCTATACCTAGTTGCATTCAAAGAATAAACCCTATGTCTAAGTTTACATGCTTTAAAAATAAGTCATCATAACGGCAAGCATACGATATCACATATAATCTCATGAGCATTGAATCATCAAACACGAAAAAAAATAACAACAACAAACATAAACTTAAATTAAATTCTTATTGCGAAAGTAACTAACTAAATCATGCATAAAGAAAATAAATTGGAATAATGACAAGCATATAATTTCATGAACACATTATATTGATAAACACAGAGACACAAATAATAAACATAATTGTACAAGCATGCATATTAAAGAGAGGCAATTAAGTGCATAATGTAAAGAGATAATTCAAGAGGCAATTATACACTAAAATAAACGTGTCATGATGTGATGCAAAAGAAGATAGACAATAAAGGTGAAAGAAGAGAGATGCAATAAATGCCCACATCTATATAGGACTTCAAGTGTCAATCGAATGTGCTTTGTCCGGCGCGGCAAAACATCGTGGGAAAGGTAGCCTTTAGGCTTTTCATCTCTCGAAATGGATGACCTTTAATCCAACTTGATTTGCCCATGCGGCTTGCAATATGATGCATGATTATGCAAGGAGATGACATACAAAAAGCAAATAACAGAATAATAAAAGGCGCGGCAAAGTATTGTTGTAAAGGTAGCCTTTTAGACTTTTCTTCCCTCAAATAGGGAACTTTTAGACCAATATACTAAGCCCATACGCATTACATCACAATGCATAGAAAGTAAAGACAACAATACAGGACTTCATATACTCGATTAAACATATCTCACATTCAATCAAACACACTGCGTCCGGTGCGGTAAAGTATTGTCGTAAAGGTAGCCTTTTGGACTTTTCTTCCCTCAAATAGAGAACCTTTAGACCAACATACTAAGCCCATGCGCATTACATCACAATGCATAGAAAGTAAAGACAACAATATAGGACTTCGTATACTTGATTAAACATATCTCACATTCAATCAAACACACTTCATCCGGCGCGGCAAAGTATTTTCGTAAAGGTAGCCTTTTGGACTTTTCTTCCCTCAAATAGAGAACCTTTAGACCAACGTACCAAGCCTATGCGCATTACATCACAATGCATAGAAAGTAAAGACAACAATATAGGACTTCGTATACTTGATTAAACATATCTCACATTCAATCAAACACACTTCGTCCAGCGCGGCAAAATGTTGTCGTAAAGGTAGCCTTTTAGACTTTTCTTCCCTCAAATAGGGAACTTTTAGACCAACATACTAAGCTCATGCGCATTACATCACAATGCATAGAAAGTAAAGACAACAATATAGGACTTCGTATACTTGATTAAATATATCTCACATTCAATCAAACACACTTCATCGGGAGCGGTAAATTATTGTCGTAAAGGTAGCCTTTTAGACTTTTCTTCCCTCAAATAGAGAACCTTTAGACCAACATATTAAACCCATGCGTACTATGTCATCAATACACAAACAAGTAATGTGCGGAAAGTAAAACACGGAATATAAACTGCGAATAATAAACAAACAAGATAAAATAAAGTGAAAGATGTGCCGTTTGCTCAAGTGGTACGTGGAGTTGTTTCCCAAGTACAGACCGCACTACCGTCCATTCGGATTCTGCTACGAAATTTACGTCTGGGTTTCCATCCGATATACCATAAAAGACGACACATTTTCCATTCATCCAATGGCCACAACACACATTAACCAACGACTCTCATGCGAAGGAAATTCAATAAATAATTAAAAGATGAATGAAAATAAATAAGAAAGGTGCCCTCAGGTCTAACCTTTTATGTCGACTCTTGGAAATGTGTCACAAGGCCGTCAGAAGGGCTAACACTAAGCAACTCTTCTGGTTCACTGGTTCACGTTCTTTCCTCATTGTTTCGCTGTCTGGGCTGCTATTTTTTACTCCGTTTTACTGCTGTTTTCACTGTATTTTCTGGTCACTGTTTTACGGTAAATAAAAGACTATTTTTGGATTGTTTTGGTTGCAGTTTTTCGGTTATTTGTTCACTGTTTTGGTGTCGATTTAAGGGGTATGTTCGCTCACTGTTTTGGGGCTATTTGGGTCACGGTTTCAAGGTTATTTTTGGGGCGGTTTTTATCTCAGTTTAGATGATGTTTCTCGATAATAGACTATTATTAGGCGTGAGTTTGAGGGTTTTTGGTGACGTTTATTAGGCATGAATTGGGTGGACTGTGAAGGTGTTGATTAGGCGTGAATTGAGGGTTGTGTGAGGGCAGTATTTGTGCGTGAAAAGGTTAGGTACGTGGGCTGCATTTTGGCGTGTTTGTTGCATTCGTGGGGGGCTGTGGCTTTGAGAAGGGTTGAAGTAATTGCCCAGTGGCGTGAGGTTGAAGATGAGTCTTATGGTTTCAGGTTTTTTTGGGAGTGTTGTCACGGTGAAGAGTTGCTGAGGGTGTGATGTGTCTATGGTGCGTGAGGGCTACTGTGTTGAGTGTTTAACGTGATGAGTGGGGGCTGCGTGAGTATATCATGCGTGTTTGTGTCTAGGGTTTATTGTTTCTGCATGAGTGATGAGAGAAGATGATGGAGCGAGAGAGAGAAAAGGGTTTGCCGAGAGTGGAGTTGGGGGCAATGTGTGAGTGGGGTTGAGAGCTTGGTGTATTAAGGTTTTCTTTTTTGTGTTTTGCCGTGAGAGTCTAGCTAGGAGAGGCAAGGGTTGAGTTTGTGCCTCTTTTTATAGGCAAAGGCTAGGGTTCTCCTTGTGTGAATAGGAAGGGAATCATGCAATCAATTGTGATATCTCCTAATTAATATCTCACAAGGAAAACATCTAATTAAATTAGGGAGGTGATTTGTTCAAATTAGGAATGGATTTATTTGATTTGATTTGTTTTGTTTTAATTATGTATGTGATTATTTAGATTTTACTTGATTTGTTTTAATTTCACCATGTGTTAAATATGTGTTTTGTTATTTTTGGATTTGTTTTATTGGGCTTGGCGTGTGGGTGGCCTTCTTTGGGTGTGGGTTTGGTTTATTTGGTGGGCTTTAAATTAGAGGTCCAACAAGCGAATCCGAAGCTAAACAAGCGAACTAAATCCAACAAAAATGCCAATTTCTGACTTTTCCCTTCCGACGTTCGATTCCCGCGACTTTCGCGACTTAAAAGGTAGTGCCTCTAAATGAGACTCATCATCGGGACTTACATGCAAAAATACAGTGCCTACAACCTCTATTGGGTTTCTACTATAGTCCCAAGATCATTCAAGCAATGAAAATAATGTGAATACAATAAAGAAGTATGGCGGAATCATACTTACAAAGAACGGATTTGCGATGCGAAGAACACAAAAATTTATTGCTCCCTTTAAGCTCTCGGCAATGCCCCCTTTTGTGCCCCTTTGATTTTCGGTCAACCCGATTTGTGTGCTCCAAGCTCCAAGCTTTGATTTGAGATTCCATGCTCATGAATGGGATTCCCTATCACCTTTGTTTGAACCCTTGGATGTGCTAGCATCATGAAAAATTTGCCACAAATTCTTTCCTTAAGCTTCTTGTAACTCTCGGCCATGAGAGGAACTTAGAGAGAAAAATGGCCCTTGGCCGAATGAGGGAGAGAGAGGAAGAGAAGTTGAGTTGTTTGTGTTGTGTAATCTAATACACAAAAATGAAAGTCAAATACCAAAATAATTAAAAATGGTAAATGTCTTTCAAGCCATCACTATAGTGTGTTCCGCACTCAACCATCAACCAATAACTTCCATCACATTAATGTGATAAAGTTGACTAGTGATGTGACGCTTGATGTGACTTGTGGGCCCCACTTGATTCGAAATGCGAGTGGGCCCGTAAACACTCCCGGGCTCGGGTTCGCTAATTCTGAATTAACGAATTTTCCGTTGCGACGTAATTAAATCAAATTTAATTAAATAATTATGCCTAGCAAAATTACTATTCACGTTGCTAACGAATTAATTCTAAATTAACTCGTTCGCCCGAATTAAAATCTAATTTTAATTCCGCGTCGAAATCTAATTTCGTTTAATATATCAAATATATTATTTTATCGATTAATTCCAAATTAATCGTTCTCTCTCTTTAAATAGTATTTTATCCCAGATAAAATATTTATGTAATTAATCATAGATTAATTTTCTCTCTCTTTTAATTAATCTCATATTAATTATGTTCGAGTCATACGTCATCGGTGAATCTTCGGGAAACGACCCATGAGATCCCCGGATATGTTGGCAGTAAATCCGGTCGTCGGACTATCTGAACACGTACGTACCTAGTACTACGTTTTTACCGATTTACAAGACATGGTTGGCTTCTAGCAAAACACCGTGCCTACCCAATTCTCCAGAAATATTCTTAAAGGAATATGTAATCTATATCAGGCGTAGTATACATAGTATTGCGTATTGCGATCCAGTATCGAATGTCACGTGCTAGGCCTGGGGCTAGAATTGTGTCTGCCCCGTACGAAGCACATATCAGATCTCTGGTAACTAGTCTCTATAATCGGATAAACATGACCTAGTCATAATATCCCGATAGCTGCAGCATATAAGAGCACCAGTTCCGTATCCTACGTGACCATCATCTCCATATGACTAGAGTGATACTTCCATCTCGACATCACACCCAATACACTACGATTCTCAATATACCCAGAAGAGGCGTACACAGAACCGGTTAAAGCCCTGGACGACCAAACCAAAGTATATTGATTGTCGCAAGTATTAGCGGTGCAAGTCTCAGGTTAAGACCAAATACACCTACCCTGATTCGGACTTCCATAGACACATAGTCATACTACCAATGGAATTCCGAGGGGTCTATCCAGAGCGAAGCTGTTTCCGTACCATCGGTAAACACAACCTCCTATTACACTTGCATGAGTATCCAATACCCAAATATATGAGAACTATGCCGTTATACTCCCACAACGCGCACAAGTGCAATACTAGTCTATTCCGCATTATCGATGTCCAATCTCGATAATACTCCGACTAGGGATGTTTTAATGATTAAACCTTCATGGATTGATACTGTCTCATATCTTATCAATCTGGAACTAATCATATGGACTTTTATCATTTATATATCCTGGTAATCTAATTACAAATGATGAAAGAGCAATTTCATTTGTCACATGTTAATTTGTACAACAACACCATGTTCTGTACAAATAGTGATGATATGGGTCATAATTGTCCAACAACCCCTACATTAACAACCAACCTCACTGTAAAATCAGATTATCTACGAGCCTTACAAATTTTATGGGGCTCGATTTGGAGTTATGTAAGTCTAGATATCGTAAATTTCATTTCCTCTTATTCTAAATATTATCACACGACAGAAGGCCAATTATGAAAATCCCTTGTAATTAATTAAGAATAAGGAAAAGACTAAATTTTTGATAGAATAGAATGACCTTATATGTCCAGTTTATGTGGCTTTTTACGGATCTCAATTTCGTTTCTTAAAATTCAAATTATAAGTATTTGATTGCACACTACCTTGTTATGGTGCACATTTGGGTATAGCACGCTAATGAGTTCCATTTTACTCATTTAAGGCTACTAATACTCATTTAATATTTCCACACTCTAATATATAAATTAAGGTTGTAATATACTTTATTAACCATGTAAAAACTCATTACATTTTCCCTCCATAATTAATTACCAAAATTATTTACTGCAACTTCATATTGTTGAGGATTCCCCTCCTTAACCTAAGGCCTACCGTATATGCATTCCTTGACATACCATATATGCATCCATTGACCCTCAATCATAGGAGTTTGTCTGGCCAATCTTTCCTTTGTTATGTAATCAATATTTATTTACATTATTCTATTGTTCCATATGTAATCCTATATATATGAAAGACTCTCACCACTCAAAACAATGTAGTTTTCTAAACACTCTCATGGTATCAGCCTAAACATGATTAAAATCCTCTGATCCCATGGCCTCTGAATCTTCTCCCACCCTCATTCCCCTCAACACCATGATGCTTATGGTCACCATCAAACTTTCCTCCTCTAACTACTTCTTATGGAAAAGCCACCTTATTCCCCTTCTTGAGAGCCAATGCATACTGGGACATGTGGATGGCACTCTCAAACCACCACCCCCATTTGATCATTCTACCTCTGAAACACCAACTAGCGCAAAATTGGCATGGAAAGCCACGGATCAACGTCTTCTCAGTCTTATTCTTTCCTCTCTCACCGAGGAAGCCATGGCTGAAGCTGTAGGCCTCTCCACATCCCGCGATGTCTGGACTACTCTTGAAAATACATTTAGCCACTGTTCCAAAGCCCGTGAAATACGCCTCAAAGATGACCTCCAACTGATGAAGCGTGGCACTTGTCCATTCACTTCCTATACCCGTGCTTTCAAGGCCGTTTGCGATCAACTTCATACCATTGGTCGCCCTATTGATAGCACCGATAAAGTTCACTAGTTTCTTCGTGGCCTAGGATCTTATTTCTCCAGTTTCTCTACTGTCCAGATGGCGCAAACGCCTCTCCCCTGCTTCCCAGATCTCGTGTCCAAGGCTGAAAGCTTTGAAATTTTTCAAAAATCTCTTCAGACTCCGGTGCCTCCTGTGGCAGCATTCACTGCTCACCGTGGCTATTATCAATGAGGTAGTGGCTCATATCGCCCCAAGCGTTGCCGCGGAAATGGCCCCAGCCATGAGCCATCCACTCTCGGCAATGGCCGTGCCTGACCGGCGTAAACACACACGTATAACGTAAGTGCACGTATCGTTCAAGTAGTATAAAAATATCGATCCCACGAGGACTTAATTCCTACTATTGTATTAATTGTTGAATCTATTTATTTACAAATATCTAATTAAATGGAGAAGAGAATGATTGTTTGATTGGTTGAATGTGGTTTTACAAAATAAATAAATAAAAAGACAAAAGAAAATACTAAGGAAAATAACAAAAGACACAAAGATCTGGGTCGTGAATCATTCTAATATCATTAAAAGATGAAGTGGTTATTTTATGTTTGTGTAATAAATCAGATTACTAACCTGGAACACTAAATTATGCAAAAGCCTCTGTCGATGGTCAGACGCAAATACCCAGTTTAACCCAATTGAACCATATGTCTATGTCAACCAAATTATCTGGATTCATTAAGTTTAAGTTCCAATTATGGCTACCCCCGCCCGACAGGTATATTCCTATCCTGTAAGGAAATCTATTAAAGGGTTATCTATCCTCAAGGAAGATCGTGGAATATTAAGTCTAAGGCTGAAACCTAAAATCTCTATGTCTAGTTCATTTTAGATTTACCACATCAATCTTATTGGTGATCAGACAACAAGAAGCATTAAGCTTAAGACTTAATAAGTAAACCTTTAAATTACCCAAACTATAAAATATCCCCTATAAAACCGGTGATATTAGAATTCATCACAACCCCAGATAACTAACACATAACTAGGGCTAGTAACAACTTAAAAGTAAAAGACATAAAGTAAAATACTGAAAAGTAAAAGACATAAAGTAAAACTGAAAAGTAAAATAAAATAAAATGCTAAGGTAAAAGGAATTACTTTTACTACTACTAATTTAGATATCTCCCATAAAATAATATATAAACTTGTGATTCTTTCTCCAACCAGCCATATAGGCGGTAACCTGATTAAGTCAAATTAAGTCCAACAGCCATAAAGGCGGAACCAAAATTAAATTACCAACCGACCAATCTGGCGGTATCCTTTATTAGTCAGGTTTACACCAGATTAAAATGAATTACCAACCGACCAATCTGGCGGTATCCTTTTAAGTCAATATTTTAAATAGTGAATATATTATTTTTAAAGGAGATTAATCTAAATAGTAACAGTAAAAGAATTACTTTCACCATAGCTGGGGAAGTTACCTCCTCATGGTAAATAGTAAAAACTGTAAAAAGTAAAAAAAGTAAAAATTAAATTACTATTATTACAAAACGTAATTAAAATTATTTACAAAACTAAAAACTAAAAATAAAAAAAAAACTAAAAACTAAAAATAAAAAAAAAACTAAAAACTAAGAATCTAGAGAGAGAACTCTCTCTTTAGAAGGAATTTAAGAGAGAGGAAGGTGCAATGAATTCTGAAATCTCGAGCTCAATTTATAAGCCTCGGTAGGATCCACCGTCGCGACGCCAGGTCCTCAGCGTCGCTACGCCAGATTTGTCGACGTGGCACGCTCTGGTTCGCTGGTTTGAAGATTCTGGATAAGCTGATAATGTGACACGTGGCAGAGTGGTTGGGCTTCAATTATTATGACACGTGGCGGCTTCTGATTGGTCGCTGAGATTCTTATCCGCCACGTGTCAGATAAGGATATGATATCCAATAATTGATGCTGACGTGGCGATGACGTGGCGGTGACGTGGCGACGATGTGGCGACACGTGGGAAAGAGACTGTCGGCACCGTAGATTTGCGACACGTGTCAGTTCCTGATTGGCTGATGATGATGTGGCACGACACGTGGCAATTTGACTTGTTGACTTGTTGACGTGGCTGATGACATGGAATGACACGTGGCACACGTAGTGATGATGACTGTCGGCACCGTAGGATGCTGACACGTGCCACGGCGTATGTTAGCAGATCGGCTGTGATGGTGACACGTGGCACGGCGCATTTTAGCAAAGTCAAACTTTTCTCAGATTCTGATTTATGGACCCGGCGCACGTTAGCACTGTTCGGCACATTTTAGACATCGCGACGCTGAACGCTTGGCGTCGCGACGCGCTTAAGACCAAAATATCCCTGTTGACGCATTTTTGTCCGTTTTTGCCCCAAATTGCCTCCAATGCTTTCCAAACTTTATTTATCTATAAAATAACACAAAATATATCAAAACGTTCACAAAACTCAAGAAACTATACAAAATATTAGGTCAAATGAGTGGGAATAAGTGATATAAATACCACTCATCAGTGCCCAACCCTCTCAAGGTCGCCATCCACCACGCTGCCAGATCTATCGCTTGGAAGGTCATTATGCTGATCGGTGAAAGAACCGTTATGATCGGCAACACCAGAACCACTCAACACAACTTGCAGAAGCTTTCAACATTTCCTGTAATGTCTCATGCAGTGACGCATCTGACTGGTTCTTGGACATAGGAGCTTCGGCCCATATGACTCTATCCCAATCCACTTTGGATCAGTCCACTAACTACACGGGTAAGGATTGTGTAATTGTAGGAAATGGTGCATCTCTGCCTATTACCCACACTGGTAAAATTTTCCCTTCCCCAAATTTTCATCTCTTAGATGTTTTGGTTGTCCCTCACCTCACAAAAAATCTTTTGTCCATCAGTAAATTAACACATAATTTTCCCTTATTTGTTACTTTTACTAATAATTTGTTCACTGTTCAGAATCGCCAAACGGGAAGGGTGGTGGCAACCGGTAAACGAGATGGAGGCTTATATGTGCTAGAGCGCGGCAATTCCGCTCTTATTTATGTCCTTAAAAATAAAACTCTTC
Source organism: Zanthoxylum bungeanum (assembly GCA_019454045.1). Lineage (NCBI taxonomy): Eukaryota > Viridiplantae > Streptophyta > Magnoliopsida > Sapindales > Rutaceae > Zanthoxylum > Zanthoxylum bungeanum. The sequence continues at coordinate 175,263 of SKCR01015821.1, forward strand.
ACTCTATCATTTCTCTTCTAAATAAAAAAGGACAACTTTATCTTAGATCCTTATTAACATCTCTTACATTATGTGATACATGTCAACTTGCTAAAAATCACTGTTTGCCTTACTCTCGTAATGAACGTCGCTCATCTAATATTTTAGATCTTATTCACTGTGATATATGGGGTCTTTCACCCGTCAAATCTAATTTGGGTTTTACGTATTATGTTCTATTTATTGATGATTATTCTCGTTTCACTTGGCTTTATCCATTAAAATTTAAATCTGACTTCTATAAAACCTTTATCCAATTACAAAAATTTGTGGAGAACCAACATTCTGCTCATATAAAGATTTTTCAAAGTGATGGTGGAGCAGAATTACTAGTAATTGTTTCAAAACTCATATTCATATTCCGGCATTCATCATCAAAATTTTTTATCTATATACTCCCACCCAGAATGGTCGCACCGAAAGAAAACATCGACATGTGACTAAAATCGATTTGGCCCTGCTTTTCCACTCTCACATATCACCTTGCTTCTGGGTTGACGCCTTTAGCACTGCCACATACATCATCAACCGTTTGCCAACACCATTTCTTGGAGGTAAGTCCCCCTTTGAAATTCTATATGGTTCTTCTCCAAATTATGAAAACTTTCATCAATTTGGTTGTCGTGTTTATCCTTGTTTACGTGATTATATGTCTAAAAAAGTTTCCCCTCGTAGTATTCCGTGCATTTTCTGGGTTATAGTCCTCTTATAAAGGGTTACGCTGTCTTGATCCTACCACCTCTCGGATCTATTTCACTCGCCATGCTCAATTTGATGAAACTCAGTTTCCCTTCCTCGATACCTCCCAAGCTCAACCCATATCGTCTCTTCACTTTTAAAATTTCTTAGAACTCAGTCTTCCCTCTACAAACATGCTCCCATCTTCTATTGCGCCCCACCCCGAGCACTTTACACAATTCGGATCCACCTCATGTAGTATTTGTACTGACCCTATGAATGAGTCTTTTCAGGCAACTGATTCTCTTGCAAGTCAAGCCTTGATGCTCTAGGCTTCCAACTCTACTTCCCTTGAGATCTCCAACTATTCCACCCGCTGCTACTTCAAAGGCTCCTCATCCCATGCTTACACGTGCAAAAACCGGTATTTTCAAACCTCGCCACCCGGTGAACCTTGCTCTTTTTGGCTCCTCTGCTCTTCTCTCAGCTCTACTTGCCTCCACTGAGCCCAAAGGATTCAAATCTGCTGCTAAGAATCCTGTTTGGCTCACCGCTATGGATGAAGAGATTCGAGCACTGCAAAATAATCATACCTGGATTTTGGTCCCTCGACCCGGTAATACCAATATTGTGGGTTCTAAATGGGTGTTCCGAACCAAATACTTACCTGATGGATCCATTGAGCTCCTCAAAGCCCGCCTTGTTGCCAAAGGCTATACACAGATACCTGGTCTTGACTAAACTGATACTTTCAGCCCAGTTATCAAGGCCACTACTGTTCGTGTTGTACTCTCTATTGCTGTAACCCACCAATGGCCCATCCGCCAACTTGACGTGAAAAATGCGTTTCTTAATAGCCATCTCACTGAACCGGTTTTCATGGAACAGCCTCCCGGGTATATTGACCCTCGATTCCCAATCATGTTTGTCAGTTGAAGAAAGCACTTTATGGTCTCAAACAAGCTCTTCGGGCTTGGTTTCAACGATTCAGCTCATTTCTTCTTCAACTTGGTTTTTCTTCAAGTCATGCCGACACATCACTTTTTGTTTCACAAACAGTCTGATATGATTTATTTGTTCCTTTATGTGGATGACATCATTATTACAGGAAATAATTCTTCCCTTCTGGACAGCTTTACTCGTAAGCTTAACTTTGAATTTGCTACAAAGATTTGGGTTCTCTCAGTTACTTTCTTCCTTTAGAAGCCACTTCCACAACTGATGGTCTTTTTATCAGTCAGCTCAAATATGCACGGGACATTCTCACACGAGCTCAGTTACTAGACAGCAAGCCTTTTCACACGCCAAAGATTGTCTCTCAGCATCTATCTTCTGATGGCCCCCTGTTTTCGGATCCCACTCTTTACCGCTCTCTAGTCGGTGCTCTCTAGTATTTAACTATCACGCGCCCCGATATTGCTTATGCTGTCAATTCTGTTAGTCAATTTCGGCACTCTCCGACTGAAGACCATTTCTTTGCTGTGAAATGCATTCTTCGCTATGTTAAGGGAACACTGAATTTTGGCCTCACCTTTCGCTCATCTGATGCTCATAATGCTTTAGTTGCTTACCCTGATGCGACTGGGCAGATGCCCTGACACTCGTCGCTCCAATTCTGGTTACTCTATTTTTTTGGGTAACAACTTGGTTCATGGAGCGCAATGAAGCAACCTACTGTTTCTCGCTCAAGTTGTGAATCTGAGTATCGTGACCTAGCTCTTATTGCCGCTGAACTTCTTGGATCACGCAAATCTTTGTGACCTTCGACTATCTCTTCCCAGCAGCCTATCCTCTTTGTGACAACAAAAGTGTAATTTTTTGAGCTCCAACCCCGTCTCTCACAAGCGAGCCAAGCATGTTGAGTTAGACTACCATTTTCTCTGTGAGCTCGTTCTTAATAGTAAAATTCATACTCAATACGTGCTCTCTCACTTACAATTGCTGATATCTTCACCAAAAGTGTCCATCGGCCTCTCTTTCAGTTTTTTCGGTCCAAGCTTCACGTCTGCTCCAATTCGACGCTTAGCTTGCAAGGGGTGTGATGATTCCCCTCCTTAACCTAAGGCCTACCATATATGCATTCCTTGATATACCATATATGCATCCATTGACCCTCAATCATAAGAGTTTGTCTGGCCAATCTTTCCTTTGTTATGTAATCAATATTTATGTACATTTATTCTATTGTTCCATATATAATCCTATATATATGAAAGACTATCCCCACTCAAAACAGTGTGGTTTTCTAAACACTCTCACATATGTGCATGAAAAATTTTGAATTTTGAATTTTGAATATGTTATACTTGTTATGTCTAGTTTATGTAGAATTTTACGATTCATCAAACAGAAATCTATAACTCAAGTTATAAACGAATCTATACATACTGTTCAGAATAGCACCAGCTTCGATTTAGGATTACTATTATGGTTTCAATTGACACTTAAGCACAATCAATACTTAACTTTATCAATATATGTTAATAGGGACATGGTACAACTAACATGTAAAACTCTTAAGGTAAAACTATTTAAAGGAATAAACAACGAGTCCTCCAAATTAGTCCATCACAATAAGCTACAATTACATGATTATCTAGGTGCCTTCACAGCTTTTCCTTATAGAAAGGTAGTGAATGAAGGAATACACCAAACCATTACCTAGCCTTAAAGTGCCTTTGATTAAACCTTTTTCAACCCACGGTAGAACACGGTTAACTAAAGCACAAATCACAATCATTACAAGACATTATTTCGGGGCCGATTCTCTATCCCCAATGGAGTCGCCAGACTGTAGGACACAGAAATCAGCGATGTTGTTTCAGGCTCGTGGCCTAGTTGGGAGTACGGAATAACCCGCGGGGGAACTAAACCAGAGAAATAACATGGAGTCGCCACCCGGTGTGAACCGGGAAAATGATTTAAGGCCGCACTCACCCCTCGCAAGGGAAGACCTCAAACCATTGGGTTCGGAATGGTCCCTTACTTATGCCACTTGTAATGAAAAGATTTGTGCAATAAATTGTGCAATAAATTAACCGAGTCTACGCAACATATTCAAGAATAACCTATACCTAGTTTGCATTCAAGAGAATAAACCTTATGTCTAAGTTTACATGCTTTAAAAATAAGTCATCATAACGGCAAGCATACGATATCACACAATAATCTCATGAGCATGTTGAATCATCAAACACGAAAATAAAACACAACTTAAACATAAACTTAAATTAAATTCTTATTGCGAAAGTAAATAACTAAATCATGCATAAAGAAAATAAATTGGAATAACGGCAAGCATATAATTTCATGAACACATTATATTGATAAACACAGAGACGCAAATAAACAATAATTGTACAAGCATGCATATTAAAGAGAGGCAATTAAGTGCATAATGTAAAAAGATAATTCAAGAGGCAATTATACACTAAAATAAATGTGCCATGATGGGATGTAAAAGAAGATAGACAATAAAGGTGAATTAAGAGAGATGCGATATATGCCCACATCTATATAGGACTTCAAGTGTCCGATTGAATGTATCTTACGTTCAATCGAACGTGCTTTTTCCGGCGCGGCAAAACATCGTGGCAAAGGTAGCCCTTAGGCTTTTCATCTCTCGAAATGGAGGACCTTTAATCCAACTTGATTTGCCCATGCGCCTTGCAATATGATGCATGATTATGCAAGGAGATGACATACAAAAATCAAATAACAGAATAATAAAAGGCGCGGCAAAGTATTGTCATAAAGGTAGCCTTTTAGACTTTTCTTCCCTCAAATAGGGAACCTTTAGACCAACATAATACGCCCATGTGCATTACATCACAATGCATAGAAAGTAAAGACAACAATATAGGACTTCGTATACTCGATTAAACATATCTCACATTCAATCAAACACACTTCGTCCGGCGCGGCAAAGTATTGTCGTAAAGTTAGCCTTTTGGACTTTGCTTCCCTCAAATAGAGAACCTTTAGACCAACATACTAAGCCCATGCGCATTACATCACAATGCATAGAAAGTAATGACAACAATATAGGACTTCGTATACTTGATTAAACATATCTCACATTCAATCAAAAACTCACTTCGTCCGGCGCGGCAAAGTATTGTCGTAATGGTAGCCTTTTGGACTTTTTTTCCCTCAAATAGAGAACCTTTAGACCAACGTACTAAGCCTATGCGCATTACATCACAATGCATATAAAGTAAAGACAATAATGTAGGACTTCGTATACTTGATTAAACATATCTCACATTCAATCAAACACATTTCGTCCGACGCGGTAAAGTGTTGTCGTAAAGGTAGCCTTTTAGACTTTTCTTCCCTCAAATAGAGAACCTTTAGACCAACATACTAAGCCCATGCACATTACATCACAATGCATAGAAAGTAAAGACAACAATATAGGACTTCGTATACTTGATTAAACATATCTCAGATTCAATCAAACACACTTCGTCCGGCGCGGCAAAGTATTGTCATAAAGGTAGCCTTTTAGACTTTTCTTCCCTCAAATAGAGAACCTTTAGACCAACATACTAAGCCCATGCGCACTATATCATCAATACACAAACAAGTAACGTGTTGAAAGTAAAAGACGAAATATAAAATGCGAATAATAAACAAAAAAGATAAAATAAAGTGAAAGATGTGTCGTTTGCTCAAGTGGTACGTGGAGTTATTTCCCAAGTACAGACCGAACTACCGTCCATCCGGATTCGGTTACGGAATTTACGTCTGGGTTTCCATCCGATATACCATAAAAGACGACACATTTTCCATTCATCCAATGGCCACAACACACATTAACCAACGACTCTCATGCGAAGGAAATTCAATAAATAATTAAAAGATGAATGAAAATAAATAAGAAAGGTGCCCTCAGGTCTAACCTTTTATGTCGACTCTTGGAAGTGCGTCACAAGGCCGTCGTAAGGGCTAACACTCCGCAACTCTTCTGGTTCGCTGTTTCACGTTCTTTCTCGCTGTTTTGATGTTTGGGCTGCTATTTTTTACTCCGTTTTACTGCTGTTTTCACTGTATTTTCTGGTCACTGTTTTACGGTAAATAAGGGACTGTTTTTGGACTGTTTTGGTTGCAGTTTTTTGGTGATTTGTTCACTGTTTTGGTGTCGATTTAAGGGGTCTGTTCGCTCACTATTTTGGGGTTATTTGGGTCACAGTTTCAAGGTTATTTTTGGGGCAGTTTTATGTCTAAGTTTAGAGGATGTTTCTCAGTAATGGGATGTTATTAGGCGTGAGTTTGAGGGTTGTTGGTGACGTTTATTAGGCGTGAATTGGGTGGACTGTGAAGTTGTTGATTAGGCTTGAATTGAGGGTTGTGTGAGGGCAGTATTTGTGCGTGAAAAACTTAGGTACGTGGGCTGCTTTTTGGCGTGTTTTTGCGTTTGTGGGGGGTCGTGGCTTTGAGAAGGGTTGAAGTAATTGCCCAGTGGCGTGAGGTTGAAGATGAGTCTTATGGTTTCAGGTTTTTTTGGGAATGTTGTCACGATGAAGAGTTGCTGAGGGTGTGATGTGTGTATGGTGCGTGAGGGCTGCTGTGTTGAGTGTTTAACGTGATGAGTGGGGGCTGCGTGAGTATTGCATGCGTGTTTGTGTCTAGGGTTTATTGTTTCTGCATGAGTGATGAGAGAAGATGATGGAGCGAGAGAGAGAAAAGGGTTTGCCGAGAGTGGAGTTGGGGGCTATGTGTGAGTGGGGTTGAGAGCTTGTGTATTAAGGTTTTTTTTTTGTGTTTTTCCGTGAGAGTCTAGCTAGGAGAGGCAAGGGTTGAGTTTGTGCCTCTTTTTATAGGTAAAGGCTAAGGTTCTCCTTGTGTGAATAGGAAGGGAATCATGCAATCAATGGTGATATCTCCTAATTAATATCTCACAAGGAAAGCATCTAATTAAATTAGGTAGGAGATTTGTTCAAATTAGGAATGGATTTATTGATTTGATTTGATTTGTTTTAATTAGGTATGTGATTATTTAGATTTTATTTGATTTGTTTTAATTTCACCATGTGTTAAATATGTGTTTTGTTATTTTGGATGTGTTTTATTGGGCTTGGGCGTGTGGGTGGCCTTCTTTGGGCATGTGTTTGGTTTATTTGGTGGGCTTTAAAACAGAGGTCCAACAAGCGAATTCGAAGCTAAAACAAGCGAACTAAATCCACAAAAAATGCCAATTCTGACTTTTCCCTTCCGACGTCCGTTCCCGCAACTTTCACGACTTAAAAGGTAGTGTCTCTAAATGAGACTCATCATCGGGACTTACATGCAAAAATGCAGTGCCTACAACCCCTATATTAACAACCAACCTCACTGTAAAATCAGATTATCTACGAGCCTTACAAGTTTTATGGGGCTCGATTTGGAGTTATGTAAGTCTAGATATCGTAAATTTGATTTCCTCTTATTCTAAATATTATCACACGACACAAGGCCAATTATGAAAATCCCTTGTAATTAATTGAGAATAAGGAAAAGACTAAATTTTTGATAGAATGACCTCTTATATGTCCAGTTTATGTGGCTTTTTACGGATCTCAATTTCGTTTCTTAAAATTCAAATTATAAGCATTTGATTGCACACTACCCTGTTATGGTGCACATTTGGGTATAGCACGCTAATGAGTTCCATTTTACTCATTTAAGGCTACTAATACTCATTTAATATTTCCACACTCTAATATATAAATTAAGGTTGTAATATACTTTATTAACCATGTAAGAACTCATTACATTTTCCCTCCATAATTAATTACCAAAATTATTTCCACTTAGCTAAAATTACCCTAATCTTCCAGGCATACCACATGGCAATGAACTTGCAAGATTTACTGCAACTTCATATTGTTGAGGATTCCCCTCCTTAACCTAAGGCCTACCATATATGCATTCATTGACATACCATATATGCATCCATTGACCCTCAATCATAGGAGTTTGTCTGGCCAATCTTTCCTTTATTATGTAATCAATATTTATGTACATTTATTCTATTGTTCCATATGTAATCCTATATATATGAAAGGCTCTCACCACTCAAAACAGTGTAGTTTTCTAAACACTCTCATGGTATCAGCCTAAACAGGATTAAAATCCTCTGATCCTCATGGCCTCTGAATCTTCTACCACCCTCCTTCCCCTCAACACCATGATACATATGGTCAAAATCAAACTTTCCTCCTCTAACTACCTCTTATGGAAAAGCCAACTTCTTCCCTTTCTTGAGAGCTAAGGCCTACTGGGACATGTGGATGGCACTCTCAAACCACCACCCCCATTTGATCCTTCTACCTCTGAAACACCAACTAGCGCACACTTGGCATTGAAAGCCACGGATCAACGCCTTCTCAGTCTTCTTATTTCCTCTCTCACCGAGGAAGCCATGGCCGAAGCTATCGGCCTCTCCACATCCCGCGATGTCTAGACTGCTCTTGAAAATACATTTAGCCACCGTTCCAAAGCCCGTGAAATACGCCTCAAAGATGACCTCCAACTGATGAAGCGTGGCACTCGTCCAGTCACTTCTTATGCCCGTGCTTTCAAGGCCGTCTGCGATCAACTTCATGCCATTGGTCGCCCTGTTGATAGCACCGAAAAAGTTCACTGGTTTCTTCGTGGCCTAGGATCCGATTTCTCCAGTTTCTCTACTGCCTAGATGGCGCAAACGCCTATCTCCTGCTTCCCAGATCTCGTGTCCAAGGCTGAAAGCTTTAAAATTTTTCAAAAATCTCTTGAGACTCTGGTGCCTCCTGTTGCAGTATTCACTGCTCACCGTGGCTCTTATCAACGAAGTAGTGGCTCCTATCGCCCCAAGCGTGGCCGCGAAAATGGCCCCAACCATGAGACATCCGCTCTCGGCAATGGCCGTGCCCAACCCTCTCAAGGTCGTTGTCCACCACGCTGCCAGATCTGTTGTTTGGAAGGTCATTATGCTGATCGGTGCAAGAACCGTTATGATCGGCAACACCAGGACCACTCAGCACAACTTGCAGAAGCTTTCAACGTTTCCTGTAATGTCTCAGGCAGTGACGCATCTGACTAGTTCTTGGACATAGGAGCTTCGGCCCATATGACTCCAGCCCAATCCACTTTGGATCAGTCCACTAACTACACGGGTAAGGATTGTGTAATTGTAGGAAATGGTGCATCTCTGCCTATTACCCACACTGGTAAAATTTTCCCTTCCCCAAATTTTCATCTCTTAGATGTTTTGGTTGTCCCTCACCTCATAAAAAATCTTTTGTCCATCAGTAAATTAACACATGATTTTCCCTTATCTGTTACTTTTACTAATGATTTTTTCACTGTTTAGAATCGCCAAACGGGAAGGGTGGTGGCAACCGGTAAACGAGATGGAGGCTTATATGTGCTAGAGCGCGGCAATTCCGCTCTTATTTCTGTCCTTAAAAATAAAACTCTTCATGCATCTTATGATTTATGGCACGCTCGCCTTGGCCATGTAAATCACTCTATCATTTCTCTTTTAAATAAAAAAAGACAGCTTTATCTTACATCCTTATTACCATCTCCTACATTATGTGATACATGTCAACTTGCTAAAAATCACCGTTTGCCTTACTCTCGTAATGAACGTCGCTCATCTAATATTTTAGATCTTATTCACTATGATATATGGGGTCCTTCACCCGTCAAATCTAATTTGGGTTTTGCGTATTATGTTCTATTTATTTATGATTATTCTCGTTTCACTTGGCTTTATCCATTAAAATTTAAATCTGACTTCTATGAAACCTTTATCCAATTTCAAAAATTTATGGAGAACCAACATTCTGCTCATATAAAGATTTTTCAAAGTGATGGTGGAGCAGAATTTACTAGTAATTGTTTCAAAACTCATATTCATAATTTCGACATTCATCATCAAATTTTTTGTCCATATACTCCCGCCCAGAATGGTCGCGCCGAAAGAAAACACTGACATGTGACTGAAACCGATTTGGCCCTGCTTTTCCACTCTCACATATCACCCCGCTTCTGGGTTGACGCCTTTAGCACTGCCGCATACATCATCAACTGTTTGCCAACACCATTTCTTGGAGGTAAGTCCCCCTTTGAAATTCTATATGGTTCTTCTCCAAATTATGAAAACTTTCATCCATTTGGTTGTCGTGTTTATCCTTATTTACGTGATTATATGTCTAACAAAGTTTCCCCTCGTAGTATTCCGTGTATTTTTCTGGGTTATAGTCCCTCTTATAAAGGGTTCCGCTGTCTTGATCCTACCACCTCTCGGATATATTTCACTCGCCATGCTCAATTTGATGAAACTCATTTTCCCTTCCTCGATACCTCCCAAGCTCAACCCATATCGTCTCTTTACTTTTCAAATTTCTTAGAACCCAGTCTTCCCTCTACAAACATGCTCCCATCTTCTATTGCGCCCCACCCCGAGCACTTTACACAATCCGAATCCACCTCATGTAGTCTTTGTACTGACCCTCTGAATGAGTCTTTGCAGGCAACTGATTCTCTTGCAGGTCAAGCCTTGATGCCCTCGGCTTCCAGCTCTACTTCCCTTGAGATCTCCACCGAGCCAACTATTCCACCTGCTGCTACTTCAAAGGCTCCTCATCCCATGTTTACACGTGCAAAAGCCGGTATTTTCAAACCTCGCCACCCGACGAACCTTGCTCTTTTTGGCTACTATGCTCTTCTCTCAGCTCTACTTGCCTCCACTGAGCCCAAATGATTCAAATCTGCTGCTAAGAATCCTGCTTGGATCACCGCTATGGATGAAGAGATTCGAGCACTGCAAAATAATCATACCTGAATTTTGATCCCTCGACCCGCTAATACCAACATTGTGGGCTCTAAATGGGTGTTCCGAACCAAATACTTGCCTGATGGATCCATTGAGCGCCTCAAAGCCCGCCTTGTTGCCAAAGGCTATACACAGATACCTGGTCTCGACTACATTGATACTTTCAGCCCAGTTATCAAGGCCACTACTGTTCGTGTTGTACTCTCTCTTGCTGTACCCCATCAATGGCCCATCCGCCAACTTGACGTGAAAAATGCGTTTCTTAATGGCCATCTCACTGAACCGGTCTTCATGGAATAGCCTCCTGGGTATATTGACCCTCGATTTCCCAATCATGTTTGTCAGTTGAAGAAAGCATTTTATGGTCTCAAACAAGCTCCTCGTGCTTGGTTTCAACGATTCAGCTCATTTCTTCTTCAACTTGGTTTTTCTTCCAATCATACCGACACATCACTTTTTGTCTTTCACAAGCAGTCTGATATGATTTATTTGCTCCTTTATGTGGATGACATCATTATTACAGGAAATAATTCTTCCCTTCTGGACAGCTTTACTCGTAAGCTTAACTCTGAATTTGCTACAAAGATTTGGGTTCTCTCAGTTACTTTCTTGGTTTAGAAGCGACTTCCACAACTGATGGTCTTTTTATCAGTCAGCTCAAATAAGCACGGGACATTCTCACACGAGCTTAGTTACTAGACAGAAAGCCTATTCACACGCCCATGATTGTCTCTCAGCATCTATCTTCTGATGGCCCCCTATTTTCGGATCCCACTTTTTACCGCTCTCTAGTCGGCGCTCTCCAGTATTTGACTATCACACGCCCCGATATTGCTTATGATGTCAACTCTGTTAGTCAATTTCTTCACTCTCCGACTGAAGACCATTTCTTTGCTGTGAAACGCATTCTTAGCTATGTTAAGGGAACACTGAATTTTGGCCTCACCTCTCGCTCATCTGATGCTCCTAATGCTTTAGGAGCTTACTCTGATGCCGACTGGGCATGATGCCCTGACACTCGTCGCTCCAATTCTGGTTACTCTAGTTTTTTGGGTAACAACTTGGTTTCATGGAGTGCCAAGAAGCAACCTACTGTTTCTCGCTCAAGTTGTGAATCTGAGTATCGTGCCCTAGCTCTTACTGCCGCTGAACTTCTTTGGATCACGCATCTTCTTCGTGACCTTCGAATCTCTCTTCCCCAGCAGCCTATTCTTCTTTGTGACAACAAAAGTGCAATTTTTCTGAGCTCCAACCCCATCTCTCACAAGCGAGCCAAGCATGTTGAGTTAGATTACCATTTTCTCTGTGAGCTCGCTCTTAATAGTAAAATTCACACTCAGTATGTGCTCTCTTACTTACAGATTGCTGATATTTTCACCAAAAGTTTCCATCGGCCTCTCTTTCAATTTTTTCAGTCCAAGCTTCACGTCTGCTCCAATCCGACGCTTAGCTTGCGGGGGGGGGGGTGTTGAGGATTCCTCTCTTAACCTAAGGCCTACCATATATGCATTCCTTGACATACCATATATGCATCCATTGACCCTCAATCATAGGAGTTTGTCTGGCCAATCTTTCATTTGTTATGTAATCAATATTTATGTACATTTATTCTATTGTTCCATATATAATCCTATATATATATGAAAGACTCTCACCACTCAAAACAATGTGGTTTTCTAAACACTCTCACATATGTGCATGAAAAATTTTGAATTTTGAATATGTTATACTGGTTATGTCTAGTTTATGTAGAATTTTACGATTCATCAAACATAAATCTATAACTCAAGTTATAAATGAATCTATACATACTGTTCAGAATAGCACCAGCTTCGATTTAGGATTACTGTTATGGTTTCAATTGACACTTAAGCACAATCAATACTTAACTTTATCAATATATGTTAATAGGGACATGGTACAACTAACAGGTAAAACTCTTTAAAGTAAAACTCTTAAATTAAAGTAAATCATAATACCTATACCTAAATTGTCCGGACTGCTTTCCATAAACAGGTCAACATTTTTCGAAATTCACTGGAAATTCATGCTTCACTGGAAAAATCTGATTTTTAATTATGTTGTTTCTTATTGTGTCTAGTTTCCACATATTTTTACGGTTTGTTAATCAAGATCTAGAAATCATTTTATAAGTAAAACATTATACCCTGTTCTATGTAGTCCTGAATTTGAGTTTATGATAGTATTTGATTCCTAAAACTTAATAAACTAAAATTCAACACTTCATAAATATTCCTCACCATCTATCATCAATCCACCATATAAATCTACATCCTTATTATGTAAAAATTCTGAACTTATAATAGGATTAAGTTAACTTATCCAATTGTTCCACACACTATTCCTACTCTCCTTGCTACTTGTTCTTCCTTTTTCTTCTTCTTGATTTCTCAAATTTTGCTTGAGTAGTTGAAATTTTTCCCAGGAGAAATTTTGAGCTTTGTGTGTGTTTGTTTCCTTGACTTAAATAGAATAGGTTAGAAAATTTTAGACATTTATAGAAATTGAATACTAGATGGCCGGCCATTAATAAGGAAAATGGGTTTGATTTCTTAAGCCTAATTAAGCCCAAATTCATGCTTAATGAATTTACTTTAATGCCCTCCATTTATTAACTATTTACTTAAATCGGATTTGCATTAAATTAAGATATAAAAATCCCGTTAAAATTCTGTTATAATTTTTACTAATTATTTAGGTGTTACACTCGTGCCTTTTGACAACAATGCCACAAATACACAAACATAGCACAAGCACCATTATGCCGTCATTGTAATCAACATTCTGTGCACCACAAGCTGATCCAGACAATACATGTACCAGAAAATAATCATGCATTTTGATTTCATCAACAAAGATTCAAACACAAGTACTATTAGTAAATAGTTGGCTTCAGAAAAGGGAAAATCGATACTGCAGAAGGTGTGCTAATACACCAGCTAATTCTAGATTTTATATTTTTCCTTTGGTCATGAAGGCTGAGAAGTCCCCAAGGAGTGTGGCTTGGTGATATATGGCTCAAGATCTCACATTGAGGTATTGGGTTCGAATTTAGGGACTATGTTTCTTGTAAGAGTCTGAGAAAGCCGGGGTTTACCTGATCCGTTTAAATGGTGGGTTGGTGGCGGGATTTCCAAAGATTCTAAAAAAAAAAAAAAATGAAGTTAGAGAATTTGTCTCTGTGTGGTTTTGGGCATCTTTTACGACTTGTCAGGCTTTACAAACTGGGATAGAACAAGTTCAATGTGTACAGAAACATCATGGCCATCCAATGGAACTAAACTTTCAACCAACAAGTTCTCAAATCACACGACTAGTGAGGCAGGACAAGCACTAAACTGATGGCACAAGAAGTATTTTAGCAGTATATATGAAGATAAATAATTGATGGCATAAGGAACCTAAAAGATTAAAGACTTTTATTCATTTAATTGGAGTTAGGAAGATGAATAATTGATGAAAGGAGGAACCCAAAATATTAGACTTTTTTGGCTGGAAACTCCAACGCTAAACCACCGTTTTTGAGCTTAGGTGGAGCATGTAAAACCCTTTTATCTCGACTGTCCCAGATTCTTTACCACCCAATCACGCCCATTAGGGGCCAAAATATTAGACTTTGTATTCATTTAATTGAAACTTGACAAAAACAGCTTTGCCATCATTCCTCCAAAATAAAAGAGAGAGCTCAATTTTTCAAGGATGAAAGGGAGAGCACCTCCATCATCTTCCGGAAAGACAGCTTATATTTGAACGACAAGTCATTTTGTAATTTTGTAAATTGCTGGAAAACATAACTTGAATGTCGTTACTGTAGAATATTTTAAGATGAAGAGTTACATTTTTAAAAGTTTATTAAGCAAGTAATCCAATAATCCATCAAAGTCAAGAAACAATTATTTCTCTTTTTCATTTCAGCTTCAGCACAACAAATATTACTTTACAACAGACAACGCAGAGACAAAACCTTTGGAGACATGATCTCAGGATATAGAAAAAGCACTCTCCAGCCTCTCTGGACAAGAACTTTTTTCAAGAATCAAACATTTCGATGTGATCAAAGTCGACAAAGAAAGTGCGGATTTCCATAGGAGCGAGTTCCACCACCAGCTTCGCCGGATCAACAGGCCCTCCCCTCACTAATTTTGTTTCTTCTTTGGTAGATCCTTCTACTTTCCAAGCTAACTTCTTCTTCTCCATCGCGGCTCTTTCTTGATTGGCAGATAAGTTCATTTCGGTCACTTTACTTATCTGAAAGGAAAGGGAAGTGATGTAAAAAAAAAATTTGACATGCTTGCCGATGAATATGAACATTTTATATTCACGTATATGCTGCTTTTACCTTCTTGTCTGGAAACAGCTTCTTCAATTCCACACTTGTCATTACAGAATAGTCCTTGTCTTCTCCAGCCTAAAACAAGAATGTTGAAGAATTTTACTATGATGATTTGATGATAAAACACAATGGAGAATATAAGTATTGTAAATGCAGCAAAAAGGATTATTAGATTCATGCAGAACTAACAAAACTTGACAAGGAAATGCCAACAACTTTGTGCTTCCATATACGGTAAAAAGGTCCCGTAAAACTTCATGTTCATATTCCCTCACAAAGGACAAAATGCTTCTATAAACATTAGAAAGGTTTGAAAGGAGCCAATACCTCGTATAGGTGAGCCAACCGAAGGAGCACTTTTCCATTTTCAAGTTCCTGCAGTATTGAGAAAAAGAAAAAACTTTTACCAAGATACCTTAAGCAAGAAGAAACATGGTGATATGTGATCTCACTATTCATTACAAAGATCATGGAAAGCCAGTTTCAAAAATTGTTTGCAAGCCATTTTCCACTTACTTGGAGGGTGATTATAGCAATGTTATTGGGCAAAGTGTAGGATGGATCAATTCCTGAAAAAGTTGACTCGTGTGAATTAATCCAATTATCTCCATCCTGCAAAAGATCAAACGGTCACAAAAAATTGAATGTCCATGAAATCGAGTCCATTTTCAAGTTTTTATTTAACCTGTTCTGTGAAGGCTAAGAGAAGGGGAGAATATATCTCTTGGCCAACAGTGCGACGCCACTTGGCACCGTCTCCCAGAGGATCGATTCTAAGATAAAATTTTCCTTGAATCTGCAAAATAGTAACACATAAGATGTTACCTGCTACACCATATTGTGCAAAAGTAAATCAGAAAAGAGTATAACGGAAAAGGTGGATCAAGAGTCTATCACTAACAATATGGAGAGCACAGTAGCAGATGAGCAAGCGCAACACTAGCAATCAGTTCATTACAACCCCCTTTCATGTAACCAATTAGAACAAGATATGAATTTCTGCATCAGCTGGGAAGCATGGCAGGCCTAGTTCAAAGACTAAGGTGATGCTTTTAATCTAAAAGGAGGAAGGAGAGAACAGCAGCGGTGACTCCAACCATCCTGTTTTAGATACTATATCTTTTAATAAGTAATTGGTTCCTGTACTTGTATAACAGTCAACCTGGTGGATTCAAGTTAATCTATGAAAATGACTAGCATCAAGTGCAAAGGGATAGTAAAAAGTCAGATTATTATTCATAAGAAACCTAACTGAATGGAAAGGGATGATGCTCCTGATAACCAAAACAAGATGATGGCTGACATCAGAGACCCAAGTTCAACAGTTGTTCTTAAGAAGATGAGTTGGAAGGGAATACTTACAGTCAAACCTTCACAAGCATTTTGGACACAAACTTTTTCATTTAGTACCTCGCCAACACCTCTGGAGTCATCGTGAAGCATCCTCCTATAAGACAAGAGAATGTTGTTAGAGATATGATGACAAGCAATCCTGGTTATACAAATGACACGTTGCACAATGTTATAAAAAATAAACCTAAAATCAAACCAATGGAAGATATTACAAACCTGTGGAGCATCAATTCAATCTGACCATCTGCTAAGCTAGATCCTCCAACTGAGCGATCCACTAACACAGAGAGTTCTGTATCTTTATCTTGCATGTAAATTCCAAGATTAACCTAGAGGGCAGCTCAGAAGAGGGAAAGATAATCCTTCAGTCGAGTTGTTCATATTTGACAGGAAAACCTCTCAGAATCACCATATTCAGAATACAGAGATCATATATCCTCCAAATATATGTTGGAGAATAAGCTGGAAGATGATAACAAAGAAAGAGAGAAGATGAAACAATCACATGACAAGACATACAGGGTAATAGTTTCCAGAAATTGGTTGGTTCACTTCCAGGTCCCAGTCACTCCTGAAATCTCGAATCTGCAAGTCATTTAAGACAATTGAATTGCACAACCATGAAACAAAAATTAACGTCACAATCAAGATAACTTCTGTAAGTAAGACTTCACATTGAGTTTCTCGTCTGTATCTTTTTTATTTTTATGAATATAATTAAAACTTAAAAAAAGGAATTCCAATTGTCTCAAATATGCTATCGAAGGGCAACATACCCTTTTAATGAAGTCACGCCCATTAGAATCTGTGTAGAATGTTTTGTTCGTCTTCATGGTTGTGGTAATCTGAGTTGTGATTTCTTTCCCAATCCTATCATCTATGGGTACAGGTCCAATCTAAGTCATGAAATAAAAGTCAACAAATAAATCATAAGTAACTTCTTGATCATTTAACAATAAGAAGGTAAAAGACTCTCACGTCTTTGAGAAAATTTCAAGAAGGATTAACTCACAGTGAACTCAACTTCAGCATGTTCCTTTCCCTTGTATACCCTGGTAATCTGTGCATTAAGCAATATTTTATTAATGAAAGTTGGGGAACAAGACCATTTGCAAGAAAATAAAATTCCAATTCTCTGTTGTTCACATATATATTACAATTCTGTAAATCATTGCTCTCAAAAAGCACCAAAATGAGCACTTGAGATTTTCCGCACAGCCTAGCACAATTACTAAGCAAAGTACAAAACCATGATAACCACAAGATCAATTATGAAAGTGACAATATTTTTTGAGAGATTTACAAGAAGAGACGTAGAGAGGAACTTACACATGAATTAAAGTCATTTTCCAGTAGTTGTTCCCCTGAATATCAGTTAAATATAGAGAACCATGCACAACAAACATAAACAAAAGCCTTTTGAGCCCAACCCTATATTTGTTAATTTAATACATGCAGCTCTATTTCATGAAGCTGGATGCCATCACCAGGGGCGGAGCCAGAAAAAATGGCTCATAGGGAGCAAAATAATAAAAATAAAATAAATTTTTTTAATGAAAGTAGATATTTATTGTGTTTATTGGGGAAATTATGCAACTAACAATGTAATTTCAAGAAAATATTAAAATAAACACACACACACAAACACACAAACAATGTTAGAGCCAGAGTTTAAATGACGATATACAAACATTTCACATGCGCGCGCGCGCACACACACATATACAAACAATGTTAGAGCCAGAGTTTAAATGACGATATACAAACATTTTACTTTTCAATTATCCTTCTTTATTATGCGACGATTTCTTCACACTATAAATAGGCAAAAGCATCAAAATACATGGTCTATAGCGGAAGTTGTTGAATCAAATATAAAGCTTTTGACAAGATAACCACCTGAGATATCCAAGGACTGAGATTTTGATGTACTTCATCGAACAAAGGACCCCGCACAACAGTTAGTTGAGCCTGAACATAAGTTTCCATTTCTATTCAGACACTTGATTCTCGATAAGTGACAAATCTAAAGTGATATTTTGGATATCAGTGCAAAATTTTGATCAATTACTTAATTAAATAGAATACCTGGCTCTCCGACTTTATGGGAAATGTAATATTTGGGCGGAAAACATATGCACCAGAGGCCTTCAACAAATATTCAGAGTTTCAGAATGCCAACCACTAACAATGTTTTTTCCCAATTATAAACTAGTTTTAAATTTAATGGAGAACATAACAAAGATAACAGGGAGAAAAAGGCCACAACAACATAACAAATATCTCCATATCTACCTGAGGGTCTTTATCAGTTCCATCATTTCCAGAATAATAGCAGTATGATTGTTCAGCAGATGCTGTCACCTTCATAGGTGATCAAATAAGAAAATAAATGTTATTATTACAGAATCATCGATGCTGAAATTATAACATTAAACAAGAGCTTACGCCAATGGAAGAAAGTATCACCAAACAGAAGCATTCCATACCAAGAACATAGTATACCTGATTTCTGTTATTAACATAATGAGTGAGTTTTCCTTCATCTGCAGAATAAAGTAGCCTTAGATTTCCTTGACCAACTTCTATGCTATTACTACTGCTTCCTTCTGATGTGTACACTGTCGAAATGGTTGAACTAGGACCTTTATTTGAAAAGGTGAAACGAAAATAACAATGATAGACAATGGTCAGCAACTTGAACTGTTTCCCATACTCTCAGCTTCACTAGAAGGTTGTTTTACACAACACCAACATGTCTAACCTGATGGTTTGGCAACTGAGACTGTGTATGTGATGAAACCAAGAGGTGGTACAGACGCTGAAAATGCAAGCCAATATTTAAGCGTTTCACTAGGGGATTTACCCACGTGTGCTGTAACATAGTGATTTCTTATCCTCAGTGTGGCATTGGCCAGAGGTGTGAGCTGAGATTCAACTGTTTTCCCACCTGAATCCTTTACAATAAGCTTATCAGTGGAGACCTGTAGCAAGTTTAAGACGCAGCTTGTAAACCTCGAGCAATCATCAGCTAACAAAAAGAAAGCTAGAAAAGGATACACAATTTCTCTTCTTTACAAGATAATAAGAGGCCAAAAAAAAGACAATATCCATCAAATAAGGAACAACAAGAAATATATAGATCAGACCAATGTCGTAATTTTCTATTTAAAATGCATGCTATCACATCAGGACAATTCACTCTAGAAAACTAGCAAAACTCCAATCACATTCTAGATGAGCCAAGAAACACATTACTTAATGCCATGACAGCAATAAGGAAGCACTCACCGGAATTCGCACTACTTCCTCTCTCTTCCATCCTAGAGGATTGTAGATTACAACGACCTACAATGGAAAAGAGAGAGCAAAATGATAAACGAATTTGAAGAACCAACTTAACACAAGAAAAAGTAAACAAAATAAGCTCGACTAATATCCATACCAAGCTTTTGCCACCAGATGAGACTGCTTCTGATGGAGGACAATAACTTATATTCAGAAGCGGACACTGCCAAGAAATCCACATTACAGAATTCAGCAAAATAATCCACACAATAGTTTTTCTCAGAAAAATTTAAACAAAAAGGCCCACCTGAAATGGATATGCTTCAGGAGCATGGATATTGCTACTGTATTAGATGATAATATGAAGGGAAGCACATGAACATGTATTCTTCTTATCTAATCATCAAACATGGTCCAATGACCAAGTCTCCATGTGTATCACAATATGGGTACTTAAAATGAACCCTATTTCACCATATGCACTCCTTGTTAATCTTTTCAGTGAGCTATATACTAATATATGTGCCTGAGAACTTTCAATTATATGTGAAACCAAATAACTTTGTTGAAAAATCTCCACCAAGACACGATAAGGAAGGGAGTAACAGCTCATGTTATAGCAGAAACATATATGGAACATTATGTGCAACTGCAAATGTTAACATCAGTAAACCAAGAAATATATCATGCTAAATATTTCCTTTTAAGAGAAGGAATATCACACAGCCCCTACACCGTGAAAAGCAATAAGATCAAAAGCTATTCAAACTCAGCAGATAGACGAAACAGCTCAAAGACATGTATACTACCTGCTGAAAGTTTGCAATTGCCTTCTCCTGTCCAACACTTGATCTTGAGGCTGTTAAAGATGCAAGTGAAGAGGCAACCAATTTCTCGGCCTGCAGAAGAAAAGATCAGACTTTCACATTAATACAACAATGCCGGTCAATAAACAAATTTATCCGAGATATCAAACTGAAATTTACCTCAATAAATCCTATTGAAATTCGCAAAGCATAATCATCTGCAACATGCTGCCGTTCTGTACCACTAACTGCATCGTGATGTTGAGCAATTGCCAGAGCATCAGCCAACGCATTTGTGTTTGGGCCCGAACTACTTTTGCCTTTAAAGAATTCTAGTTGCCTTGCTGCCTAATTTTCGCAAAGAAAAACAATGATGTCATAACATGAGAGTCCACAAGAAGAAACACACTGCAAAGACAAGGAAGAGCTCGATATCTTACAAGATAGTAACCACTCATCGTTCTGACATAGCCCTTAAGGGCTGGCCTACTTGTAAAGTAGCCTGTCCAATATGCATTTGGATGATCTGCATATCTGAAATGGTTTTCATTCTTTAACCAAGATTCAGCCAAATGACGAAATCTTCTAAAACCAAGAGTACCAAAATTATAATATCAGACTTACGGGAAGAAATCTTCAGTCTTGAGAGGCCATTTTTCATTTGCAGCATATTTTGCATCAGTGTATATGGATGGAGTTGAATATAGAGCATTTACACGTCCATCCTGAGAGTTTCTCGACCGCAAAATATTTAGTAACTTAAAATTTCATTAGAGCTCTAAACAACAGAGGAGATAAAGATCAAATGAACTAGAAACATGAACCACATAATAATATAAATACCTACACTAATCTTCTTAATGCATTCATTGCCAAAATGAGTTCTAAAAATTGAGTACCTTATTAACATAATGAATGAACTTGTCCATCTGTCTGAACCATGAATTTGCATATTGGTAGCGAAAATCCGTCCCCATCAGCCACATTATATGATTTGTCCTGGTTACATTGGCCTAGACATTTAGATAGAAATAAATAAGATTATTTTCAACCATTGAGCTAAAACACAGTGTTAGGACTTAAATACAATCATTGGGGCATAAGCTATAAGGTTAGGCTTTTGAATTGAATGAACTTAATATGGTAGCAGAGGTGGGTTGACCAAGTGGACTTCTGTTCAAAATTTCCCTATCGTAATAATAAAATTGCTGAACCGTATCCTAGAAGCTTAAGCTTTTGGGTTGAGCTATTACTTAATCCACAAAAGACTTAAAATAGCATCTACGTGAGTAAATACAAAAAAAAAAAAAAAAAAAAATCAAATATTCCTTCCTATATCTTACCTGAGCTAAAGCAGCAGCTACAAAGTCATTAACTCGCTCTTCAACGTTATAGTCAAACAAGAGAATATCATCCTTCAACCAAAAAATATAATAATAATGTGAATAGGAGTGCTAAAGCAGAAAAGAAAGATATGCTATGCATCTTTTACAAATTCACCTGAATAGGAGGGGATACATCATTAATTTCAAATGTAAAACCATCAGGAGGGTCGTAATGTCTAGGAAATATACCAGTGAAAATCTGCACACCAATTTAACAAAGCTTCAAAAGTATGTTTTAGAAATTATAAGAGGTGACTCTATCTCCAAAAATCTTTAGCACTTAAGCAGCAAGAAATGCAAAACAAAAACAGGCATTATGGACCCAACCTGTGATGATGAACCAAGAGACTTGGAACCCCTCCATACAACCTCAAGATTCTTCTCCTTTAGTCTCTTAGCTCGATCTTGGTAATCAATTCGAGCAAAATACAGAGAGTCAAATCCTAACTGCAACAAAATCCAAGCACATAACTTCCAGATGCCATAGACTGACAGAAATATCACATATAATCAGGAGTGGATCATTAATCCACATGTAATGTCCATCACTGACATTCCAACTTATATCAAAACACAATTTCAAGATTTTCATCATCAATATAGTAGAAAACGAGCAACTTAAAATATAAAGAACGATGAACAACTGTAAACTTTATATTTCAATAAGACATACCTCTGCCCCAAGCAAGTAGGCTTGAACAGCAGAATGCCCGAAAGGGTCAATCTGCCAACCAACTCTAGGAAGCTTTCCAAAATTATCTTTGATAAACCAATGCCCCAGTGTCGTCTGATCAATCAAGTCAATGTAATGAGGAGTTGCCTCATCATGCATGCACATACCACCATTTCTTCAATAAAACAATCAAAATCAGTCTTGGAATCAAGAATTACAATCAACGCCCTCTAGTTACTCTTATCAGAGTAAACTGAAACATACATAAATTCTAGTTGACCCGAGTCAACAAGTTCCTTAACTTTAACTTTCATTGCCTTACTTTGCTGCCTCCACCATCTTTGAAAAAAAGCCTTGAAAATCAAAATCAAAATCAAAATCAGTCAAAGCAAAAATAAAATTATGTGAAGAAAAATATAAAATGGGTATCATACCATTTCAACATAGATGAACTTGCGATTCTTGTCATCTAACAAAGCTGAAATAACAGAATCAAGCACGTTCTGTACACAAGCTCCCTGTTCCAAAATACACAAATAATTAACTAATGAACTAACAATAAGGAGCAGCAGCTAATGAAAAAAAAAAAGAAATTGAAACATTGACTTACTCGAATTGAATTATTAGCGCCGACGTAGTACTGATCAACGGTCTTCAACCAACCGACATCATCGTGGGAGTGAGGAACCAAATGAACATTGATTTTATCGGGAACGATTCCGGCCGTTGTATTGTAAGCTATATATTCCGACTTTCCGTTGATGATTCCCGCCAAAATGATGGCGATTGTTAGCGCGATCATCGTATTCTTGCGTGCAGAAGTGAGACTGAGCTAGCTCTTGCTGTTGTGTTCAGTTTTTGAGAGCGTGTTGTGATTGTGTTGGTGGCAAATTGATTACAACTTAGTTGGAGTTTATGATGTATTTTTTTTAATTAGATACTGGATGTTGGGAGTTTTATTTAATCCATTTAAATTCGGATTAAGTGATTGTTTAGAATTTAGCTTGAGTTCGTGATATATTTCTTAAATAGAGAATAGTTAAAAATTTTATCTATTTCATTTAAATTTGGATATTGTGATTTGGTGGCGTTTTCAAGATTTTCAAGAAAAAAATAGTGTTAGTGAGTGAGTGAGTTGGTCTTTCACGAGTTAGACTCATAAATGACGTGAAAACTTGGACATTGAATGGTTGTTTTAATTAATTTTATTTATTTAACAGCAATGATATGTAAACAAAAAAAAAAGGATAGAGGAACCTAAATTTTTACCCGTGTATATTTATTATGAAAATGATAAGGATAAGGATATAGATGACTGATACAAATCCAACTAGAGATGTATTAAAATAAAGTTATTTTAATAATATATGTGGCTGAATCTATCCAGAAAATGATACAGACATAAATAGATGACATAGATCCAGTCACATATGTTATTAAAATAATGTTACTTTAATGCATCTCTAGTTGGATTTGTATAATTCATTTGTCTCTCTTTATCATTGTTTTATTTATTAATAATAAAAAAATTATAAAAAAAAAAAAGTGAAATCATTATATTATTATTATTATTATTATTATTATTATTATTATATTATTATTATTATTAAATACATCAAAATGAAAAATAAAACAAAAATCTAGTCCCCTCATTATCCTTGTTTTGTTTACATAACATTTCTGTTTATTTAATATCTGTGTCTCGCTTGTGAGGAAAGGAAACTAAAATCGTGTATGTGAAAAAGCGTGTACCCTATGCCTGAGTCTGACAGATGATGAAAACAATGAAAGTGATGATGACTCATATAGGATAAGGTAGTCTAATTTTCAAACACCACCCTTGTACTATTGCAATTCATATATTGCTATCTTAATCCTAAACAATAATTTCATCCAATCGATTTTGACCGCTTTAAATAGATATATATATTTTTTGATGATTTTGATTGATTAATAGGTTGATTTATGATTTTTGGTTTTTCAAAAATCAATCAATTTTTATTTTTTAATCAATTTTTATTTTTAAATTTTTTTAAAGTTTTGATTGATTTTTTTTTTTATGAAAAACGAGAAAACATAACAATGGAGAGTTTCACTTAACTATCGAGGTCATGAATGATAGGTCATGCCTAAATAGGCGAAAGCAGTAGTTCTAGGACGAAGCCGAGTCAATATGAAAGGCAGGCAAATTAAGCGAGATCAAATCGAGTCACTAATGAAATGGCGAAAGAGGGCTACCTACCTTATGTATATCGGATTAGTAATCAGAAAAAAAAAAAAAATGAAATCCAAATAGAGATAAGCTGCCCATGAGCAACCCAGGAAAAAAATAACACTAGTTGATTTTGAGCAAATTATACTCCTTGTAGATGCTTTTTCAAGATGCTTTTTCAAAAGCATAGAGTTAGGCAACACAGGAAAAAAGGAAGGGAACAATGAAATTTTGGTCCATGGGGTTGAAACTGCACTTTGATGGGTAAAGTTTTACTTAAAGATGTTGAATAAGGGATTCCCGGTGCGGTTGTCGGTTGATATCTCTTCAAAGTGGCGGGATTCGAATCTATGGTCGACTCGACCCTGACTTGCTGGGTTGGGTGATCGAGTTAGTATCTTTGTCGTCATTGTATCTGAAACAGACACGTTGTGTTACACCTTATCTCCCCTACCCATATTTATCGACTTGCCCCTATTTGTTTTTAGTGGGAGCAACCTCTTTCATGTCCAAGCTAAAAATACATGATTTTATTATAAACGATGAAAAAAATGAGATTATTCTTAAGTTTAATATCAAAATAATAATATAAGTAGTCTTAATTTATTATATTTTCTTAAGTAAAGATAAATTTTTCTACTCATATCAAAATGGTCCTTATTAATATTGACTTAATTAAAGACTCTTAGATTATTTAGCATTTTTAGTAATAAATGAATGATTTTAGTGATTTTTAGAGAATGTTGAGAGTGTTAGTGTTCCTAGAACATGCCAATGATCTCTAAGAGTGATTCGTGTGTGAATTAATCAAAGGGAATTGCGGAATACTCACATTGATCGGCTTTCAATTTCGAAAATTTCCATGGATGTGTAGAAGCTCCAAGCTTTCTATGTTGTTTCCAACTCAATGATGAGTTTCCCTATCACCTTATTTGCTTTTTGAAGTACTAGTTTGCTTTAATTTTTGCAACAAAAAACTCAAAATGGGAGAAGGAAGCTCACGGCAATTGCATGGAGAAGAGAGAGGAATAGTTTTTTTGGTTTTTGATATTTTGTTTCTAAACAATTACCAAAAAAAAAATATTTTCCAAAAAGTGTATATACTTATGCCAAAAGCAAATGTTTAAGTGTGTAATACAAGTTTCCAACAAAAAATCCACCACTAACTCCTATCACCAAAAAGGTGACTTATGATGTAAGTTGATGGGCCCCACTTTAAATTCAAAATTCATGTGGGCTTGTTCAACACACTTCGGGCTCAGATTCGTTTAATTCGATTAAACGAATTTTCCGTCGTAACGTAATTAAATCTAATTTAAATAAATAATAATGCCTAGAAAAATTATTACGGAAGTCGCTTGCGAATTAATTCCAAATTAATTCGTTCGCTTGAATTAAAATCCAATTTTAATTCCGTGTTGAAATCCGATTTCAATTAATATATCCAATTTATTATTTTAGTCCAAATAAATAAATTAAATAGAAAAATTCAATTTAACTATTAAATTTATTTTACCGATTAATTCCAAATTAATCGCTCTCTTTCCTCTCGACGAATTTAATCCCAGATAAATTCTCAACGCAATTAATCCTAGATTAATTCTTGCCGTAATTAATCCCAGATTAATTTTCTCTCTCATAATTAATCCCAGATTAATTCTGTTCGAGTCAAATATCATCGGTGAATCTTTGGGAAGCGACCCAAGAGATCCCTGGATATGTTGGCAGTTAATATGGTCATCAGACTATCCGAACACGTGCGTACCCGGTACCACGTTCTTACTGATTTACAAGACATGGTTGGCTTCTAGCAAAACACCGTGACTACCTAATTCTCCAGAAATATTCTTTAAATGAATATATAATCTTTATCAGACGTAGTATACTAAGTATTGCGTATTACGATCCAGTATCAGATGTCACATGCTAGGCCTAGGGCTGGAATTGTGTATGCCCCATACGAAACATATATCGGATCACATGCAACTAGTCTCTATAATCGGATAATCATGACCTAGTCATATTATCCCGATGACTGCAGTTCTTAAGAGTACTAGTTCCGTATCCTGCGTGATCATCATCTCCATATGACTGAAGTGATACTTCCATCTTGACATCACACCCAATACACTACGATTCTCAGTAAACCCAGAAGAGGCGTACACAGAACCTGTTAAAGCCCCGGACGACCAAAACCAAAGCGTATTGATTGTCGCAAGTATTAGCGATGCAAGTCTCAGGTTAAGACCAAATACACCTACCCTGATTCGGATTCCCATAGACACATAGTCATACTACCAATGAGATTCTGAGGGGTCTATCTAGAGCGAAGCTATTCCCGTACCATCGACAAACAGAACCTCATATCACACTTGCATAAATATCCAATACTTAAATATATGAGAACTATGTCGTTAAGCTTCCATAACGCGCACAAGTGCAATACTAGTCTATTCCGCATTATCGATGTCCAGTCTCGATAATACTACGACTAGAGATATTTAATGATTAAACCTTCCGTGGATTAATACTGTCTCATATCTTATTAATCCGGTACTAATCATATGGACTTTTATCATTTATATATCCAAGTAATCCAATTGCAAAATGATAAAATAGCAATTTTCTTTGTCACATAGTTAATTTTGTACAAGCACATCATGTCCTTTATAAAATAGTGATGCTATGGGTCATAATTGTCCAACAATCTCCCACTTGGCCTATAGCCAATCACTCATGTGTCCAACACTTGAACTATGTACAGGTCGCTCATGCTTATGCTGAGATATTATTTTCGTTAGCGGATTTACAAGGTTATCATCTGATGTGATTCATTCGATCATCACATAGCCATGATGTATGATCTCACGAATTAGATAAAACCATCGAAGTACATACTTGGATCGTTGATGTGACCGTAATTCTTTAGCATGTGTTGTAGCCTAGCTGAGCTGCTAACAGAACTACTCTTAATCCAATTAGGAATTTTATAGATCCAAAATACTTCTTTTGCTACCTCAGCCACAACAATCTATTCTGCTTTGTCGTTGAATCAGCAACAGTATCTTGCTTGGAAGATTTTCAGCTCACTGTTCCGTTGTTCAAACAAAATATGTACCCTTATTGCGACTTACAGTCGTCTTTATCGATTAGGAAACTTGCGTCGGTGAACCCAATCACCTCAAGTTCTCATTCTCTACAGATTAAGAAAGCATCATTAGTTCATCCAAGATACTTAAGGATGTTCTTAACATCAATCCAGTGACCATCACATGGATCGGCCTGATTGTGACTCCATATGCTTAAAGCATATGAGACACCAGGTCGTGTACATATTTGTCACAGTACGAGTTCTCGGAGAGTGCCAACAACTTTTAGATCTATCCCAGTAGATCCTTATTCCTAGAATAAAGGTTGCATCTCCCAAGTATTCCATGAAGAATTTTAATGAAAGCCAAGATTTCAGCGATTGTTAACATGGGAATGTTATTTCCAAGAAATAATACATCATCAATGTATAGGACATCCAATGTCAGTGCGCTCCCACTAACCTTCTTATATACACAAGAATCATCTTCGTTTTGAATGAAACCATATTCTATTATGATCTCATCAAAACGTTGGTTCCAAGAACACAATGCTTGTTTCAATCCATAAATGGATCGATTTAACTTGCAAACATTGTTTGCATGTTTCGGCATAACAAAATCGTCAGGATGTTGTAAACATCCTCCAAACGGTTTCCGTTAAGGAAAGCGGTTTTTGATGTTCAGCTGCCATATTTCATAAATGAAATATGCAGCACTTGCAAGCATTATCCGAATGGATTTAATCATGGCAACGGGTAAAAGGTTTCGTCGTAATCGATACCATGTTGAGGACGATACCCTTTCACTACAAGCCTAGCTTTGTACGTTTGTATGTTGCCATCCATGTTTGTCTTCACCATGAAGACCCATTTGCTACCAATAGGCACAATGCCTTCTGGTACATCAACCAATGTCCAAACTTGGTTGGTATACATGGAATCTATTTCGGACTTCATGGCACTTTGCCATAAACCGGAGTCAATACCTTGTATCGTTTCCTAGTCCGTTCTTCTTCCTCAATAAGATTGACATCTACATGAGGTGAGATCAGAAACCCATACCTCTTAGGTTGTTTCCTGACTCTCTCCGACCTACGCGGTTCTTGTGTATTAGAAGATTATGGTACATATTAATCCCTGATGAACTGTTCATGTTTTGTTAAGGGATCGATGCCAGAAATAGTATCACACCGATTTTCATCGAGTTATACTTTCTTCCCACTTACCACTGCATTTTGGTATTCCTCTTAGGAAAACCGCATGGAGAGCAACCAATATCTTTGTTCTCTTGTGAGTTGTGGAATTAGTTTCCTTAGGATAACCAATTACAAATGGGCACTTATCCAATTTGGGTTGTAGTTTGATATCATCCAAACATATGCCCAACATTCCCAAATCATCAGGAATGAGAAACTCGGTTTCTTTCCTGTCCATATTTAATATGGAGTCTTTCCAACAAACTTTGGTGGAACCTTATTCAAAATAAGTATTGCATTGTTCAATGCGTATCCCGTGAAGGAAATTGGTAGCTCAGTGTGACTCATCATTAACCTTACCATGTCCAACAAAGTCCGATTTCTCCGTTCGGACACACCACTCAATGGAGGTGTTCCGGGAGGAGTCCACTATGAAAGAATACCATACTCTTTCAAGTAATCGAGAAATTTATTGCTCAAGTATTTTCCCACTTCGGTCCAACCATAATATCTTAATACTTTTGGCCGTCTGTTTTTCTACTTCATGTCGAAACTCTTTGAATTTATCAAAAGTTTTCGATTTGTGTTTCTTAAGAAACACATAACCATAACGCGATGCAATATCCGTAAAGATTATGAAGTATTTTTATTCACCTCTAGCCTAGCTAGACATGAGCCCACATACGTCACCATGAACGAGGGCTAACAGCTCGGTGGCACGTGTACCTTTACCGCTAAAAGGCACTTTAGGCACTTTGCGAAATAAACAATATTCGTAGACATCATATGATTTAGGATCAAATCTGTCCATAGCATTCATTCTTCAAAAGAGTGGATATACGAGTCTTGTCAATGCGTCCCAGACGACAATGCCACAAATAAGACTCATCTGATTTACTCAGTTTGAGCTTTTGTTTGTCATGTTATATGTTTGAGATTCATTTATATTCGAAATATAAATATTGTTATTCACATCTAATGTGTATATCTTAATATCACATTTATAAACAAAACACCCAGTGTTCTGGAACATAAAGGTTTACCCGCAACGGGTTAAACTAGATATAAAGATAATATTTCTAGTAAAACTAAGTATATTATAACAGTTTCATAATTTAAGTACATGCCCAAAGGGCAGTTCCAAAACTTAAGTTTCCACAGCCAAAACAGCGACTCTCGTCCCGTTTCTGACTTATAGGTCGATCTCAGCTGAAGCTAGTCTCCTACTAATCAACAGATCCCGCACATCAGTACATATGTATGTACCACACCCAGTATCAAAATCCAATTTTAAAATTAGTAGTGGATATGTTTATGACAAACATACCTGAAGTCGGAGCCTTGCCCGTCTTCACTTCCTTCATGTCTGCCTTGTCCATATGGCAGTCACGCTTCCAGTGACCCTGTTTGCCACAGTTTAGGCAGACATGTTGGGATATGTCCTTAGTCTTCCCAAAAGACTGTGACGATTTTTCCTTTGCCCTTTTCTTCACACCCTTAGAAGCCTTCGGCCAAGCCTTGGCCTTCTGGGATGTCGAAGTAAGATGTGTCTTGCGCTTCTTGCCTTTTTAGAAGCTCTGGCTTTACTTTCTTGAGCATAGCTGACCGGCGTAAACACACACGTATAACGCAAGCGCACGTATCGTTCAAGTAGTATAAAAATATCGATCCCACGAGGACTTAATATCAAAACTATTAATTTTATGAGGTCAAATGATTACTAGTATCTAACAGGTTGATTGATTGATTTGAAATGGTGACGATTCTAAATTTAAAAGCAAGTAAATAAATTTGTCGAAAATAGGTTTTAAGAAAATTCAATATTAAAAACTATCTAGGGTTGTGATTTCTTCCAATATCATTTTAAAGATGAAGTGGTTATCTTATAGTTGGGTAACATATTGATTTATTAACCTGGAACACTAAATTATGTGTAAGCCTCTGTCGATGGTCAGACACAAATACCCAGTTTAACCCAATTGAACCATATGTCTATGTCAACCAAATTATCTGGATTCATTAAGTTTAAGTTCCAATTATGGCTACCCCCGCCCGACAGGTATATTCATATCCTGTAAGGAAATCTATTAAAGGGTTATCTATCCTCAAGGAAGATCGTGAGCTATTGAGTCTAAGGCTGAAACCTAAAATCCCTATGTCTAGTTCATTTTAGATTTACCAGATCAATTTTATTAATGGCCAGTTAATGAAAAAGCATTAAGTTTAAGACTCAATAAATAAATCTTTATATTACCCAAGCTATAATCTAACCCCTTATAAACCAGTGATATTGGATTTCATCACAACCCCAGATAACTGGCTTAGTTATGACACATATTTACGGGTAGTAAAAAAAACTTAATTAAAATAAAAGACATAAAATAAAATACTGAAAATTTTAGGACTAAAAATAAAATGCTGAAAAGTAAATGCTGAAAGTAAATTGCTAAAAAGTAAATTGCTGAAAAGTAAATTACTGAAAAGTAAAAATTGAAAATTAAAGAAAGAAAAGTACTGTGCGTAAAAGTAAATTGCGGAAAGTAAAAACTGAAAAGTAAAGAAAAGAAAATGCGAAAGCGAAAATTAATTACTAAAAGCTATAAATAAACAAACAAGATACAATCTTCTTAGTATTCTTAAGGAATTCCTTAGAAGAAAGTATGAATTTTACAAATGAAATGGCTTGGTATTTATAGGGAAAAGTTTCCCTCCATCAAATCATCCACCAAATCAATTATTAATTTCTCCACTAATTGCTTTACTAATTGCTACACACCACCAATCCATATTAATTGCTCCACTAATCTCTTATCATGTTTGGTGATGATTTGATAATTTTTATTATTTATTATTAATTTATTTTTTGCTTTGAAAATGATTGAAAGTGACTTTAATAATTACACAATACACACTTCTGGATTGTTCATCAATTTCGGGCATGCAATCTTCAGAATTCGAAATTATTTTGTCTTTAAAAGTTGTAGATCTTTGAGTGTTCTTTAATCTGGAACTTGAATCAGCTCAATCCAATATCTGAGTAAAAAGTTATGCCCAAAATACGACAGATGCGCAAAACTGGAATTTCCAAAACTGCACTTCGTCAAAACGCCCTTTCAAATTTCCAATCTCCAAAATTAAAATATCAAGTCCAATAATTGCCCTTATTTGACCCATATTTCATCCTAAATGATTTCATTGAGACCTGATATTATTTTATCTGCAAAATAAACTAAAACACATCAAAACATTCATCAAACCCGAGAAACTAAACAAAATATTAAGTTAAGGGGCGGTAAATATTGATATATTTTCCGCTCATCACACCCCCAAACCTAACATTTTGCTAGTCCTCGAGCAAAACAACAAAATAAAAATAAAATTAAACTAAGCCACTTTCGTAGGGATCACGGTTGCATTTAGCATATGCAACAAGCCTTTAAACCCCTAGGTGTCCCTAGTGGACGAGTTGTAGTCTCATGTGAGGGTTTACAGCAATGATACCCACAAACATTTTACAAAAGTAAACAGGTAATAAAACTAATGCACACAAAAGCAAAAAGACAAGCGAAAAGAGAATAAAGATGTTAGTGACTAATCAGGTGAAACTTTTACTCCAAGTTACTAGTTGTTTTGTTTCATTCTAAATTACCGAATAAGTAAATTCTCCGATTATTTTTACCATTCTCCATATACACAGCCAACAAAATATTAATCAACTCATTTTTGCCCACAACAGTCATAAGTGCAGTTGATAAGAGAGTAATATTTTTGTCCTAAAGTTTTATCAGAATTCACACCTTTTTGCAGCAATGGAATAATTTTTCTGATTTTTTCTTTGATTTTTCTCTATTTTTTTTTATATACAATATCTTCCATCTATGTAACGAGTGTTGGGTCGGTGGCTCCCAAACCAGTTGGCTTTAGGGCACCAGGTGTTAAGACACCCCTACGGACTTAATTACCCAGACTTCAAATATATATATTTTTTTTGCAGCATCTTTGATCCATGTAACGAGCTTTGGGCCAGTGACTCCCAAACCAGTTGGTTTTAGGGCACTAGGTGTTAAAACACCCTTACAAACTTAATAACTCGGATCTCGGACGTTTTTTTTTTTTTTTTTTTTTTTTTAAACCATTTCTTTTTGAGATGTTTCTTCCAATTAAACTAGAGCACTGAATATTACAAACTTTTCAATTTTAGCTCATGTCCGTATGTTACCATGTATGTTGATAATATCTGTCAACTGAGCATATGAAGATTCATTTTAGTCAATTTTATGGAGAATTCAAATTAAATAATTCAAAAGGAAATAAACAAAAATTAACTTGTTTCGAAATAGGTTTGAGATACGTCTCAGGAGTGGAAACTCCTTACTCAGCTACCTCTTACCAATTTCACCTTTTTAGTCAGAATAAAAACAAAAAAATATTTTTGTAATTTTTGAAAATTTTCCAATTTTTTTTGTATTTTTCGAAAAATTTTGGACTAAAAATAAAAATAACACACAAACTAAAAAAAACAAGGTACTGATCAACTAATTCCCTCCCCCAAACCTAAATGAGACATTGTCCCCAATGTCTTAAACAGTAAAAGGAGAGTTAAGAAGGTTGTACCTGGTTAGCTGAAAATCTACAGGAAATTAAAGGTTAAGATCCAGATTAATCATACGCCTCTTACCACGATCGTCCTCGGACCAATTTATCTTTGAAAGGATAGGGTCAACTTGTGGTTCATAGGCTATGAGTTGGTCTATTAGATCCGGAGCAGTTCTGGCAGTGAAGAGGAGTTCTTTCATAGGTTTTGAAACGAACCCATTTCTTCGGGCATCATCAAGAAACACACAAAGAAAATCATAAAATCCATCAACATTAAACAGTCCAATTGGTTTCTGGTGTATGTTCAGGTTTGCCCAAGATAGTACAATAAAAATTTCCTCCAATGTGCCCAAGCCACCTGGCAAAGCAATAAAAGCATCAGCACGGTTAATCATTTCTACCAGTCGTTCAGACATACCTGGCACGATCAGTTCCTCTCCGTTTGATGATCCAATAAGATTTGCCTCTGCCAAGGGTTTTGGGATGATTCCCAAAACATGACTGCCTCCTTCTTGTACAGCCTTTGAAACGATCCCCATAAGTCCAAGATTTCCTCCGCCATATACTAAGTGCATATTCCTTGCAGCTAAGACTCGACCCGATTCCTGTGCTGCTTCTATGTATTGTGGTTTAGTACCAACACTACTACCGCAAAACACACAGATGTTTTCAACTCGTCTTCTTGAAGTGGCTTCCATTTTTTATATGTATTTCTTTCTCAACTCTGGATGCATTCAAAAGTGCAATGACGGGCTGAATTTATAGTACCTGAAAAGGGTGAGTAAAAATAGCACAAGTATTTTCCAGAGGACGATTAGTAGCGAATTAATATCGTGATAGTCAAAAAGGTCTGGATCCTGTCGGAGAAAATTAAAAGAAAACAACAAAACAAATCACAATTATTAAGAAAAGACAAAGAGATATAATATTTACAAGAAAAGTAACGGCTTGATTGACGTCTATGCGTCAGGGACAAGCTTCCCATCCAATTTTCTTATAAATTGGCAAACAGGGTCTTTTTGAGTCAGATTTCTGAGACTTAACAGTTGTCTTTCTTTTTGAAATTGTGTATGTAATTTGCGAAAGGCTATGTGAACATATCCACTGGGATGCGTCTCAAGAGTCGAAGATATATCATCTAAAGACTCCTTACTCAAGCCATCCCTAATGAATCTAATTTTGTCTTCGCGATTATCAGACACCATTCCTAAAGAACGACAACGAGTGTTGCAATTAAATCGTGCACATTTGAAACAAACACCCATTTGCTTAGCTCTACGTTTCTTTGCATAGGTGCTTCTTCCAAAACCAGGCAGATGTGAAATAAAAGAGTCAGAAGACTCACCTGCCAATCGGACTCGTGCTTCAATTACCCAACGAATATCATTAGGAATACCATGGATCGTCAGTAGTCTCATTCGTTCCAAGCGAGCTTTGTAGACTTTTATCAGAGATTTTGGAGGGAGAGAAGGAAATTGCTTGTGAAGATTTGCGAGAGCATCTTCCATCGTGAAATGACTAAACCTGCAAAAATAAAACACAAAAATAAAACACACCAAATCACAATATATACACAAATTGCATGGGTTGCCTCCCTGCTAGCGCTAAGTTTAAAGTCGTCAGCCAGACTTGGCTTCTCGAATGTTAAGCTGGATCTGAAAGTGTAACACTTTCTTTTTGTCGCTCAAATGATTCTCCCCAGTAGTGCTTGACACGCTTGTTTTTAACCTTGAAAGTTTTGTTAGCGTCAGGATCATGTATCTCAACGGCTCTATTTGGTAAAACTTTGGTGATCACAAATGGACCTGACCACCGTGATTTTGGCTTCCATGGGAAGAATTTCACCCTTGATTTGTTTAACAGTACCTTCTGCCCTGGTTCCAGTTGTATGCGCACTAACTTCTCATCATGTCTCTTCTTGACATTTTCTTTGTACAATTTGGCATCCTCAAAAAGCTGATTGTGAAATTCCTCCAATTCGTTGAGCTGGTGGAACTTTTTCTTTTCTGTTGCTTGTAGTGCAAGAATTGGCTTTTTCAGTGCAAAATATGCTTTATCTTTAGGCTCCACAGGCAATTGACATGTTTTAAGTTTGTCAGTAGAGCTTTGTCTTTCATCAGAGTTCTGAATGGTACTGTGTATCATATCGAGTTTGAAACATTCCTCCTTCTTTTCATCATCTGGGAAATTCATGGCTTTGAAAACATTGAATGTTACTTCTTGGTCTTGTACCCTCATGGTTAGTTCTCCTTTTTGTACATCAATAATGGTTCGACCTGTAGCCAAGAATGGTCTCCCAAGGATGATTGGCACGTCTGCGTCTTCCTCCATATCAAGGACAATAAAATCTGCTGGGAAAATGAATTTGTCAACCTTGACCAGCACATCCTCAACTACGCCTCTTGGAAATACGAGCGTTCTATCAGCAAGTTGCATGAGACTGAAGTTGGCATTGTTTCTCCAATCTGTAATTTCCTGAAAATAGAAAAAGGCATCAAGTTAACACTAGCACCTAAATCACATAAAGCCTTACCAAAGTTATGTTCTCCTATGACGCAAGGAACAGTGAAACTGCCAGGATCTTTCAACTTTGGGGGAAGTTTCCTCTGAATGATAGCACTGCATTCTTCTGTTAATGCCACTGTCTCGTAATCTCCCAATCTTCGTTTTTGTGAAAGAATATCTTTCATGAATTTGGCATAGGTGGGCATTTGTTCCAACGCTTCTGCAAATGGAATGTTGATATGCAGCTTTTTGAAGATCTCCAGGAACCGAGAAAACTGCTTGTCCAATTTGTTCTTCTGAAGACGTTGAGGAAAAGGTGGAGGTGGAGTGATCTGTTCTTTTTCCTTTGCTTCTTTTTCCTCCATCTGTTGCTTTGTTTCTTTTGGAACTTCCTCAGCAGCTGTTTTGACTCCAACATCTTTATTAATTTCAGTACCGCTTTTTAACATGATGGCATGACATTGCTCCTTCCCCATGTTTCTTGGATTTGGCTCTGTGTTGCTAGGAAGGGTACCTGGCGGTCTGTAACTCTGAGCATTTGCCAGTTGTCCCATTTGATTCTCCAGTGCTTTGATGGAAGCTGATTGGCTCTGAAACATAGCATCGTATTTTTTTAACTGATTCAGCACTTCTGTTATTCCTGGTTCATTTATCTGTTCTTGGCCTTTGTTCTGTTGTTGGAATCCAGGTGGTGGATAGTTCTGCTGTTGGAATCCAGGTGGTGGATTGTTCTTTTGCCCTGAGTTGTTGCTCCATGAAAAATTAGGATGATTCCTCCACCCCGGATTGTAGGTTGTGGAATATGGATTGTTCCCCTGTCTGTTGAAATTGTTGACATAATTCACCATCTCTTCATGTTGGTTTGGTTCTGGTGCTCCTCCATATGGTGAACTTGTGGATCCAGTGGTAAGAGTCTCCATGAATTTGCATATTTGATCTAACTTGGTGTTGACTGCTGTATTAGCTCCACTTTCATAAATTCCTGCAATTCTTTGGATCATGCTCCTTTCAGTTGGCCATAAGGAATTGTTGTTGGCCATTTCTTCGATTAGTTCCCAGGCTTGATCTTCTCCTTTTGCCATTAAAGCTCCTCCAGCAGCAGCATCGATTGTGGTTCTCATTATTCCAGAAAGTCCATTATAGAATGTTTGGACTTGAAGCCATTTTGGAATCTCATGGTGAGGACATTTCCGGAGCAAATCTTTGTACCTTTCCCAAGCTTCGCAGAGGGATTCTGAATCTTGTTGTACAAAGGATGTGCTGTCATTCCTCAATTTTCCGATTCTGGCTGGTGGAAAGTACTTTGCAAGAAATTTGGTGGCTAAAGTGTTCCAAGTTGTGATAGAACCTACTGGTAGTGAATGTAGCCAAGCTTTAGCTCTGTCCTTCAGGGAATATGGAAAAACTCGCAGTCTCATTGCTTCTTCTGATGCTCTGTTGTAGTTAAAAGTGCCGCAAACTTCCAGGAAGTTACTGATGTGGGCATTAGGATCTTCAGTTGCATTCCCCCCAAATTGAACTGACTGCTGAATCATCTGAATGCATGTTTTGATGTCACATGCATTTGCTGGTAAGAGAGGAAGTACAATACATGAAATGAGTCTGTCAACCATCGGAATGGTTCTGTCTCGAATGGGAATTGGTGGTGCAACGTTCAAAGGTTCAGGTTCCATGTTGACTAAAGCTTCTTGGACTTCTCGCCTTTCCCTTCTCAACTGTCTGATGGTTCTTTCAATTTCTGGGTCAAGCGATCGGAGTTCAAAGCTTCTGGTTCGTCTCATGTAGTTTCTGAGAACCTGAAACACAAGAAAACAACGACAATAAGTAAAAAGAAATTAGATACAAGTAACGTATCTAACCCCTAAATTAATAGTGAAAGATAAATAAGTCCCCGGCAATGGCGCCAAAAACTTGACCGGCGTAAACACACACATATAACGCAAGCGCACGTATCGTTCAAGTAGTATAAAAATATCGATCCCACGAGGACTTAATATCAAAACTATTAATTTTATGAGGTCAAATGATTACTAGTATCTAACAGGTTGATTGATTGAATTGAAATGGTGACGATTCTAAATTTAAAAGCAAGTAAATAAATTTGTCGAAAATAGGTTTTAAGAAAATTCAATATTAAAAACTATCTAGGGTTGTGATTTCTTCCAATATCATTTTAAAGATGAAGTGGTTATCTTATAGTTGGGTAACATATTGATTTATTAACCTGGAACACTAAATTATGTGTAAGCCTCTGTCGATGGTCAGACACAAATACCCAGTTTAACCCAATTGAACCATATGTCTATGTCAACCAAATTATCTGGATTCATTAAGTTTAAGTTCCAATTATGGCTACCCCCGCCCGACAGGTATATTCCTATCCTGTAAGGAAATCTATTAAATGATTATTTATCCTCAAGGAAGATCGTGGGCTATTGAGTCTAAGGCTGAAACCTAAAATCCCTATGTCCAGTTCATTTTAGATTTACCAGATCAATTTTATTAATGGCCAGTTAATGAAAAAGCATTAAGTTTAAGACTCAATAAATAAATCTTTATATTACCCAAGCTATAATCTAACCCCTTATAAACCGGTGATATTGGATTT
This sequence comes from Zanthoxylum bungeanum, assembly GCA_019454045.1. Taxonomy (NCBI): domain Eukaryota; kingdom Viridiplantae; phylum Streptophyta; class Magnoliopsida; order Sapindales; family Rutaceae; genus Zanthoxylum; species Zanthoxylum bungeanum. The sequence continues at coordinate 213,849 of SKCR01015821.1, forward strand.
CATCACAACCCCAGATAACTGGCTTAGTTATGACACATATTTACGGGTAGTAAAAAAAACTTAATTAAAATAAAAGACATAAAATAAAATACTGAAAATTTTAGGACTAAAAATAAAATGCTGAAAAGTAAATGCTGAAAGTAAATTGCTAAAAAGTAAATTGCTGAAAGTAAATTGCTGAAAAGTAAAAACTGAAAATTAAAGAAAGAAAAGTACTGTGCGTAAAAGTAAATTGCGGAAAGTAAAAACTGAAAAGTAAAGAAAAGAAAATGCGAAAGCGAAAATTAATTACTAAAAGCTATAAATAAACAAACAAGATACAATCTTCTTAGTATTCTTAAGGAATTCCTTAGAAGAAAGTATGAATTTTACAAATGAAATGGCTTGGTATTTATAGGGAAAATTTTCCCTCCATCAAATCATCCACCAAATCAATTATTAATTTCTCCACTAATTGCTCCACTAATTGCTCCACCAAATCCATTATTAATTGCTCCACTAATCTCTTATCATGTTTGGTGATGATTTGATAATTTTTATTATTTATTTATTAATTTATTTTTTGCTTTGAAAATGATTGAAAGTGACTTTAATAATTACACAATACACACTTCTGTATTGTTCATCAATTTCGGGCATGCAATCTTCAGAATTCGAAATTATTTTGTCTTTAAAAGTTGTAGATCTTTGAGTGTTCTTTAATCTGGAACTTGAATCAGCTCAATCCAATATCTGAGTAAAAAGTTATGCCCAAAATACGACAGATGCGGAAAACTGGAATTTCCAAAACTGCACTTCGTCAAAACGCCCTTTCAAATTTCCAATCTCCAAAATTAAAATATCAAGTCCAATAATTGCCCTTATTTGACCCATATTTATCCTAAATGATTTCATTGAGACCTGATATTATTTTATCTGCAAAATAAACTAAAACACATCAAAACATTCATCAAACCCGAGAAACTAAACAAAATATTAAGTTAAAGGGGCGGTAAATATTGATATATTTTCCGCTCATCAATACTTCTTTTGCAATTCATACTTCTAAGATATAAGGTTAGATATATGAAGATCCTTTAATTTCAACATCATGGTATAATGATCTAATCCTTAGTTCTGACAACGAAATTAAGGAGTCATTGCGGCAAGAATGACGGATATAGCACTAAAGTTATCATCACAATGAATCTTCCAAAGCTCATGCTCTACTATTTGCTCAACTCCGGGCTCAGGCCCGAGAGGTTTCTCTATTATATAAAGTAATTTCTTGGCTTCCAGGACTATCTTGAGATTCAATTCCCAATCTGAAAATTCACGTTGTTAAAGACATTTTCACATAGGATTATGTTCTTTTACGCTAATCTTTCAGCTATATTGATTGCTATAGTCCAACTATGCAATCAATAATTTCGGGTACAATCAAATGTAATGATTATTATAGTCCAACTATATAATCAACTACAAATGATCGGTTACATTCAAATGTAATGATTACTATAGTCCAACTATATAACCAACTACAAATGAAGTTGTTTGAATACAGTCCAACTGTTTAAAGAAGGCAATATTCAATATTAGTCCAACGAATATATTTATAACAACGATAAATTAAAATAAAAGAGCGCGTATTGGCAAGTATTTAAACAAAATTACAAATTCAATACTTGCCTCCCACTATTTTTCGGCGAGCCTCTAACCCTCTGTGGAGTACTCGGGAAACCTAGTTTCCTAGTGGGTTAGGATCCCGTTAAATAACACACAACCCTGACTTTGGCCAACAAGTTGTATGAAACTTAACTAGGTAGATCTCTAAGATCAATTGGATCTCATCCAATTCCTAGATCCAGTAGGTGGACCTCCAAGTCCGAAACATATATCCAATATATGTAAATATATCCAATATATTTCCTAATATTTTCCTCTGAATCAACTAAGCCTTGGCTTTGGCTCAACAAGCTTAATGATTCCAGTTAAGCGGGACCCATTGACTGTGGGGAAGCTTCGTAATCCATGTCGATGAACTAGAGGTGACCTTGACTTTGGCCAACAAGTCACAACCGCCCAAGACATGCGATATAGAACAAAGCTTTCGTGGTTCAAACACATCCGCGATGGACATTGATCTTGACTTTGGCCAACAAACCAATGCCAATCTTGGATCTTGAGAGAGAACCACTCAATGGAAGGAAAAACGCTTAGTATTTGATGAGGGTTTTCGCGTAAATTGGCAACCAATTTATTATCTTTGATTAGGTCTCATCATACACCCTTAAGCATGCATTCTAACAACATAATAAGGCGCGAATAAAATTAATAATGATATACAGATGGATATATAACAAACTTTGTTCTTAGAACAAATCTCTCACTTTCCTCTCTCCCGCTAGCACTATTCATACTTCTACCCAATTACATAATACTTCTAAAGAAACCTCATTTACATTGAGGGGAATTGGTGAGAAGAGAAATACAAAGAGAATATAGATAATAGGTTGGACACGCAGGTCCAATTTAATAAATTCTAAATTTATTACAATAATTTCCAAAATTGCCCTCACCCTTCTAATATCCATCCGATATACATTATTCATACAATACATCCATGTATTCACACAAAGCATGTTATTCAATAAATCTAATCCAATTAATTAATCTTTGAATTAATGACCATCCAATGTTCAAACAACGATTTGATTTGCGCGAGTCCAACTCGTTTAAGAATAAATACTCAAAGTACGTATTCTTGAATTATATCGAATTATAATTTTAAATCCAAATTAATTTGTATTCAATACTAATTCAAATTTAATTCCAAATTAAATAATTACACTTATTTATATGCCTTTTAGAGTTAGATTCTAAATCCAATCTTAATGGGTCTTAAAGGCCCAATTAACATCCAATGTCAATTTAATTAAAGTCCAATGGGCTTTTTGTTAATTCTTAAGGCATGGGCTTTGGCCAATATGGATCAAACCCAAATGTCAAGGCCCAATTAAGGAATCACTCTTTTTGCCAAAAAATCAATTTTGGCCTATTAGGCCCAATTAAATATTAAAAGGCCCAATAGTTATATTTGGACTTTATGAAATGGTTTTAGGCCCAATTTGGATCCAATCCATTTGTCCTAAACCACGCTTGGCCCAACCAAGCCCATTAAGCCCAATTACAACAAATTAAATTAACACATTATTCCAAATTACATATTAATTTAATTAAAGTGCAATTAACATAATTAATCAACTAATCTAATATTTCCAAAATATTAATTAAATCAATTAATAATGCTCATTAATTCATCTCCAACACAAATTGAAGCAAAACAATTCATTACAACATGCTTATAGCTCACGGTTTTGACAAGGAATTATCATGCAATTTGATTTCAATCCAATTAAATCAACATCCAACATACATTTCATGCCAACAACACATCCAATTGTCTAATTTTCAAAAAATCATCATGAGCAACCTATGGGTAATTTTCGGCCATGATAAGAAATTGGGGATTTTTGATCAAATCAATTTTTCTCAATTCCAAAAATGCACAAATCCAATTGAACATCATATAAACATAACCCAACAATCAATTTAAGCATTTTCAAACTCCAAGCAAAAATCCCAAATTAAAGTCCATAAACCCTAGAATTCAAATCAAGCTTATGATGGCTCTGATACCATTGTTAGTGTTCATAGAACATGCCAAGGATCTCTAAGAGTGATTCATGTGTGAATTAATCAAAGGGAGTTGCGAAATACTCACATTGATCGGCTTTTAATTTCGAAAATTTCCATTGATGTGTAGAAGCTCCAAGCTTTATATGTTGTTTCCAACTCAAGGATGAGTTTCTCTATCACCTTATTTGCTCTTTGAAGTGCTAGCTTGCTTGAATTTTTGCAACAAAAAACTCAAAATGGGAGAAGGAAACTCACGGAAATTGCATGGAGAAGAGAGAGGAATAGTTTTTTTTGGTTTTTGATATTTTGTTTCTAAAAGAATTACCAAAAAAAAATATTTTCCAAAAAGTGTATGTACTTATGCCAAAACAAAAGTCAAAGTGTGTAATACAAGTTTCCAACAAAAAATCCACCACCAACTTCTATCACCAAAAAAGTGACTTATGATGTAAGTTGGTGGGCCCCACTTTAAATTCAAAATTCAAGTGGGTTTGCTCAACACACTTCGGGCTCAGATTCGTTTAATCCGATTAAACGAATTTTCCATCGCAACGTAATTAAATCTAATTTAATTAAATAATAATGCCTAGAAAAATTATTACGGAAGTCGCTTGCGAATTAATTCCAAATTAATTCGTTCGCTTGAATTAAAATCCAATTTTAATTCCGTGTTGAAATCTGATTTCAATTAATATATCCAATATATTATTTTAGCCCAATTAAATAAATTAAATAGAAAAATCCAATTTAACTATTAAATTTATTTTACCGATTAATTCCAAATTAATCGCGCTCTCTCATCTCGACGAATTTAATCCTAGATAAATTCTCAACGTAATTAATCCCAGATTAATTCTTGCCGTAATTAATCCCAGATTAATTCTCTCTCTCATAATTAATCCCAAATCAATTCTGTTCGAGTCAAATGTCATCGGTGAATCTTTGGGAATCGACCCAAGAGATCCCTGGATATTTTGGCAGTAAATATGGTCATAGGACTATCCGAACACGTGCGTACCTGATACCACGTTCTCACTGATTTACAAGACATGGTTGGCTTCTAGTAAAGCACCGTGCCTACCCAATTCTCCAGAAATATCATTTAAAGGAATATATAATCTTTATCAGGCGTAGTATACTAAGTATTGCGTATTACGATCCAGTATCGGATGTCACATGCTAGGCCTAGGGCTGGAATTGTGTCTTCCCCGTACGAAATATATATCGGATCATAGGCAACTAGTCTCTATAATCGGATAATCATGACCTAGTCATATTATCCCGATGACTGCAGTTCTTAAGAGTACTAGTTTCGTATCCTGCGTGATCATCATCTCCATATGACTGAAGTGATACTTCCATCTTGACATCACACCCAATACACTACGATTCTCAGTAAACCCAAAAGAGGCGTACACAGAACCTGTTAAAGCCCCGGATGACCAAAACCAAAGCGTACTGATTATCGCAAGTATTAGCGATGCAAGTCTCAGGTTAAGACCAAATACATCTACCCTGATTCGGATTCCCATAGACACATAGTCATACTACCAATGGGATTCCGAGGGGTCTATCTAGAGCGAAGCTGTTCCCGTACCATCAGCAAACAGAACCTCCTATCACACTTGCATAAGTATCCAATACTTAAATATATGAGAACTATGTCGTTAAGCTTCCATAACGCGCATAAGTGCAATACTAGCCTATTCCGTATTATCGATGTCCAGTCTCGATAATACTACGACTAGGGATATTTAATGATTAAACCTTTCGTGGATTAATACTGTCTCATATCTTATTAATCCGGTACTAATCAAATGGACTTTTATCATTTATATATCCAAGTAATCCAATTACAAAATGATAAAAGGGTAATTTCTTTTGTCACATAGTTAATTTTGTACAAGCACACCATGTCCTTTACAAAATAGTGATAGTATGGGTCATAATTGTTCAACAGAGAGATGAGTTTTGTATTTTTTTTTTTATTATCAATCATATGAAATATTAATTTTACCCTTCACGATTAATCTCCCATTATTTTCGAATAATCGTTAATTTCATAAAATAACTTACTACTGATTTTTGATTAAGCTGTCCTATTCATAAATACTAAATTAACAAGTATCTTTTCGTCAGAAGTAATTGACTTAGTCTATACGTGTAATATCCTCAGATTTGGAATAATATTGAAAGGTTTTCAGATTGAAGTTTGAGTCTGAAATGTTGAATAAGAGGTCGGAATATTTTGAAATGAAATCTCGTTGGATTTGAAATCGTGAAATTCCTAAGAATGGGTTACACAATTTTATTTATGGAGGAAGTTTCGATATTTCAGTCATAAAAATAGCAAATGAACTCCGATTAAAAGAATTCTTAAATTGTTGGACTCATTTTTAAGAGATGAACAAGGGGAAAATAGGTTGTAAACAGTAACCTCAGTGTGAACAATATCTCTGATTCGAATTCCATAGATTCTTACGCGTTCGTGGGAGCATTGGAAGTTCGTATATGCTCTCGGAATCTCCGTAAGACCTCATAACAATAACTTAATATTTTCAAGTTTCCCATTTTGCAATTAGGGTGATTCCAGTAGTATCGTAGAGTAACGTATTGACTTGAATTGAATAACTTAGAATGTATCGAAATTGTGCTATAGGTAGAATTCAGGTGAAATCGGAGTGAACTGGATCGATCCGATAGGATTAGCGAGTTTACGGTAAACTCGTATTTCGCACATGTTTAAACTTTGATAAAATAAGGATATATATGAGTTAAATATGATGATATGATAATGTTTGAATAAATCCGGAAAGTTTCAGAGAGTCTAGGAACCTTCCGTAGCGTTATCGGAAGTTTTGAGAAAATTTTCCGAAAGCACGATATTTGAGAATTTAATTTATCTGATGGTCTGGGTATGCTATGTTATGATGTAATAAATATATGAGTAATTTTGGGAGGATCATGATAGATCCAAAATATTCCGGATCCGTTTGTAATATTTTCAGAATTTTCAAAAGATTTTCTAAATTTTAGCTGGAAACGGAAACTAGTGCCACAAATATGTTGTATTAAATATTTCGAGAGTAATAAAACTGAAATCGTTGAAAATAGATTTAATTTGTTTATTCCGGGAAGATCCGAAAGTTGGTATAGTTAAGTCGATAATTCCTCATATCACCGGTCCTAATAGTTTCTGCTGCTTGTTTTGATAGATTTGACTTGGATTAGAAGTGTTCGCAAGATGAGGTAAGTATTCCATACGACGAATACCTGAAGCATAGATAATTGATTGCATGATTATTTTATATGAGATATATGTGTATACGTATTTATATAGAAATACGTATAAGTTAGATGACCAAACCACCACAGGTTTGAGATGGTTTAAACCACAAGATAGAGTGGTTTGGTTCAACCGCGTATAATTTTATATTATGGATATAGAAGTGTGTGTGTGTGTATATATATATATATATATATATATATTAAGCTAATAATATGTCTTCGATATTATGTGACATGGTAAAAATGTATTTTGATGTACGAGTCATTTGACAATGCTTAATGACTATGAAATGTGTTGTGTAATGTGCTCTCTATGTGGGCTTCTTGTCAAACGATGATGGATGAATAGGTATTTTGTGATGTACTTGACATGTGAATGAATGTAATTGAATGTGTCTTTTGTAATAAGTGATCTGCATGTGATTTTTGAAAAAATTTCTCAAATAAAAAAATATTTTGACTCGCTTTTGATGTGAAACAATTTCACCACATTATACATCCTATGTTTTATGCCTTTATGGGGCTCTGCCCATCTGACTACGATTATTTTGTTACCATCTATCGACATAGTCTTGTTACAGACATTGTCCGATCTATGCGCGTGATCGACAATGGACCTTATGTATAGTTTTCGACGATATGATACATATATTATCATGCTTCACATTTTAGCCCTGTTTTCAAAATATGTTTTTGTTAGGGTTGGTGCTCGGAGAGCCAATCCAATTCATATTTATATCCGATTCATGAATACAAGCAATACCTTTTTCCATAATATTACTTATTTATGGTTGCACCTCTTGTCTTTTATTATATATTATCGATCTAATTCATTAGATTGAAACTAAATCAATGTATTTGAGATATTTAATGTAAATATAATACATATATTTAAGATATTTGTATTTAATTATTTAATTATTTAAATGTTAAATGATTAAAGTAATTGTTTTATAAATATCTTTTACCATGATTATGTTGGGGTTTTGGGTGATGGGCGCTGCGGAAGCGCGGTTCGGACGAAATCGTAATTTAAAACTTTTTCAACTTACCGAATAAATTATTCAATATCTAATATGGATACTTTATTCATATTTCACCTAAACCTATTTATTTGATATCAAATAACGACATAAATATATATGAAACGTCGCGAAACTTTTACGAAAAATATTTTTCCGCAAAGCATTTTTGACCGAACCGACTATCCAACACTTATGGAGACTGCCCAGTTAGCCCCAATAGTGTCAGGACAGTTCATGGGCTGCCTGAACAGTGACAAATTCACTGTTTGGACAGCCGTCACTCGGTTGGCTCAAAAGTCACCCGGTAACGCCGTTTTTGGCCGTTTTCGCTTATTTTAACTCCGAAACACTTTCCGGAAATTGTTCCAACTCCCAAAACACATCCAATACATTCATAAGACATCAAATTAATCATAAAATTTCCATTTTATTCAGATCTGATCCAGAACCGAAAATTATGATTTTTCATGCTTTAAATCCAATTTTTCAAGATTAATCAAATTAATCAAAACACCAACCAAAGTCACCACACATGAATCACCCAAGAATAATTCTAGGCATTACAAGAGTGGTCATAACACTCTAGAATGGCAACATGTCATCAAATGAACAAATTGGACTAATATTACAATAATATAATCCAAAACTACTTCACACATGCATCAACACTTTCAATTCCATCAACCAACATCAAAAGCCCCAAAATTTAAGAAAATAAGGAACCCTAGAACCATTCTAAGAATTCAAGAAAACATGAAACTAAATTTCAAGCTTAGGGTTATAAAAGATAACCTTTAATCTCTTGTTTTGCCAAGCATTTTCTTGAATTTTTTCCTTCACTTTCTTCATGGTTTGATCAAACAAACCCCTAGGGCTTTTATTTTTGTGGTTTTGGAAATGGTGATGAATTAGGGAAGAAGATAAATTTTTTTTATTTTTAAATCCCTTTAACCGACTTTGGCAAGGGCAATTTTGTCCATTTTGCATATTTAATCTAATTAAATATAAATTAAACTTTATGTAATCCAATCAAAATTGCACACATTGAGTTTAATTAATTCATGCCATTTGTTCCAATAATAAATGGATAAATTTCATAACATTTATGAAAAAAAGGGTTTATTAATTAATCATTTAAATATTTAACAATTAAATATCCAAATAATCAATTAATATAATTATTATTATATATGTATTTTTATTTACAATAAATAACAAATACATATATTTATGGCATGTGTCAAAGTCTCATTTGACGAATAATTAATGTGTATCTAATCGTATTATATATCAAATACAAATACACAATAATTATTATCGGACAAAATTCCCTAAGCATGTGTTATCGTTTAACTGATTAAACGATCTAAATTAACTCATTTAATTCGGTGAAGTATTATGAATAATCCGTATTATTCATATCGCGTTGCCCAAGTGCTCAACGAGTACACTTCATATTGTGGGACTCTTTAAGTTTAGGTTTATCCGTCACGAAATCTAATTTCGTGTCCATAATCCACTCACTTATGAATTATGACGACCACATATAATCTCGCTAAACTATGCAAGTCGAGGTCATTGCATACGTATAATCCATTCGTCACAGGCTATCCATATTATACATGGGATATAGATGAGAAGGTCAAAACCGTTCGGTATAATATAGTCGACTTTCAATTTACGATCTCTAAATAACACTCGGAACTGATTTACGAAGTTATACTACGGCCATAGATTTACTAGATCGTAAAAACATGAGGATGCCTATGCCATGTACACAGGACTGACGGATCCTATCTTGATACACACTGGATATCATTAGTATCAGTCCACACCTAACGAACAGGCGGAGGTCTGACCATGAATAGATCGGTGACGTGACTGCCATCAAAGTGTGGAGGATAACTCATATATCCCACTGTGGTATCTCAAGTTAGAGGACCATTATGCTCGCTCAACTCGAGAAGATTCCTATTGACGTTAGTGTACCATATATTAGGAAATCTTCAGTGAGTCGTTTAGTGTATATCAAATAAACACCTACATGTCTATACGAGTCTCTCAATACTCATGGTTCACTAGGATAAACCATCGGATCAAGTCACGATATACAACATATAGTGGTCTTAGCGGATTTTACTAACCGACCAGTGTTTGTAAATCTTGACCAGAAGCTTTATTTAAGGATATACATCTTATAGTGCGCTTCCCAATGTCAATTACAAACTACGTTGTAACTGCGCATTATATTATAAATCATAGGGTCTTTGTCTAATATACACATATCACTAAACCATATTTAGTTTCGATCTAATCATAATCAGATATATAATCGTAATTAGATCGAATAAGTGTATAAAAGACAAGGGTGCTACCATTAATTAAGTAATATTATGGAAAATGAAATTGCTTGTATTTATGAATCAGACATAAATACGATCCGGATTGGCACTCTGAGCACCAACCAGACATAAATAATCGTATTAATTAATTATTTAGGTGTTTATATGTTAAATATCTAGATAATTAAATTATATCAATATTACATAATTGTTATGATATATGTTTGATTATTATTGGTTACATGTGGCATGATTCTATTAAGCTTAAAGTTTACAAATTGGATTTGTTAACTTAAAGCTTATTATTATTTAATTTGATTGAAAATGACCAAAATGCCATTCATCGCCCCTCCAAAGTCGGTTATGCTTGCTTTATGAAGTAAGAAAATTTTGTTTTCTTTTTCAATATCCTCCATGGTCGAAACCCATCTCAAAGAAAAGCTCTCAAAAATTATTTGAAGAAACAAGGAAGAAAGTGAAGAAATCAAGAAAATATTTAAAGAAATTAGGAGATTTGGAGGTAACCTTTATAAATCTTAAACTTAGAAAGTTTATTTCTTGTTCTTGAGCATCTAGACAAGTTCTAGGGTTTCTTCCTTTCTTAGATTTTGGGGCCTTTTGATTTGGAGGATGGATTTTGAGGCTTAATGCATGTGTGAAGTTAGATTGAATGATATTAGAGTAATATTAGTTCAATTTTGTCATTTGATGACTTGTTGCCATTCTAGAGTGTTATGACCACTCTTGTAACTCCTAGAATTGTTCTTGAGTTCTTCATTTGTGGTGACTTTGGTTAGTGTTAATAATAATATGATTAATAGTGAGAAAATTGGATTTAAAGCATGAAAAATGATATTTTTAGTTATCAAATCAGATATGGAAATTCTATGATTTTGGTGATGAAAGTATATTGTATAAATGTATTGGATGTGTTTTGGGTATTGGAACAATTGCGGGAAATTGTTTCGGAGTTGAAATATGCGAAAACGGTGAAAAACGGTGTTACCGGGTGAGTTTCGGGCTTACCGGGTGTCCGCTATTGAAACAGTGCCCATGAACTACCCAAGTGCTATTGTTGCTGACCTGGGCAGCCCCCGTGTGTATTGGGTGGTCGGTTAGGACAAAAACGCGTTTTATGCCATTTTACTGAAAAATATTTTCGTAAAAGTTTCGCTATGTTTCTAACCTATTTATGTCGTTATTTGATATCAAATAAATATGTTTAGGTGAAATATGAATGAATTATTCATATTGGATATTGAATAATTCATTTGGTAATTTTAAAAGTTTTAAAGTTACGATTTCGCCAAAACCGCGAGCTTCTGTTGCGCCCTCGCTAAAACCCTAACAAAAATGGTATTAGAGCAGGTCTGATCCTTCATCCATTACATTTGTCATGCTTGATATATGATATGTAATCCAATTTTGATATTTTCACATGCATGTAATTTAGATGTTTCTTAACTTTTCGGTTCTACATTAACGGAAAACATAACGCAGCTTTAATGGTTAAGTTAAGTTATGTTTTCCCAAGGTAGAATTAAACTGTTGAGAAATTGATCTAGATTAAAATCTGCATTTGATGTAGAGTAAAGAACCTCTTTAGGAATATCCCCGCTTAAATAAGGCATTAAAGTAACTAGTATTAAGAATACTTGTTTCTTGGTATGCCTTGTCAGTACATATGCAAATGATTTCCTGATGCTGTAGTTGTATCGTGCCAAAGCTGTGCAGTTATGGCTGATGGTAGTTCATTTGCGCCGGTAGAACTTATATGATAAGAGATAAATTCCAATGAAAGTGGAAATCCTGAACGTGCCAAAGCTGTTAGGACTACATCGGTAGCTTGAGTTTGTCACTGACAAGTGAAGCCTTGATACGCCTCCTTGTGAACATGCCAAAGCTGTCATAACGAGAAATGGTCAGGACCAAAATCAGGAGTCACAGTGAGTGTGATTGACAATGAGTTGTCTACCTGTGAATATACGTAGGCGAGAACGTGCCAAAGCTGTGAGTCGAAATATATTCATGGTGTGCAATTCTCATTATGAAATTCAATTTAATTAGTGGATTCCCATTTTCCGTTGGGGATTATGGTATTATGTAAAGTAGTGGGAGGCACTGTTGGGTTAAAAATCCATAACTAAGGCAGTGTGTAATATTATGAAAATTGCCACGTATGTTTTCCTTATTCTATATTGTGTATATAGAATTAAACTTCTAATCCACTGCATGCATATTATTTGTATATGTTTTCTGACTTTCCTAATGGTTGCAAATTTCTAGAATAGGTTCTAGATTAAGAGTAGACTTGGATATTATTAGATTAGTCAAAAACATCAGGAACTGTTATTCTAATTTTCTTGAAAATCAAGATGGTTAGTGACTTAGTTTCTAAGTCACGATAGGTAATCTAAAAAGATATTCGTTTTAGGATATAATAGTCTAGAGAGAATAGTTTCTTTTGCAGTAAGAATTGACGTGAATTAGTTCATGTCTCGAGATTCTTGACTGGCATTAAGAAAACCTCATTAGGTATTTGTTTATCTGATAATGACGTTTCTTGGCTTTAGTGACCTTTAGAGGTAATGTGTCTGACACAGTTTGCTAATCAATTATTTACAATTGTTGTGAATAATTGAAGGCAAATTATAAAGCTAAAGAAATGAGATGTGTATAGTTGTGTGTAGAGAATATCGATTGTTACAACACGACAACTATAGGTATTGGATACCAAATCTCCCGTCTAGTTATTTAAAATAATGTTTAATGATTGTTTTGATATTTGATATCAGAACTTGTGACTATTTGATAGTTACTTGTTCTTTATAAACAGTTGTTACATATTTTATTACGACTAGTAGTTTCATTAACGAAGAGATAAACATTAAGAAAAATATTCGGTTAAGTAAATAACTTAGAACAATACTTTATGAGATTTTATCACTTAAGCATTAGATGCTTATTCCGTGTGGTAAATGATAGTCTGATACGAGATCACACCATATATCCTTATCCATTTAATGAATATTGTATTCAGGATGTGAGTAAATCTCATTTAACAAATGATTGTCATTGGACCATATATTTATTAAACTAATACATTGGATGTATGTAGTTTAATGAATTATAAATTGCCTTGAATAATTTTCTTTACTAATGTGAATAAATTTATGGCGGCTAAATCATAACTCTTATTTACACTAGTACACCATTAGTGACCTAACCAATTTTAACTCTTAAAGTTTGTATCACTAATTTCCATTAGTCTCTACTAATTGTATTACTCAATTAAACTAATTTAATTAAAGTGGTATTAGCGACCTATTATATTTTAACTTTTAAAATACTAGAGCACTAATTGGTTTAAAATTTTAGAATCCTAAAATGGTCAAGATTTATATTAAACTATTTAATTAATCTTAGTGCGTTATAAAATCCAATGGTACGTAGAATTGTATCCCGAGTGCAGACCATATTACCGTCCATTCGGATTCGACTATGGAATTTATGTCTAAATTTCCATCCTATATACCAATGGAATTTATTATGCACTTATTAAGCCCAATATATTAGAATTCAAATTTTAAACCTTAAAACCAATTAGTCCAATTAATTATTTTTCCATTCATATCATATTCTAATTTAAACATTTTAAATCACATAAAATCATATTTCATGTCTATAATGATAATGCATCTAAAGCATGTTATGACATGTGAAATGCAAGAGTAGGCACCATAAGCTATATGACATGTTATTCAAACATTTCGAATTAAAACATACATATAACATAAAAATTATTTTGCATTGAACGGGCTCTTATTTTTCCCTATACTAATCTAATTAGTACAAAAATTCTCAAGGCATCCATTGGTCTTCAAAACACGCTCCAATGTGGTGTTGGCTCATTTTGCGACTCCAATGCTCCAAATTACAACAATTGAAATTTTACATTGGAAAATAAAAATTACAACAATTGTAAACAATGGCCTTATGGACTTACATCCCAAAATCAAAACCAAGTAAAAATTAAGATCCGAAAAAATTTACGACCAATGCAAAATCCATCCATCATATGAAAAAATAATAATCATTCATCACATGAATATTATTTTGTGTCTACTCATCTAAACATGCATCTCAATATTTATAACTCATATAAATATATAAAAAACAGAAACTTTAAATGAAAAAGAGAAGGGTTAAAAACACTTTTCAACTTTGCTCTCGATGTCAATTGTAGGAAACGCTTTTCTTGCGCAGCGGAAACGTCTTAGGCACATGTATCAGACTTGAAAATTTTTTCTGCCCTTCCCTTAGAGTGGCCGAATGCAACCAGTACCAACATTGAAATTTTTCTTCTGTTTTAGATAAAATTCCAGCCCCGAAATAGCCTCAGAATAGTCCCTGAACAGCCCCGAACAGTAGCACAAAAATTGGACTGTTTTGGACCCGATTCACGCCCAGTGCACTGCCAAAACAACCCTTGAAATGCGTGGACAGTGGCTGTGTTTCAGTTTTGAGTTTTCACTTGAAAACAGCCCCAACACAGCCCCAAAACATCCCTATATGTTCCCCAAGAGTTCTGGATTAAAACGAAACCAAACCGAGTTCCGTTTTACCAAGTAAGGGGCGACAATGAGCAAAATAATGCTCACTGCCGAGAACCAAACAAGAAGAAGATGAAGATAATTATTTGTTCGACACCACAAAGTCTTCCGAGCTATATCTCATTACCAACGAAAACTAGTGTGAACTAGACTCACAATATTAATCCCTAAACTAATTAGATATTGAATCACACTTATGTTTTTGTTTATTTTTCTTCTTATTCTTTGTTTTTGTTTATCTCAACTTTTGAGAGAGAATGAAGAAGAAGAAGATGGAGGCTAGGGTTGCAGAATGAGAGATTAGGCAAAAAGAAAAATCAAATTTTCTTTTTATATTTAGGGTTATTAATTTCCAAAATTAACAAACCCTTCCCCTCCCCTCCATAGGAAT
Organism: Zanthoxylum bungeanum; assembly: GCA_019454045.1. Lineage (NCBI taxonomy): Eukaryota > Viridiplantae > Streptophyta > Magnoliopsida > Sapindales > Rutaceae > Zanthoxylum > Zanthoxylum bungeanum. Next base: position 229,186 of record SKCR01015821.1, read on the forward strand.
TTCGGCCAGCACATGTGTGAAATCAAAAAATTTTGTAACATCAATATTTACTTTCCTTAATGGAAAAGATGTTACAAAACAAAAGGTTAAATGCCTATTAAAAATTGTAACTTCTAAATTAAATTCAAGAGTTTCTAAAACCCAGAATTTAAAAATTACTAACTTAACCTTTCATTTAATTATATCTAATATAATTAAATAACATGTGTTTAAATATCATATATTTAATAAAAACCATATATTAACTTTTAATATAAAGTTTCAAGTGTGACAAAATAATATTATTAATCATATTAATAATATTTATACCTTTGTGAGTATATAATTGGACAATCCAATTATACTAAATCCGCTATAGTACATCGAGCTAGCATGGGGACCAAATGGACCTACGGTTCCGAGCTCCAATAATCTCGAAATATTAATTAAGCTTTTAATTAAATATTCTAAATTATTAACTCCGGGTTATTCCACTAAAACCCGAAGTTGCACTCTCGTTGCCGCAAATGATATATTAAGCTGAATCAAGTCGGTGTCCATCGATATAGTCACTATATGCGAATTGACCATTCACGAGTATCTCATAATTAGAGTTGGGTCATAATATCCGTTATACTCCTTTAATTATTTACACCTTAAGTACCATTGATTCTCTAATGAACTATTTATTCATAACCATTATGAATTTTAATCTTTCTATTCGTAATAGAAAGACTTGAGCGCTCTAACCGTTCAAGTACTGAATCAACCCTTAAGGAAGATACTCATATACTTCTCGCAAGAAGGAGTGAACTACATATCTACATAAAACGTTCACAACTACACAACAGACCATGCCCCCAAAGTACGTAGCTATTGGTTGTGACTGCTACACCAACCTCACCTTTGTAAATCAAAGGACACAGCCTGCCATGCATGAGTTCTTAGTATACTCGGTATTAAGATCAATCCATATATGACAATCTAGTAGATCAAAATGATTTTCTTTGTTTAACATCCCGCCTAAGCCAAGATGCTACCGGCAGGAGACAAACTAATCCTGACTCCATAAGCCTCTGACTCTAACGAAATTTCGGCATGACCTTTGCTAAAGTCATGCAACCTGGATCAAAGTCCAGCACCTCAATACAACCTATAGGGCCCAGACACAATATATCACTAACATAAACAACTCAAGGCAAAATATAATTGGGCTCCATGCCCGGAAATACGTAGAAACAAAAACTTTTACAAACTACACTTTAAACAATTCAATTCTCTACAACTAAAATTATTACAACTTTACTCTGATACTCCCAAGACTTGGTGACTGGCTGACTGCAACACTGCTATCCGGCTCCTCAAGCTCTGGTGTCTGTGGTTGACCGATCAGGTCACTAACCTGCAAAACTCAAACACTGTTGTGGTATGAGTCATAAGACTCAGTAAGTAACTATGCTTATTCCTTGAGCGTCAAATGCCCAAAACTTAATTCTGTTTCCGTATTAACCTGCTTACTTATAAGGCCATTTTAAATTTCTATAAAGTCTGAATTAGTTTTATGGTTCTTTTTCATAATATAAACAGGTTACTTATTACCAAATCTTTAATATTTATCACATGAAGGGTAAATCTTTACAAAGTCTGAATTACTTCTATGGTTCTTATTCATTAAATAAACAGGTTACTTGTTACCAAAGCTTAACATTCATCACATGAAGAGTAAATCTCTATCTCCTTAATTACTAAGTTAAGAATTAACCATATTACTCTTATCCATTTTTACTTCCATATTACCTGCTACCAGTCTTTTTACTATTATACATATACTTTAAATCTCGATCCTTGTTTACGTTCAACATCCCTAATGTAAGTAACAAGTTTCTATTTTCTAAGTCACTAAGTCAGCCTTACCATGCTTTCGCTGCACTACTCTGATATCTTGATACTTGCCTACTTGTTCTTTGCTATTCTAGTTCGACATTTATTAATAATTATCTCCTTTTTATCTCATTGTAATATCATCAAATCAGAATTATAAACTATTCTCTCTATTAAACCTTTATCACACAACCTTAAATCATGCATGCATACATATTGATGTGTAGTCATATTATTATGCATTAACATTCACAAAAAGTTACTTTTATATAACTCATACAGACATGGTATGCAAATAAACGTAACAATGCTGTCATGCGTCACTATCAACTATATGCATCTCAAATGATTTTCAAGAATATATGATCTTTATGTAATAACTATGAATTATACTCTACTTTATCATGTCATGCTTTTTTTTATAAAATTCTTTTTGAAAACTCGTTCTGAAAACTATTTTCTAAAAACTATTTTCTAAAAACTGTTTCTGAAAACTGAAGTCTCTATCTGAAATCTGTATTTCTGAAAACTATTTTCTGAAAATCTGATATTTCAAAACTTCTTTCTGAAAACTGGTATCTGAGTGTCTGTAGAAAAATTGACGCATGGAGGCGTTACGTCTCGCCGTCCCCCCATACGCCCTAGAGTCAGATATGCAAACCCATGACATTGGGGCGTTACGTATCGCCGTCCCCCAAAGCATGTCATACCTGCCCTGAAACTAGTGGTCTTGGGGCGTTACGTCTCGCCGTCCCCCAAGCCACAAACTGGAGCTGGGGGTGCGGATCTATGCTACCACCCAAGCTCGAACTGGGGTCTAGGGGCGTTACGTATCGCCGTCCCCCTAGCCCATCTGGAGGATCTGAGAGCGTCCCCTCAGTCCTCAACATGTGCACATGTCTCTGTAACCGTCAATTCCAAACTGTCTCAAGTTGCATACTGGGGTGAGTTTTTCCCTCATGCCCCGAAAACATAAAACCATATTTGTATCTCAAAACTGTAAAAACATTTTCTGAAATACATTTTCTTTCGAAATACATTTCTTTCAAAAACATCTGACATTTTTCTTTCAAAATACTTTGAATTTCAGAATCTTTCTTAACTTCAACTCGATTTCTAAAATGAGAACACACTATGCATATCTATAAATTAATGACATGCGAATCCTATTCTTTTTATACATCCATCTCTAGCTGTCTTATATTCTATATACTAACTCTACTATTAATATACTTCACATGCAGACAAACAAGTTCACTTCATAACAAATTATCACAATACTATAAACATAAGAAATCTAATGTACTTTTTGCATCCATAATATTATATATTCATATTCAAGCTTATTAACTTTTAACACTATAGATACATACATCTTCAATTTACTCTTATCAACTCAATGATATCCCACATACTTGCATGAAGTTAATATTATCTCATCGAACATAACTTTCATATCATGCATCACATTTGCAAACTAAACATCACCAAGCAAGCATTTCATAATATACATAACATACACTATTATCCTGTTTCTCATATTTCACTATCACAAACAATATTTAATTTTTCTATTTTACTCGTTAAAATACCAATTTACTCATTTAGAAATCTTATACCCTATTTCTAGGAATTCCCAAATCACAACTAAGCTACTGTCATTGCTTCTATTACCCTCAATTACCCTTTCCATCCGGAATTAAAATTTATTTCCATGACTATTAACTCCCTATTACTAATAAAATACTACCACAATTGCTCACGCGCACAGCATACACTCCAAATCAATTTAGAAACAACACAACTCTTAATTCCCAAATTATTTCACATTCTTTACTAACTTTCTCATCAAGAGCTAAACAACCAAAATCAAGTGTATTAATTAATTAAATTAATCTCAAGAAGTAATTAAATGGCATGCCTTACCTAATTTTGAAGACCACTGGCCCCAAAACTTGTGACAGATTCGGCAGTGAGGGAAAATTAGGGATTCAGTTCCCTTTGCTTTACTTAATAAATAAACTACTTCATAAATTTGAGGAAACAATTGAAGAAATTCTGTAGTTAACCATTAACCACTTCACCATTACCCAAAATTACTAACCCATTCTCCACAATATTTTCCCCACCATAATGCCACTGCCACCAAACCAGAAAAGAAAATCAACCCAAATCTAATTCACGTTGACCGAACCCTTTGGCCATTTCCCTTCAAAATTTCTTCCAATATCATACTAAAAATCAATTCTAGAATACTTTTAATATATTCTAATTCATTATTTTGCCCAAATTTGAAAATAAACAATCAAGACCCAATTGACAAAATCAACTTATCTCAAGGAAATCATAGACATAGTGTACTTACAATTTTCATCCATGACTGAAATCAGAAATCCAATTGCTGAATCCCTCTTCTTCTTCATCTTCTTCCTCTCGCTCTACCTCTCTCAGTTTCTCTTTCTCGGTCCATCTCTCTTCCCTTCACTGTTTCAGCTGCTCCACTGCTCACGGTCTCCCTCTCTCTCTCTCTCTCTCGGCCTGCTTTCTTCTTCTCGGCCTGCTCTTCTCCTTTCTTCATTGTTCTATTTCTCTCGGCTTCCTCTCTGTTTTTTTTTTCTCTTCTGTCTCGATTCTTCTCTATTTTTCCTTATTTCTTTCTAGTTTCAACTCTGTGTAATGTGTGTGTAGTGAATGTCTGCGCGTGTGTGAGTATCTTGTGTGTATTTGCAAAATGTGTGGGTGTGTATTATAAGAAGCACGTGTGTGTATTTAATATATACATATATAGAAAAATCTAGACTTGTGTATTTAATATATTGTTGACGGTGGATTTTGGTCTCAGGGTAATACGGGAATATCACCTCCGAGGCAATCCTCCTCCAACTGTGAATTTGTTTGGTTACGCGGGAAACCAAAAGCAAACTTAGCGGAAAACAAGAAAATACGCCAATCAGACAAGGTGATTTAACGTGGTTCGGTGGATTTTGAGATCCGACCTACGTCCACGGACAAGAACAGGGTGGTACTTTTTATTACTCAAATACACTCCTCGGGTCTCTTCTTTGCTTTTACAAATCAGAGCTTTATGATTCTAATCCCTCACTTTTGTGATGATTTTCAGATGTCCTTTACACATGCTCTACCCTCCTATTTATAATAATACAGAAATCAGACTCCTATTCGCATAAGAAATCCTATTTGGACTCAATCTTCTCTTCTCGTAGGGTTTCCTGATCCGGTACTGCCTTCTTCTTCCGTACTCCCTTTTGGATTCTGACTCTTTCTCCTTGCGAGAGTAGGATATCTCTCTTATCTTATCCATAAGAATGGGGTGCTGTTTGAACATGGACCGTCGTCTGGTCGGTATTAATGAGGTCGGCCATGACAATCTTTTATGCTGAGAGTGTTCCTGCCGACCTCTATAGTGCTCGGTCATCTGAACCAAAGTGGTCGGTCTTCACATGTTGTGGTCGGGTCGGCTACATGATCTTAACTAGAGAGAAAATTTACCCTGTTGTCCTTGTCGTGCTACCTTAAATGTTGTAGCGCCTGAAAACACCATCAACATATGTCCCCTAGTTCTCGGTTCCAACGAGTATGTGAGTTGGTACCGGGAACTATATGAAGAGGGTGTGCTTGATTGCCTTTGTTGGTAGTCGTCCCAGAATGCAAAAAAGAATCTTCTTGCCGTTTCAATAATTCTTTCCTCGAGACGCACAACCGTCATGTCTTCTTAAATGCCCATCAAATCGTCTTTAGGGTTTCTTCTAATGTTTGACACTTGTCAAACATCCGCCGGGTTCCCGCCCAAACCGACAGCGATGTGCGTCCCAGCCACGACTATAAGAAAACGGGGCTTCCACTGTTCCATTTTTTCGGCAATTTCTCCTTTTCTTCTGAGAATTTTTCTGCGATTCGTTCAACTCTGTGTTCTTGAAGCTGAACCGTGGTCTTCTTCTTTTCCGTTGCTGAGCACCTAAGGAACGGGCACCGCCGCGCCGTACAACCTGCTGTTTTGAAAAAAAAAGTAAGTCTTCTGAGCGACTTCTCCTCTTTTGTATGCTGTGACTCTGTTTTGTTTATTTTGCTTAGGGAGAGACTTGTGGTTTTGTTGGGTCTTTGCTTTAGGGCACTCTTTAGAGACTCCCTATCTAGTTTAGCACGGACGCCGTGGGTAGCTCCTCATAGACTGATTCTCCTCCCTTCTCTGTTTTTCTGGGTGTCAGGGATGTCTGACAATAGTTCTTCCTCCGAAAAGCCTGCCAAAATCTCAACTCCCCCTGCCGAAGAGCTCTCCTCGGGCTCAGGGGCGCCTAGTGTAGAAAATCTCGACACTACCCCCACTCCTTCTGAGATTGAAAATGACTCCTACCATCAGAGAGTTCCTCGGAAGGACCCAGAGCCTGGAGAACTTGGGTCGTCGGCTCTGGATATGAACCGTCCTTCTAAGATAACCGAGGATGATCTGGCGCTATTGCGGCAACGATACAGCATCCCAATAGACATTTCTCTAGAAGTTCCCGGCCCAATGGATCGTGCTAGTCAGTCTGACGAGGGCTCGGTGGCACTTCTTCCTGCTTTTTTCGAGTGTGGGCTACGTTTGCCGATTCAACCTTATTTTGCTTGGATATTGGCCGAGATGGAGATCGCCCCCTGTCAGCTGAGTCTAAACAGTTGGAGGATTCTGGCCGGGTTGTATGTGGCTTGGCATCGGGCAGGACTTGGCGAACCTTCCTTTGAAGAGGTGAAGAGGCTGTATCGGTTGAAGGCCAATCCCAGGTCGTACCATGGATGGTATTACCTTTCAGCTTATGACAGCTCGTCAAATGTCGTTAAGAAACTTCCTGACTCCAATAAGAACTTCAAAGATCTCTGGTTCTGGGCCACTGGGGATTGGGGGCGGACCTTGAGGTCGGATGAAGGGGAGACCTTAGTACCGGATATCTTCAGGGCGGGAGGTTAGGAGATCGTCTTTTAGCTTCTTTCTTCCCCCCTTTTTTTTGTTTGGGTTCTTACCCTTCTTCTTATATTCTTTTTAGCCTGTTGGAGGGATGCTCCCAAAGTTTCCTGCCGGGTCCGGCGGCGAGTATATTGGGCTCGTCGGTATGCCGCCCACTGGAGGGAACTGGTAAATGACGCGGCTTTTGTTGTGTCTGGCCTTGTTCGGGCTGTCCCCGCGGATGTCTCGGGTCGGATAGGTAGATGTTTGCTGTTTGTTCTGTCTTCCTTGTTTGTTTATTTTGATGTTTTTCTCGGATCCTGATTTCTCTTTCTTCCTTTTTTTTTGTAGGCATGTCGAAGAGGCCAAAGTTTCTTGAGAAGTTGGCCGGTACCATGAAGAAGGCCGGCCACGCCGATGCTGAAACTTCCCGGGCACGGCCTGATCTTGCTGAGAAAACATCTTCAGGACAAGTCCAAACTAGTGCTCGGGGACTATCTTCACCTTCTGGCGGGCAATCATCAGGATCTGCTCATCTTGCCAGTCCGCTGAAACCTCTTAGGAAGAGGAGGCGTCAGTTTGGGACCGAGGAGACCGAGTTGGCCCAGGAGGAAGAAAATGAGGGAGCTGCTCCGGTTAAGAGGAAGGACGTTCGTAGGGGGAAGAAGTCCTCTGGAGGCTCCTCCAGAAAACGGAAGGGCCCTGTGGTTCTCGGGGTGGATGACTTGGGAGAAAGCATCCGGGAGGCTACCTCACACTTAGTGCCAGCTTTCAATGAATTGGCCGAGGTGATTCCCCCGGGGGAGGTTTCGAGGTATGAGGATGTATCTCCTGAGGGTGTTGTGACTGAGATGAGTTCCCAGATGGCGAAGGTATTTCCACTTCCCTTCTCGGTTTTTGGGTTTTGGTTCTTTTCATTTTATGTATTGACTCCTTTTTCCTTTTCTTTTTGTGTGTAGGCCAACTACCTCATGGCCAAGAATAAGGGTCTTCTCCTGACTTTGCTGTCCGAGGGCGGTCAAGCCCAAAGGCTTCAAAGTCGTCTCTCCGAAGTGGAGGCAAAACTGGCTGACCGGGAGGAGGTGATTAAGAATCTTGAGGCGGCCGCTGTTGAGAATTTTAAGGCGAACAAGGCTCTCAAAGATGCTGCTACGCTGGAAAGAAAGCTTGCTGATAATGCCAGGGAAGACCTGAAGGCTGCCCAATCTGAGATTGGCATTCTGAAGGGGAATGTAGCAAGTGTTGAGGGCAAGTTGAAGAACAAAGACGAGGAGGTTGCACGGGCCCGAGATAGTCTTGAGAGGAAGAAGACCGAGCTTGAGGAGAGAGAAGTTGATCTCGAGGAGAGAGAGATCGAGCTCGAGAAGAGGGAGAGTGAGCTTGAAGCCGAGAAGGAGGCTATCCGCCTTGAGGGTGTCGGTGACTGTGCTGACTTAATTCCGATGGTGCTGCCGAGTCTGAACATGGACCCCATTCGTGCGGCCATCAGTTATTGCAAGGGGGATATCTCCGAGGAGGAGTTTCGGAAGTGGCTCCCTTCCCTACCTGAGGAGGCGATGGATCCCGCCCCTATTACGGTTGTTCCGGCTTCCGAGGCTTTTTACGAAGAACGTCCTGAGGCTCCGGCCACTGGCGAGGATTGCCTTGAGATCCCTCCTCCTATTTCTGAAGCAGAGGTCTTCCCTGCTGCCGAGGTTGAAGCCGCAGCTCCTCCTGCTGATGCCGAGCCGCTCCTCCTGCCACCTGAGATAGCTGAAGAAGAGGTTGCTGCCCCTGTGCGGGCTGAATGAGAAAGGGTAACCCTATCGGGGCCCTATGTACACTTTAACTTTTTTTTTTTGTAATAATATTACAACTCGTGTTTATATACACTCATATATTTATGTCTTATTCATTTCCTTCTTCTTCTTCTTTTCTTTTTATGCTTCTTGTTATCCTAACAATTTTAAGGCCCATCAAGGGTCAGCACGAGTCGGAGGGGTCTGGCTTGACCCCAGGAAGAGTGAGGCATTTGGACCCGGGGGAATGTTATGTCCCCGGTCCAGAGAGCTGACTTGGTGGGGCGTATCTCGGCCCTGAGCTGAGCGAAAGACTTGGGTTCTGGGGGAATGTTATCTCCCCAGACCGAAGCGGTTGACTTGGTGGGACGTAACCCGACCCCGAGTTGAGTGAAAGACGGGTTCTGGGGGAATGTCACCTCCCCAGACTAAAGAAGCAGACTCGGTGGGACGTCGTCCGACCCCGAGTTGAGTGAAAGACGGGTTCTGGGGGAATGTCACCTCCCCAAACTAAAGAAGCAGACTCGGTGGGACGTCGCCCGACCCCGAGCTGAGCGAAAGATTTGGTCATGGGGGAATGTTACCTCCCCAGACCAAAGCGGCTGACTCGGTGGGACGTAACCCGACCCCGATCTGTTTGAATCGCTTGGTCCTGGGGGAATGTTACGTCCCCAGTCCATAGGGCAGACTTGGTGGGACATCGCCCGACCCCGAGCTGTTTGAATCACTTGGTCCTGGGGGAATGTTACGTCCCCAGTCCAAAGGGCAGACTCGGTGGGACATCGCCCGACCCCGAGCTGTTTGAATCATTTGGTCCTGGGGGAATGTTACGTCCCCAGTCCAAAGGGCAGACTCGGTGGGACATCGCCCGACCCCTATCTGTTTGAATCACTTGGTCCTGGGGGAATGTTACGTCCCCAGTCCAAAGGGCAGACTCGGTGGGACATCGCCCGACCCCGAGCTGTTTGAATCACTTGGTCCTGGGGGAATGTTACGTCCCCAGTCCAAAGGGCAGACTCGGTGGGACATCGCCCGACCCCGAGCTGTTGAATCACTTGGTCCTGGGGGAATGTATCACTTGGTCCTGGGGGAATGTTACGTCCCCAGTCCAAAGGGCAGACTCGGTGGGACATCGCCCGACCCGGAGCTGTTTGAATCACTTGTTCCTGGGGGAATGTTACGTCCCCAGTCCAAAGGGCAGACTCGGTGGGACATCGCCCGACCCCGAGCTGTTTGAATCACTTGGTCCTGGGGGAATGTTACGTCCCCAGTCCAAAGGGCAGACTCGGTGGGACATCGCCCGACCCCTATCTGTTTGAATCACTTGGTCCTGGGGGAATGTTACGTCCCCAGTCCAAAGGGCAGACTCGGTGGGACATCGCCCGACCCCGAGCTGTTTGAATCACTTGGTCCTGGGGGAATGTTACGTCCCCAGTCCAAAGGGCAGACTCGGTGGGACATCGCCCGACCCCGAGCTGTTTGAATCACTTGGTCCTGGGGGAATGTATCACTTGGTCCTGGGGGAATGTTACGTCCCCAGTCCAAAGGGCAGACTCGGTGGGACATCGCCCGACCCGGAGCTGTTTGAATCACTTGTTCCTGGGGGAATGTTACGTCCCCAGTCCAAAGGGCAGACTCGGTGGGACATCGCCCGACCCCGAGCTGTTTGAATCACTTGGTCCTGGGGGAATGTTACGTCCCCAGTCCAAAGGGCAGACTCGGTGGGACATCGCCCGACCCCGAGCTGTTTGAATCACTTGGTCCTGGGGGAATGTTACGTCCCCAGTCCAAATGGCAGACTCGGTGGGACATCGCCCGACCCCGAGCTGTTTGAATCATTTGGTCTTGGGGGAATGTTACGTCCCCAGTCCAAAGGGCAGACTCGGTGGGACATCGCCCGACCTCGATCTGTTTGAATCACTTGGTCCTGGGGGAATGTTACGTCCCCAGTCCAAAGGGCAGACTCGGTGGGACATCGCCCGACCCCGAGCTGTTTGAATCACTTGGTCCTGGGGGAATGTTACGTCCCCAGTCCAAAGGGCAGACTCGGTGGGACATCGCCCGACCCCGATCTGTTTGAATCACTTGGTCCTGGGGGAATGTTATGTCCCCAGTCCAAAGGGCAGACTCGGTGGGACATCGCCCGACCCCGAGCTGTTTGAATCACTTGGTCCTGGGGGAATGTTACGTCCCCAGTCCAAAGGGCAGACTCGGTGGGACATCGCCCGACCCCGAGCTGTTTGAATCACTTGGTCCTGGGGGAATGTTACGTCCTCAGTCCAAAGGGCAGACTCGGTGGGACATTGCCTAACCCCGAGCTGTTTGAATCACTTGGTCCTGGGGGAATGTTACGTCCCCAGTCCAAAGGGCAGACTCGGTGGGACATCGCCCGACCCCGAGCTGTTTGAATCACTTGGTCCTGGGGGAATGTTACGTCCCCAGTCCAAAGGGCAGACTCGGTGGGACATCGCCCGACCCCGAGCTGTTTGAATCACTTGGTCCTGGGGGAATGTTACGTCCCCAGTCCAAAGGGCAGACTCGGTGGGACATCGCCCGACCCCGAGCTGTTTGTCTCAATGGTGGTTGCTTTTACTTTTAAAGGATTTTGCCAGAAAATGAAATTTTATTCATGTTTGGGGGCGGGCCGCCCTCTTTACAACAGTTGTTCCGATTCGGTATTTTTGTCCGGTTTCTGCAAAAAAGAAAATAGAAGTTTGATTTTTACGGGAAGTACTTTCTTAACATCTCGGCGTTCCATGGTTTCTTCAACCTCATGCCGTCCAGATGCTCTAGGATGTAGGCCCCTGGTCTTGCTACCTCGGTGATTTTGTAAGGTCCTTCCCACTTGGCACCTAACGAACCCTCTTCAGGTCGTCGGGTGTTCAGAGTCACTTTTCTTAGCACTAGATCGCCTGGCAGGAAGGAGCGGGTCCGAACTCTCCTATTGTAGAATCAGGCCATTCTCTGTTGGTAGATGGCTGCTCTTACTGCTGATTGCTCTATTCTTTCTTCGATCAGGTCGAGGTGATTTTTGATAAATTCTTCGTTCCGTTCGTTCTCAAAGTGGCGGACCCTGTGGGTTGATATCCCGATCTCTGCCGGGATGACGGCCTCACATCCGTATGATAGGGAGAAGGGTGTTTCTCCTGTTGAGTCCTTGAAGGTCGTTCGGTGTGCCCACAGTACCTCTGGTAGCTCCTCGACCCATAGGCTTTTGCTTGATCCGAGTCGAGCTTTCAGGTTTGACTTGATGATTTTATTGGTGGCTTCAACCTGCCCGTTCGACTTGGGATGGGCCGGCGAGGTGAATTTTAAGGTTATCTGGAGGTCTTCACAAAGTTTTCTGAATCCCCTGCTGTCGAATTGCTTTCCGTTGTCGGTGATGATTGCTTGGGGGATCCCGAACCTGCAGATTATATTTTTCTTCAGGAACTCTGTGGCTTTCTTCTCCGAGATGGTGGACAATGGTTCTTCCTCTACCCATTTGGTAAAGTAGTCTATGGCCACGATTGCATATCTCGCCTGACCTCGTCCTTTCGGCATCGGCCCTATAATGTCTAGCCCCCACTGTGTGAAAGGCCAGGGGCTGGATATGGTGGTCAGCTGTTCCGCCGGCTGATGGTAGAGGTTGGCATTCTTTTGGCACCCCTCGCATTTCCGTGCTATCCTCACGCCATCCTCGTGCATGGTTGGCCAGTAAAACCCTTGCCTCAAGGCTTTGAAGGCGATTGATCTTCCTCCGGCGTGGCTTCCGCAGATGTCTGCGTGAATCTCCCTGAGCACGTAGTCTGCTTCTTCTGGTGCTAAGCATCTTAGGAGGGGTACGGTGTATCCTCTCCGGTAAAGTACTCATTCGATCAGGGAAAACTTGGTGCTCTTGAATTTCAGCTTCCTGGCCTCCTTTTTATCTTTAGGGGTTTCTCCTGTTTCCAGGTACCTCCTGATCGGTTGCATCCATGAATCTTTGTCTTCTTCTTCCAGTGCGTCTACCTCTGTCTCCCCTATGCTTCTCTCTCGGAGGTATTTAAGAGGGATTACCCTGGGGTTTTCTGTCCTCATTGAAGAGGCGAGTCGGGCTAGGGAATCTGCTTCGCAGTTGTCTTCTCGTCCGACCTGTTCGAAGAGTACGTTTCCCACTTTCCCCACCCATTTCTTTACTTCGGCCAGGTAAGCTACCATGGCTGGTTCTCTAGCTTGAAAGTCCCCTTTCAGCTGTTGTATTGCTAGCTGAGAATCACTCCTGATCACTACGTTATGGACCCCTACTACCGTACATAGCCTTAGTCCGGCCAGTATTGCCTCGTACTCTGCTTCATTGTTTGTAGTTTTGAAGGCAAATTTGAGGGCGAGCAGTATTTCTTCTCCCTTTTCACTTTTTAGTGCTACCCCTGCTCCGTAGCCGTGTGAACTTGCGGATCCGTCTACAGACATTTCCCACCTGTCTTCTTCCACGGCCAAGACCTGCGGTTCTGTGAGTTCTGCTATGAAGTCCGCTAAGGCCTGCCCTTTTATTGTTGTTCTTGGGAGGTAGGAGATGTCGTGCTCGCTTATTTCTACTGACCACTTCATCAGTCTCCCTGAGGCCTCTGGTTTCTGCAAGATTTGTCTCAGGGGATAATCTGTGTATACCTTGATCGGATGGGCTTGAAAGTATGGTCGTAACTTCCGTGCTGCAGTGACCAGGGATAGGGCAATGAGTTCGTGTATGGGGTATCGAGTTTCTGCATCCAGCAGGGCTTTACTGACGTAGTAAACCGGTTTCTGGACATGGTCGGTCTCTTGTACCAGTGCCGAGCTTACTGCGTGTTTTGAGACGGCCAGGTATAGGTACAGTGTCTCCCCTGTGAGGGGTTTGGCTAGGAGAGGGGGCTGTGCCAGGTATTGTTTTAGGTGCTGGAAGGCTTCTTCGCACTCAAGTGTCCAGTCGACCCCTTTTTGAGTCTTTTTGATGACTTTGAAGAAAGGATGGCACTTGTCGGTTGCTCGCGAGATGAACCGGTTGAGTGCGGCGATTCTTCCTGTAAGGCCTTGTACTTCCTTAACTGTCCGGGGTGATTTTAGGTCTAGCACGGCTTGTATCTTTTGCGGGTTTGCTTCAATGCCTCGTGAACTCACCATGTAGCCCAGAAATTTTCCTGAGGCTACCCCGAATGCACACTTCTCTGGATTGAGCTTTAAACTGTGTTTCCTCAGGAGTTCGAAAGTTTTCTTCAGGTCGGTCACATGGTCTCTTGGTTCTCTGGACATTGTTATCATGTCGTCGACATATACCAGCATGGTTGTGCCGATGAGCGGTTTGAAGATTTTGTTCACCAATCTCTGGAAAGTCGCCCCTGCATTCTTCAATCCGAAAGGCATTACTTTATAGAAGTACAGCCCTTGGTCAGTGATAAAGGTGGTCTTCTCCTCGTCCGCAGGGTGCATCTTGACTTGATTGTATCCCGAGAAAGCGTCCATGAAGCTTAGCAGCCCTTGGCAGGCTGTTGTGTCTACCAGTTGGTCTATATTTGGGAGGGGAAAGCTGTCTTTTGGACATGCTTTGTTGAGATCGGTGAAATCTACGCACATTCTCCACTTTCCGTTAGATTTTTTCACCAATACCACGTTGGACACCCATTCTGGGTATTTTACCTCCCGGATGAAACCGGCTTTCAGTAATTTTTCCACCTCGGTTGCTATTGCTCCGCATCGCTCCTGGTTGAATATTCTCCTCTTCTGTTTTACTGGCTTGTGTAATGGGTTCACTGCTAAGCGATGACTTACGAATTTTGGGTCGATTCCGGGCATGTCATCGTGTCCCCATGCAAAAACGTCGGGGTACTTTTGTAGACATTCCAACAAGTCTTTTCTTAGGGCCTTGTCTAGACTTCCTCCTATTTTTATGTTCTTCTCTGGCCCGAACAGTTTTACTTCTTCCAACTCTTCGGCTGCTCCGAGCCGTGCAGTTTTATTGGGCCGAGGAGCAGGGTCTTTCCTTGTATTCTCATCATCCTCGTCTCTCTGTCTCTTCTTGGTGCCTCTTTCTACGCAGAGGGTCTCTCGCGAGAAAGTGGCAAAACAGCTGCGGGCTTGTTTCTGGCTTCCGCATATGATCCCGATTCCTTCCCGTGTAGGGAACTTCAATTTCAAATAATGACAGGACATTGCGGCCTTGGTTTTCATCATGAAGGGGCGGCCGACAATGACTTGATAACTGCTCATGCAGTCTACTACGGTGAAGTTTATCATGATCGTTCGGGTTTTGGGGGCAGCCCCGATCGTCATTGCTAACTGGATTTTTCCCAGGGGGATGACCGTTGAACCCCCGAATCCGTACAGGGGGCGCTGTCCTTGGTTAGGGCTGTGCATTCTACCCCCAGGTTCTCTAAAGTCTCTTTGGAAATTATGTCTACCGCGCTCCCAGGATCCACAAGGATTCGGTCCACTTCTGTGCCGCCGATCGTTGCTTTGATTATTAGTGCGTCATCGTGGGGGAAACTTACCCCCTGAGCGTCTTCGTTGGTGAACATAATGGGTGTTGACCGATTTCCTTGTGGGTTTGGGATTTTTTCTGTTTTCAGCACCTCTGTCCCCCGTGCTCGGCTGTAATTCTTTCTCGACCGGTTGGAGTCCCCGGCCAGCGTTGCCCCTCCTGCGATGACGTTCACCCCTCGATTCCTTGCCCTTTGTCTGGCGGCCATGATCTCGTGGTCGATGTAATTGTTCAGGTACCCGTTCCGGGCCAGGTCCTCCATTTGTTCCCGCAGGTCTTTGCATTCATCGGTTGTGTGCCCTTTTAGATTGTGGTGTAGGCAGTAGGACCTTTTGTTTTTTCTGTCTGGGGGAAACCTCCCGAGGTCGGGTTCTATTAAGAGGCCTTTCTCCCGTATCTCCATGATGATTTCCCCTGGCGGCTTACTTAGGGGAATATACACCTCCTCTCGGACCACATGGTTTACTTGAGTTGTGGGTCCTTTTCCTTGATCCTTATGTGCCATTGGCTTGAACTCTTTGGGTCTTGGATTGAACTTCCGGAATTCTCTTTCCGGTCGCCGGTGGTCTTCCCTCCTTGTCACTCTTTCTCTGGTGGTTGTCCCCCTCCGGGATACTTTTTCCTCACTTTCTAGTAGGACGTACTTCCTGGCTACCTCCAATGCGGTAGCGTAGTCTGGTGTCTCATGGATCCTCAGGTGGGTCCACAGTTTCCCGACCCTTAGGGCCCCTTTCAGACTTTCCAGGGCCTCTTGGGATTCGTACCCTCCGACCTCGAGTACGGTGTTGTGATACCTTTCAATGAAGCTTTTCAGTGTCTCGCCGTCTCCCTGTTTCATGAGCCTTAGTTCTCCTATTGTTTTTTAGGGGTGCAGGCTCCTTTGAAGTGTCGGATAAACGATTTCTTAAGCTGGGAGAAGCTCTGGATGCTCCCCGGGGCCAGACTTCTATACCATGGGATGGCAGGTCCACCTAAAGTTAAGGGAAATACTTTGCATACGGCGTCGCCCGTTACCCCCTGTACCTCCATCAGGAGGACAAAATTCTCAATGTGGGATTTTGGGTCGGAGTGGCCTTTGTATGGTGCCATGGTCGGCATGTTAAATCTTTTCGGGAACTGTGCTGACCTTATCTCTTCTGTAAGGGGAGACCCCTCTTCCTCGCCTCGGGTGTCTCCCGCGCCGATCTTGAGGCCTTCTTTCCATCTGGTCATCTCTTTTCTCAGCCAAGATTTTATTTCACGGGCTGTGCCCCCGTGTCGCCTTCTGTGTGCTTCTGTTCTCCTGTCGTTCCGGGCGCGGTGTTCCTTAAGCTCGGAGGTCTCCTGTACGTCTTCGTTGTACTTTCTATCCTCTCTCTCGGAGTTGTAAAAACTGTTGGAGGAGGGGTCGGGTGATTGTTCCTCCTCTTCTTTTTCCCATGTGTCTTCTGATCGTGGCTCTCTTCCTACTACTTCAGATCTTATCCCATAAGAGCCTCTCTTTCTGGGTCCCTCGTCTTCGCTTATATCTACTACTCTTTTCCCTTTTTCCCTCTCTTTCCTCTTCTGGTCGGCCCCGGTTTCAGGTTTGTTTGCTCCTTCTATTCTTTCTAGTCGATCTATCATAGACCTCATGCTATCTTCCATCTTTTTCATCCAATCCATTGCCGGACCTCCTGATTGGTGATTTCCGCCTTCCGCCATTTGTCTTATCACGTGAACTGCTTTTTGTGAAGCTCCCCACAGACGGCGCCAACTGTTGACGGTGGATTTTGGTCTCAGGGTAATACGGGAATATCACCTCCGAGGAAATCCTCCTCCAACTGTGAATTTGTTTGGTTACGCGGGAAACCAAAAGCAAACTTAGCGGAAAACAAGAAAATACGCCAATTAGACAAGGTGATTTAACGTGGTTCGGTGGATTTTGAGATCCGACCTACGTCCACGGACAAGAACAGGGTGATACTTTTTATTACTCAAATACACTCCTCGGGTCTCTTCTTTGCTTTTACAAATCAGAGCTTTATGATTCTAATCCCTCACTTTTTTGATGATTTTCAGATGTCCTTTACACATGCTCTACCCTCCTATTTATAATAATACAGAAATCAGACTCCTATTCGCATAAGAAATCCTATTTGGACTCAATCTTCTCTTCTCGTAGGGTTTCCTGATCCGGTACTGCCTTCTTCTTCCGTACTCCCTTTTGGATTCTGACTCTTTCTCCTTGCGAGAGTAGGATATCTCTCTTATCTTATCCATAAGAATGGGGTGCTGTTTGAACATGGACCGTCGTCTGGTCGGTATTAATGAGGTCGGCCATGACAATCTTTTATGCTGAGAGTGTTCCTGCCGACCTCTATAGTGCTCGGTCATCTGAACCAAAGTGGTCGGTCTTCACATGTTGTGGTCGGGTCCGTTACATGATCTTAACTAGAGAGAAAATTTACCCTTTTGTCCTTGTCGTGCTACCTTAAATGTTGTAGCGCCTGAAAACACCATCAACATATATATATATATATGAGTGTAGAAATATCTAGACCCATTAATACTAATTCCTTAAATTTTCAAATCAACCCCTCTAGTTTTGATTTAATAATGACTCATTACTATTTCAAAAAAAATTCCATTTTACCATAAAATAGTCCTCGCGTTCGATCAAAACCACAAACACGAAAATAAAATTCACGCCAATATTCTAAAATAATCCGGGATGTTACAAATGGATATTATAAGAAAGTCATTTCCATCTGGGTCCAGTCCTATATGATCACATCATATAAGGTGCCTTCATTCTCATGTCTCTACATGGACGATCCCAGATCAATGTCGCCATACAAATATATAATGGACCGCATCTATATATAAACCACAAACAAAGTACCCAATTTGTTTGCTCTCTATGGACTATTTAATATTACTAACTTCAGATTTAAATCCTCTTGTGTATAACACTCATACACTAAGTCTAAAGGCACATAAGTAATCTAGGGTAATCAAGATAATTTACAATATGCGAAATTCAAACAAACACTTTGATAAATGAATAATACATCATTTTATTTCATAATATATAAAACCGTTTACATTACATGTAGCTCTAAGGCATACATCCCAACAAGAGGGATTATACGTATGCAATGACCTCAACTTGCATAGTTTAGCGAGATTATCTGTGGTCGTCATAATTCATGAGTGGGTGAATTATGGACACAAAATTGGATTATGTGACAGATAAACCTAAACTTAGAGAGTTCCACAATATGAAGTGTACTCGTTGAGTATTTGGACAACGCGTTATGAATAATACATATTATTCATAATACTTCATTAGATTAAATAAGTTAATTCGAATCGTTTAAATGGTTAAATGAAAATACATGCATTAGAGGATTTTGGTCAATTAATAATTAATATGTATTTATATTTGATACAAAATTTGATTAGATATATATTAATTATTTAATGAGATTTTGACACATGCCATTGATATACATATTTTGTTATTTAGTGTAAATAAAAATACATATATATACTAATAATTGTATTAATTAATTATTTAGATATTTAAATGTTAAATATTTAGATAATTAAATATTATATATATATATATATATATATATATATATATATATATATATATATATATATATATATATAATACATTTCATTATTATTGGTTACTAATAATATTAAACCTTAAGGTTGAAGTATTCAATTTGATTTTGTCTACTTTAAACTCAATGTTTAATTAGATTAAATAATAATTCATTTGTAGTAATTGTTATTACATATGTTTTATTATCATTGGTAACAAGTGGCATGATTTTTTAAGCTTGAAGAATTCAAATTGAATTTAAATTCTTTAAATGTGATTAAATAAATTAAATGACGATATTGCCCATAATTTCGTCCAAGCCTTGTATTTAAAGTGATAAAATTTTATTTTCTCATTCATAAGCTCCCTTGGTCGAAATATACCTCCATGAAAGCTCCCAAAATATTTCTTGAAGAAGCTTGAGAGAAAGAGATTAAATCAAGAAGAAAACTTAAGGAAATTAAGAGATTTTGAGGTAATCTTCAATATTCTTAAGCTTAGAAAGTTTGTTTCTTGTTTTTGAATAATTAGAATAGTTCTAGGATTTCTTTCTTTCTTGGTTTTTGGGCCTTTTTGGTTTGGAGGATGGATTTGGAGGCTAGATCCATGTGTGAAGTTAGATAGAATAATATTAGTGTAATATTAGTTCAATTTTGTTATTTGAAGACTTGTTGCCATTCTAGAGTGTTATGACCACTCTTGTAACTCCTAGAATTGTTATTGAGTTCTTCATTTGTGGTGGCTTTCATTGGTGTAAATATTAATATGATTAATGTTGAGAAAATTGGATTTAAAGCATGAAAAATGATATTTTTGGCACCCAGATCAGATCTGGAAATTATGAAATTTTGATGATGAAAAATATGTTATTTAAACGTATTGGATGTGTATTGGGCCTTGGAATAATTGACAAAAATTATTTCGGATTGAAAATATGCAAAAACGGTGAAAAATGGCGTTACCGGGGTGAGTTTCGGGCTTACCCGGTGTTTTCTGTCCAAACAGTGAATTGGTCACTGTTTGGACAACCCATGAACTGCCCAAGTACTATTGGGGCTGACCTGGGCAGCCCCGGTATGTTATGATTGGTTGGTTCGGACAAAAATACGTTTTATGTTATTTTACGGAAAAATATTTTTCGTGAAAGTTTCGTGTTGTTTCTAAATTATTTATGTCATTACTTGATATCGAAATAAATATGTTTAGGTGAAATATGAATGAATTATTCATATGGGATATTGAATAATTAATTCGGTAAGTCCAAAAATTTTTAAAGTTACGATTTCGCTCGAACTGTGCTCTTCCGCTGCGTCTTTGTGAAAACCCCAACACTGGGGACGTCATGTGATATTTTTTTGTGCTTGGGAATGAGATTTGGAGTGAGCCAATGGAGACACAATCACATATACCCGAAGAAACTTTACTAGCAACAAGGAAACAAAGCAGGCTCATAAGCCTTCAAGTATTTGCCAGGAATGGTCAAGAATTGCAACGAGAAAGTGAGGGAGGTGAAGGAATCCCGACCCGACCTTATAAAGAAGAGATGAAGAGGATCCAGTGTCAAGTACCTCGGTGTGCTGACCTGAGGATATACATGAGGTTTGCAGTATCGTGCTTATATGTGAGTGAGGTAAGCCCTACTTGGAGGATTGAGCCCCCAAAAGGTTGATGGGATGAGAGTAGACCATAGGCTTATTCCCTGACACACGGAACAACGTGAGTAGTTGAGATACAGGCTAACACACAGACAAAACGTGTAATAGTGGGTAAAACAGGCTGGAATGGTGAGTTTCAGATGGCAGAGGGTAATTGTTTCAGGCGGCAGAGCTACTGTTTGTAGAGCAGTTGGGTAAAAGAGCATGGGCAATGATGACAGGGTAACGTGGTTGACATCACGAGTTGGTGTAATAGTGGATATAGACACACTATATAAATGGGTTGGAAACTCAGTTTCAGAGGTTGGATAATTATTTTCTAGCAATTTTAGCATTTTCACAACTTATAAAAAGAGAGAAAAAAGCTTAGTATCAGAGAGAGATAAGGCATGTCGGTTTGACCCGAACGTAGGCTGGATCCATTCCATCGAACCACATTAAATCCTTTGTTTTCTCTGTGTTTTATTGATCGCTTGCTAAGTTTGTTTTGGTTCCTAAATAACCAAACAAATTCACTGTTTGGGGGAGGTTTGTTCGAGGAGTAATTTTTCCCGAAATTATCTTTGAAACGAAAAACAGCTATCAATAATTTGTTAATTTAGTATATAAATTATGACTTATGTTAATTTCTCAAATTTCATAGGAAGTATGTAAAAATTACTCGGATAAGGTTACCATAGAAAAATAAAATAAAATGCAAACTCAAACTCATAACATATAATTCCTCTAACGTTCATTGTTCGACAAATCCTTTTGAGTAAAATATTATTATTCTTCGTTTATGAAGAATTTGGTATATATATATATAAAACATTAAATTCTAATGAAATCAAAATGGACCCAAATGTTTAAATTGAAGTCAAATCAGAATGGACCCAAATGTTTGAATTTGAATAACATATTTACTTATTTATTTATTGTTGATTATAAACAAAACTTAGGAGTAACGGATTATGTGTCCCAAATCACTTATGAAGAAACTAAACATATTTAATATTGGCGTAGTTCTGATGGCTGTGAATACATGTTCACTTAAATTTAATTAAAAGGGTAAAGGGTAATGTCCAGTAGATCCAAACATTTTCGAAGAAAAAAGAAAACTAAAAATACCCTTTTAAACTAATAAATCTAGAAACAAATATAAAATTGGAATTGGATGACTAAAATCAGAGTTTGGATAACCATGTGTTAACAGCAAAATAAATATCAAAGGACGAAAGGTATTCTGGACGAAGAACGAAGGAGGGATTGACCCCGAAAGACTCAACTCAGGACAATTCGAGGACGAAGAATGAAGAAGGAATTGACCCAGAGGACGATTCGAGCAATGACCTTCCAACAAGTAAGGAACGATGAAAGAAGAACGAATATGAGAAGATACCATGCGGTTGGTCAGGCGCACTTAACGGTTATGACACAAATAGACAGTGATCCTCACGATCTAGCAAGTTATCCAGTAGTTTTACATACGATCCAGCAGTTGCACGTACGATCCAGCGGTTGCGCGATCCAGCAGTTACATGTGAGCTAGCAGGAAACGTGGGGGGTTTAATAGACTGAAGTCAGCGAAATCGCTTGAACGATTAGCGGGACCGTGTACTATAAAAGGCTCAGGTGTAGCGAAAGAAAAAGGAGAAGGAAAAAAGACTCAAAATGAGCAAGTAGTTTAAATTTACCATATTTCTTAGTTTTATAATCTTTAGGGCAGTAACCTGTGTGCTTGTGCCCTTTGGAGGCATTTTCTTGGAATCAATCACCCCTTTCTGGGACTGTGCCTTAGGAGGTTTGAACCTTACATGCGTACTAACGAAAAATTAACAGTTTTTGGAAACCACAGTGGGAGAATTTGGTGCAAGAAGTGAAGATGCCTCCAGAAAAGAACGTTCAGATTGGTTCAAGTACAGAGGAAGGGGGATTGGAGCAAACCAACCAAGCTCATGTTCCGACTGTAGTATGACATTTTGAGGGTTTAGCAGAAACAAGTCGTTATGACACTATGAGAGAGTTCAATCCTAACGTGATACACGCCTTGTTCGGTGAATTCACCCAAGACATAGTTGAATGGGTTAGACTTCAAAATACTCATGTAGTAGATAAGTTCATTTCGACTAGCAATTCGCATTATGAAAACATGGCCAAACACATGAGTTCATTAAATGAGCTAATTGATAAATACGCAAGCGGGGGGGCAATCCCATCTGGGATCACACCTCTTTCTACGTTTGATGTGAGAAGCGATCATGACCAAGACCGAGGGACTCGAATGGAGGCTGGGCCAAACAATGTTCCTCCTCCACAAGGGGTTGCTACCCCAACAATGTCCCGATGAGGGACAAATCCCGTTAGTTTTGGCCCACACATAGGGCCCAACGTGATGCAACATGAGGTAGTGTTCCCCCAAGGTTTACAAGGAAAGGGTCAAGACCATGTCCCGTTTATAAGGGGGCCACAACCGCCACCTGTAGTGGTACCATTTAATGGCAACGATGTATTAAGAGAACAAATGACTGAGATTCTCCAAAATCAATTCGGTTTTGGGTTAAGGCCAATTCGGCCAAGATATCAGAAATTATATCCGGATTGGATTGATTTAGCGTATCCATGGCCCAAGAATTATAAGATATCAGAATTCTCTCTGTTCACGGGATCGGGGGAAGTTTCCACTATAGAACATATATGGTGATTTACTCTTCAGTGTGGAGAGACGAACAATTTTCATAAACTAATATTATTCCATGGTTCGTTATCAGAATAGCTTTTTCCTGGTATATCAGTCTACCACCTAATTCGGTGGAGCACTAGTACCAAATGGAACAGTTGTTCCATGTGCAGTTCTATAAAACCGAGTTTGAAGTGACCTTGGCTGATTTGGAAAATTTGAGGTAGTTGCCAGGCGAGTGGGCCGAAATGTTTTTGAAAAGATTTAAAGCGGCCTGAGGCCGATGCTATATACCTTTGCTAGAAAAAGAATTTGTAAAAATCGCTCAAAGTTGTCTTAACTTTGACTTAAAAAAGAATTTCCAAGATCGAGAGTTCTGGGACCTTCTCCAGCTCACCACTAACATAGTTAAGTATGAGCGATTGTTGAGGGAAGAATAGCAAATGAAGAATGCTAGTAAATGGACTTATTATAGGAATACAAACTACGAAGTAAGAGAAATGAATGTTGAATCAGCCGACTTATGCCTGTCCGAATTAATTAAGGGAAAGTCATATATCTGTAGGACGTGGGCCGAACCAAGCCTAACAATAGAAAATGATAAGAAAAGTAGGACTTTTTATTTTGACGTCACTAAAGTTGATGTCATATTTGATCAATTATATAAGGATAAACAAATCAAATTAAGCGACCGCCATAAATTGCCAAGCCCCGAGCAAGTTAGCGGAAAAAAATATTGTAAGTGGCATAATGCATGGTCTCACTCAACTAACAACTGCCTTGTGTTTCGGAATGTGTTACGGGATTCCATAGAGTCTGGATGAATAATGTTCGAAAAAAGGGAAAGATGGCTGTGGACGACAACCCGTTCCTTAAACTGTTGGAAATGAATATGATTAACTTTGACCTAACTAAGATGAATTTTCCACAATTTAAGCTAGTCTTAGATGAAGATTAGAACTACCAACGCCCTAGTGCCCTTGAGAGGATAGAGCTGCACCAAGAAGTAAAGGCTCCATAAAATTTTTGTATTCGCTGTCAGAACATTATAGAATGGATGAAAGAACTGGAAGAAACTTGTGAAAGGGGTCCACAAAAAATGGAGCCGGCAACATGGCATCCGAAAACCTTCGCACCAGGGTTCTATGGAGAACACTCAAACTTCGTCCAGAACATCAAGACTTTTAGGTCGAGGTTTCACCGGCCCAACGTTTGGCATTCGTATAACCAGCAAGGAAAGAACTATATTCCTGTGGATGAGATGATACGAACGCAGTTGAGACGACATCAAAGGAATTTTGGCCGGATGATGCGCCAACTATGTAAGGTGAAAGCTCCTACTGGCCATGAAAAGTGAGGCCATGTCCTCCCAACTTACACCCCTATGAAAAGAAGAGTAGTTGTGGATGTCAAGGATGGTGGTGGCGAAGAGGGAATCAATCAGGACTGTAAAGACAGAACCAAGATAGACAGATGAAAGAAGTGGTATGAAATGGACGATGAAGAACCACCTATCGTTATTCAGTTTGGCAGCATGCCATTGGTTGTGGCTAATCATTACTTGCTGTCTGAAAAATTCAAACGGGATGACGATGGGACCCTTGGAAGGAATGAAGACGTCTACGACGGGGAGGAGACAAGAGTTGCTACGATTACCACGGAAAGCATGAAGGTTTCAAATAACGAGATGACAGATGTAGAAGAAGAAATAGACGTGCGTGCTGAAGCACAGAGAAGGGAACAACACAAAATCGGCTTCTTAAGGAATTATACGAAGTCGGAAATCCAGCCGTGGGGACACTGGGAGAAGACTTGTGTTGATCCACGTATCTCGTGCTATACGGAAAAACCAAAATAAAATGGATCGTAACCAGGATAGAGAAACAGAGGATACTTACCGGTGATACATCATACAATGGCACGACCATATTGCCACCTTTCGGATGGGATGTAGAGGAGGATTCACCTCGAGAGGTAAATGATGGATGAATAATGGAAGTAGGAGTACCTGGGAAAGTGACGTTCCCCAAACCTCTATAGCAAATGACGAAGCATCTTCGACCACTGTATGTAAAGGCAACCAGTCAACAAAATGTTGATCGAGAATGGGGCGACCATTAACGCTATCCCAGTTAGGATGTTGGGATGATTAGCAAAGTCAGAGGCCGATCTCATCCCTACGGAAGTAGTGCTCACTAGCTTCAATGAGGGAGCAACGACAGCTAAATGAGTCGTCCCATTAGACTTACAGGTAGGAAGCACCACTAAGACGACAATGTTTTTTGTTATAGACGGACCAACCACGTATAACATGCTTTTGGGATGAGATTGGATCCACGGTAGCTGATGTATACTTTATTATCTCCATCAATGTTTGGTTTTTGTGGATTCAGAAGGACGAAGTCGAAGTGGTGCACGCTGACAATAGACCTTTCACAGCAGAAATAAATTCGGCAGAATATTTCATGTACGAAGAAAATTACGGACCAGCAAGAATATCAGATGAAATGGGGAATCCGTCCGTAGTGGCCCAATATGAAGAGCCATACGTCGCGGAGTTATTAAACAATTTATTCGTACAAATGAGGCCAACGATAGTGGCCTTTGAAAGGCCAGCAACCAGCAATTCAAATGAAGAAGGGCGAACAGATTAAAGAACGAGCCACACTCGCAGCTACCAGAGGCAACTTAATGGCTTATGTGCGGGAGCGGGAGGTTGAAATCAATACCCAAGCTGCAATCTCGGCCTTAAAAGGAAAATTGATAATGTATTAGGTAGAAGGCAGAATAAGAGAAGCATACATGGTGGATTGTTTGGACGAGCAACCAAAGGAATTCGGAGAACAATCAGTGGGGAAAGAGGAAGAATTAGAATAGACTCTGAATGAACACCAGAAGACGAGCATTACAAGGGCACAAGATGTTTTGGAAGAAGTGGACCTGGGAGATGAGGATGACAAGCGCAGTACCTATATGTTGGGGTTTTGGGCAAAGAGCGCGGCGGAAGCGCTATTCGGGCGAAATCATAATTTTAAAAATTTTAAATTACCGAACGAATTATTTAATATCCAATATGAATAATTCATTCATATTTCGCCTAAACATATTTATTCGATATCAAATAACAATATAAATAGTTAAGAAACGTTGCGAAACTTTTACGAAAACGTTTTTCCGCAAAATGGCATAAAACACGTTTTTGACCGAACCGACCACCCAATACACATGAGGGCTACCCAGGTCAGCCCCAATAGTATTAGGGCAGCTCATGGCTGCCTGAACAATGACAAATTCACTGTTTGGGCAGCCGTCACCCGGTTGGCTCAAAAGTCACCCGGTAACGCCGTTTTTCACCGTTTTCGCTTATTTCAACTCCGAAATAATTTCCGGCAATTATTTCAACACCTAAAACACATACAATACATTCAAATGACATTATTTTCATCATCATATAAACAGTATTTCCAGATCTGATCCAGAAGCTAAAATTATCAATTTTTCATGCTTTAATCCAACCTTTTTCAACATTAATCAAATTAATTACAACACCAACCAAAGTCACCACAAATGAACCAGCCAAGAACAATTCTAGGAATTACAAGAGTGTTCATAACACTCTAGAATGACAACATATCATCAAATGATCAAATTGAATAAATATTACAATAATGTTATCCGAATCTACTTCACACATGCTTAAAGGCTTCCAATTCATCCTCCAAACCATAAAGCCTCAAATTTATAGAAAAGAAGAAACCCTAGAATCTCATAAGATCATCGAGAAATAAGAAACATAATTTCTAAGCTTAGGGATGTAAAGAATTACCTTTAATTCTCTTGATTCTTTAGTTTTTTTCTTGATTTTCTTGATTTTCTTTCCGTGAATCATCAAGAAATATTTGAGAGATTTTAGGAGATGTTTATTCGGACATGGAGGAGTGTATGATGAAGAAATAAAATTTTCTAATTTAGATAAGGCACGACCGACTTAATGGAGGGTATTTTGGTCAATTTACAAATTTAATCCAATTAAATTAAAGTAAACTTTATGTTAGGAAATCAAATTTGCACATATTAAGCTTAATTTAAGAAATGCCACATGTATCAATAATAATTAAACATTTAACATAACAATTATGAAAAATAGATATTATTTAATTATTCAAATATTTAACAGTTAAATATCTAAATAATTAATTAATATAATTATTATAATATATGTATTTTTGTTTACATTAAATAAAAAATACATATATTAATGGCATGTGTCAAAGTCTCATTTGACAATTAATTAATGTGTATCTAATCAAATTATGTATCAAATACAAATACACAATAATTACGATTGACCAAAATTGCCCTTTTGCATGTGTTTTCATTTAACCGATTAAACGATTCGAATTAACTTATTTAATCCAGTGAAGTATTATGAATAATTTGTATTATTCATAACGCGTTGCCCAAGTGCTCAATAAGTACACTTCATATTGTGAGACTCTCTAAGTTTAGGTTTATCCGTCAAGAAATCCAATTTCGTGTCCATAATTCACCCACTCATGAATTATGATGACCACTGATAATCTCGCTAAGCTATGCAAGCCGAGGTCATTGCATACATTTAATCCCTCCGTCACAGGCTATCCATATTATACATGGGATATAGATAAGAACGTCAAATCCTTTCGGTATAATATAGTCCACTTTCAAATTTACGATCTCTAAATAACACTCGGAACTGATTTCTGAAGTTATACCGCGGCCATGGATTTATTAGATCGCAAACACGTGCAGGATACCTATGCCCTGTACACAGGACTGACAGATTCTATCTTGATACGCATAGGATATCATGAGCATCAGTCCACACCCAACGAACAGACGGAGATCTGATCTAAATAGATCAATGATGTGACTGCCATCAAAATGTGGAGGATAACTCATATATCCACAGTGGTATCTCAAGTCGAAGGATCACTATGCTCGCTCAACTCGAGAAGATTCCTATTGACGTTGGTGTATCATCTATAAAGAAATCTTCAGTGAGTCGTTCAGTGTTTATCAAATAAACACCTACATGTCTATACGAGTCTCTCGAGACTCATGGTTCATTGGGATAAACCATTGGACCAAGTCACGATATACGACATATACTGGTCTCATCGGATTTTACTAACTGACCCGTGTTAGTAAATCTTGACCAGGAACTTTATTTAAGGATATACAACTTATAGTGACGCTTCCCAATGTCAATTACAAACTATGTTGTAACTGCGCACTACGTTGTAAATCTTAGGGTCTTTGTCTAATATACACATATCACTAAATCAGATTTAGTTTCAATCAAATCATAATTAGATATCTAATCGTAATTAGATCGAATATGTATATAAAAACAAGAGGTGCTACCATTAAATCAGTAATATTATGGAAAAATGAACTGTTCGTATTTATGAATCGGACATAAATACGATCCGGATTGGCACTCTGAGCACCAACCCTAACAATTTCTACCACTTGCTCTAATGCCAATCCACGGTATCATATACACATCTCAATGTGTATCACATACTCATGGCCCTCAAGAGCTCACTTAGCACTCAAGAGGTAGACAATAACAAGTAAGCCCACTTTAATAAATTGAGTCTGTCCAGCAAACCCAATTGTTTTCCTTAGCCAACATCATTCATATTTTGTAGAACCCGAGTTCTACATCAATATGACTCAGATGTTATATCAATATTGTGCTATAGCTATAAAGTTGTCTATGTATTTAGAGATCAAATCCAAAATAATTTGAGACAACCGCAAGCACAACACTAATATCAAAACTTCTAATCTATAAGGTCACTATACAAATTCATAAGTCAATACTTCATAAGTTGCAACGAATTCCACTAATACAATAGAATCAATTGTGACAGTCCCATTGCATCTTTTCTAACCAATATGACGTAGACTGTCTAACGTCATAATTAGACTCAAAACTAATTTGATCATAATGGTTGCAGATTATATTCTCCATGAATAATAAACTCGTTCTTAATATCTCAAAGATAACAAAGAACATGTTTCAAGACCCATCCTATGGTCTACATGGTATCAAAATAGTTCATAACAATTACAATCAAATTGATACCTTTAATCGCACATAATATATTATTCATTATGCTATCATCATATGATGCATCAGATTGACTAGACATTCTAATCAATTTCTCTTTCGACAAAGGAATCATCCTTTACGAAAGATAAATACTATATATGAGAGACACATTAACTGTCAAACAATTATACTAACTGACATACAGATAGTCTTGCTGTGTCATTTATTAGATCATATCTAATGCACGACTAATGGGAGTTTCACACAAGTCTCTCAACTTTATATTGTATATAAAACTTTATATCAAATATAACAAAGACTACTCCCACTGCTTTCATGGAGAAAGAAAGACTTAGGTAAATCTTTTACCTTACAAACATCTCATTATTATATTAATAATGATAATATCGTTAGGATATATAACACTCGAAAGAAATTTGTACGCTCCCATTGACTCTACGATCAAATATGTATTCTCTATGCTTTGATAAAATCAGACAATCTGACTGTATCAAAATTATAGAACACAGAATTTCAGAAAGGTTATCTGAGTCTATAATAGGCTCTATAAGCTAGTATATCAAACTGTGATCTTAGCAGAATACAAACTCTAGGGCCATTCTAGAATGAACTCTTCAAACAAAGAAACCACAACGGATTTCTCATTCGAAGAAAACATTCAGGAACGCCACTTTGCATTCTTTAGCCAAAATACATAGTTTAATATCAACATTAACCAACAGATCTTTAATTGTTCAATCAGTGCGACTAGAGACAAGCTTCCTCAGAATCTACAATAAACTACAGAGTATAACTTTTTCTCACTGTCATATTGTAAAGGTCAAACCTTTAACAAGCTCACTTTGCTTTTGATGCGCAAATAATTTGCACATTTTATGAATGATTCATAACGAGAGCTCAATCAAGTTCAAAACTTGATTGTAGTAAGCTAAGAATAATCTTAGATCTATGGTTCAATGGTAATTTCCGAAATCGATATCAAATATCGCTCCCACTATAAGTTATAGGATAATTTTCTTCAATAAGAAAACAACAGAACCATTAAGTATCAAATACTTTGTAAATGATTCTGACATCCTATTGGACTTATATGGAAGATATCGTAGGGTCATTTCATCTAATTAATTATTTAGTTCCATTACAGTTTATCACTCTCACATTTGACTTCAATAAGTCAAGTCTTTTCTACAATCGTTAACATCCGATGTTACACACTAAGTAATAAAATAATTTTATTACTCGGGATCGTAGAAAAGATATTGTATCAAATAGAATACAATATTCTATTAAATAGAATAAATGATAAACTTTTACTTGTACCTCTAAGGCGCAAGTACTTTCAATTATATAACCATTATACAAAAGAAAGATTCAAATCTCAAAGTTTTCAAGATTCGAATTTTCTGCTTATACATATCATATACGTAATTGTAGTAACTAATGGAACAACAATTAAAAGGATGAATTAGTGTAACTGGAGCATATCCCAAGAGTATTGAAAACTAATTCGGTAACACTCAATATCAAATGAATCAAATCATATATGATTCGATTTCTCCTACTAACCAATTCCATCACGATGGAATCGTAGAAGAATAATATTAAGTAAGAATCACATTCATTAAATAACTTTAGAACTAATTGCCATAAATTCATATGTTTGATCATATAAAACATCCTTGAACAATTCAAAGACTCGCAATGAATTTTAAAAATATAGTTTTCAACACTTCAAATAGAATATCTTTGAACCATTCAAAATATTCTATCCGCGTTTCATCAAAAACATATTAAAAGTTCTCGAACCATTCAAGACGTTCAATATATGTTCTTTTAGAAACATGCAACTAAGTCATGACAACTCATTAACTAAGTCACGAAATAAAGAAAACTATCTATGGCAATTTATAATTCATTAAACTACACACTTCCAAAGTATTAGTTTAATAAATCTGTGGTCCAATGACGATCATTGGTTAAATGAGATTTAATCACATCCTGAATACATTATTCATTAAATGGATAAGGATATGAGGTGTGATCTTGTATCAGACCATCATTTACCATACGGAGTAAGCATCTAATACTTATGTGATAAATCTCATAAAGCACTGTTCTAAGTTATTTAGTTAACCAAATATCTCTCTTAATGTTTATCTTCTTATTAATGACACTACTAGTCATATTAAAATATGTAACAATTATTTATTAAGAACAAGTAACTATCCAATAGTCACAAGTTCTGATATCAAATATCAAAACAATCATTAAAAATTATTTTAAATAACTAGACGGGAGATCTGGTATCCAATACCAATAGTTGTCGTATTGTGAGAATCAATATTCTCTATACACAACTATACGTATCTCCTTTATTTAGCTTTATAATTTTCCTTCAATTATTCACAACAATTGCAAGTAGTTGATTAGGAAACTGTGTCAAACACGTGACTTCTAAAAAATCACTAAAGCCAAGAAACATCATTATAAGATAAATAAATATCTAATGAGGTTTTCTTAATGTCAGTCAAGAATCTCGAGACATGAACTAATTCACGTAAATTCTTACCGCACAAGAAACTATTCTCTATAGACAATTATATCATAAAATAGATATCTATTTAGATTACTAAACGTGACTTTGTAACTAAGTCACTAACCATCTTGATTTTCAAGAAATCGGAACAACAGTTCCCGATGGTTTTATCTAATCTAACAATATCTAAGTCAAGTAACATTCTAGAACATATTCTAGAAATTCGCAACCATAAGAGAAGTCAGAAAACATATTCAAATAATATGCATGCAGTGGATTAAAAATATATTTCTATCAACAATATAGAATAAAGGAAAACAAAAGCAACAATTTTCATAAAATTACGCACTGATTTAGTTATGGATTTTTAACCCAGCAGTGTCTCCCACAACTTTACGTAATACCGTAATTACCAACGAAGAATGAGAATTCAATAATTAAATCGAATTCCATAGTGAGAGTAGGATCCAATGAATATATTTCGACTCACAGCTTTGGTACGATCTCGCCTACGTATATTCATTAGGTAGACAACTCATTTTCAATCACACTCACTGTGACTCCTGATTTTAGTCCTGACCGTTTCTCATTATGACAGCTTTGGCACGTTCACAAGGAGGCGTATCAAGGTTTCACTTGCCAATGACAAACTCAAGCTACCGATGTAGTCCTGACAGCTTTGGCACGTTCAGGATTTCCACTTTCATTTGAATTTATCTAGTATCAAATATACATCCGGTATGGATAAAATTCTATCAACTACACCCTCACTGCTTTGGCACGATCTCAGATGCAACCATAGAAAGATACCCATAAATCGTATTGACAAGACGGACCAATAAACATGCATCCAATACACGTTACTTTACAACCTTATTTAAGCGGGGATATTCCTCAAGGAATCATTGTTCTACATCATATGTAGAATTTTAATCTAAATCATTTTATAAACAATTCAATTCTACCTTAGAAAACATAACTTAATTTAACCGTTAAATTTCCATTACGTTTCCCGTTAGTGTAGAATCGAAAAGTCAAGAAACATATAGATTAAGTGCATGTGAAAACATCAAAATTGGATTATATATCATATATCAAGCATGATTAATGTAATAGATGAAGGATCAGACCTGCTCTGATACCATTTTTATTGGGGTTTTGGGCAAAGAGCGCGGCGGAAGCGCTGTTCGGGCGAAATCATAATTTTAAAACTTTTAAATTACCGAATGAATTATTCAATATCCAATATGAATAATTCATTCATATTTCACCTAAATATATTTATTCGATTTCAAATAATGACATAAATAGTTAAGAAACGTCGCGAAACTATTACAAAAATATTTTTCCGCAAAATGGCATAAAACACGTTTTTGACCGTACCAACCACCCAATACACATGAGGGCTGCCCAGGTCAGTCCCAATAGTATTAGGGTAGTTCATGGGCTGCCCAAATAATGAAAAATTCACTGTTTGGGAAGTCGTCACCCGGTTGGCTCAAAAGTCACCCGGTAACCCTATTTTTTGCCGTTTTCGCTTATTTCAACTCCGAACCAATTTCTGGCAATTGTTCCAACACCCAAAACACATCCAATACATTCAAATGACATTATGTTCATCACCATATGAACAGTATTTCCAGATCTGATCCAGAAGCTAAAATTATCAATTTTTCATGCTTTAATCCAACATTTTTCAACATTAATCAAATTAATTACAACACCAACCAAAGTCACAACAAATGAACCACCCAAGAAAAATTGTAGGCATTACAAGAGTGTTCATAATACTCTAGAATGGTAACATATCATCAAATGATCAAATTGAATAAATATTACAATAATGTTATCCAAATCGACTTCATATTACAATAATGTTATCCAAATCTACTTAACACGTGCTTAAAGGCTTCCAATTCATCCTCCAAACCATAAAGCCTCAAATTTATAGAAAATAAGAAACCCTAGAATCTCATAAGATCATCAAGAAATAAGAAACATAATTTCTAAGCTTAGGGATGTAAAGAATTACCTTTAATTCTCTTGATTCCTTAGCTTTTTTCTTGATTTTCTTGATTTTCTTTCCTTGAATCATCAAGAAATATTTGAGAGCTTTTAGGAGATGTTTATTCGGCCATGGAAGAGTGTATGATGAAGAAAATAAAATTTTCTAATTTAGATAAGGTATGACCGACTTAATGGAGGGTATTTTGTCAATTTATAAATTTAATCCAATTAAATTAAAGTAAGCTTTATGTTAGCAAATCAAATTTGCACACATTAAGCTAAATTTAAAACATGCCACATGTATCAATAATAATTAAACATTTATCATAAAAATTATGAAAAATAATTATTATTTAATTATTCAAATATTTAACATTTAAATATCTAAATAATTAATTAATATAATTATTATAATATATGTATTTTTATTTACATTAAATAACAAATACATATATTAATGGCATGTGTCAAAGTCTCATTTGACAATTAATTAATGTGTATCTAATCAAATTATGTATCAAATATAAATACACAGTAATTACGATTGACCAAAATTGCCTTTTTGCATGTGTTTTCGTTTCACCGATTAAACGATTCGAATTAACTCATTTAATCCGGTGAAGTATTATGAATAATTTGTATTATTCATAACGTGTTGCCCAAGTGCTCAACGAGTACACTTCATATTGTGGGACTCTCTAAGCTTAGGTTTACCGTCACGAAATCCAATTTCATGTCCATAATTCACCCACTCATAAATTATGACGACCACAGATAATCTCGCTAAACTATGCAAGTCGAGGTCATTGCATACATATAATCCCTCCATCACAGGCTATCCATATTATACATGGGATATAGATAAGAACGTCAAATCCTTTCGGTATAATATAATCGACTTTCAAATTTATGATCTCTAAATAACACTCGAAACTGATTTCTGAAGTTATACCACGGCCATGGATTTACTAGATCACAAAAACGTACAGGATACCTATGCCCTGTGCACAAGACTGACGAATTCTATCTTGATACGCACAGGATATCATGAGCATCAGTCCACACCCAACGAACAGGCGGAGGTCTGATCTAAATAGATCGATGACGTAACTGTCATCAAAGTGTAGAGGATAACTCATATATCCACAGTGGTATCTCAAGTCGAAGGATCACTATGCTTGCTCAACTCGAGAAGATTCCTATTGACGTTGGTGTACAATCTATTAGGAAATCTTCAGTGAGTCGTTCAGTGTTTATCAAATAAACACCTACATATCTATAGAAGTCTCGCGAGACTCATGGTTCATTGGGATAAACCATCGGACCAAGTCACGATATACGACATGTACTGGTTTCAGCGGATTTTACTAACCGACCCATGTTAGTAAATCTTGACCAGGAACTTTATTTAAGGATATACAACTTATAGGGACGCTTCCCAATGTCAATTACAAACTATGTTGTAACTGCGCACTACGTTGTAAATCATAGGGTCTTTGTCTAATATACACATATCACTAAAT
This sequence comes from Zanthoxylum bungeanum, assembly GCA_019454045.1. Lineage (NCBI taxonomy): Eukaryota > Viridiplantae > Streptophyta > Magnoliopsida > Sapindales > Rutaceae > Zanthoxylum > Zanthoxylum bungeanum. The sequence goes on from SKCR01015821.1 coordinate 264,316, forward strand.
CAGATTTAGTTTCAATCTAATCATAATTAGATATCTAATCGTAATTAGATCGTATATGTATATAAAAACAAGAGGTGCTACTATTAAATAAGTAATATTATGGAAAATTGAACTGTTCCTATTTATAAATCGGACATAAATACGATCCGGATTGGCACTCTGAGCACCAACCCTAACACTATATTAGCAAGAAACTAGAAACATAGGTATGTAAAGAATTAATTTCTCTATTAAAAGTTTATAGAGATTATTTTGCTTGGGACTATGAGGAAATGCCCGGTTTAGATAAAACTTTGGTAGAGCACAAGATGCCCATTATACCAAACTACAAAGCATATAAACAACCCCCGTGAGGTTTGCACCCAATGTCCTACATGATATTAAAAAAGAAGTCGAATGTCTATTAAACGCAAAATTCATCAGGACGACCAGATATGTAGAATGGTTATCAAATATTATCTCTGTCATGAAGAAGAATGGAAAGTTAAGAATATACATAGACTTTAGAAATTTTAACTCGGCAACACTAAAAGATCAATACCATATACCTACGGTAGATTCTTTAGTAGACTCCACCGTGGGATACCAAGTGTATTCCTTCATGGATGGGTATGCATGATATAACCAGATTTATATTGCCGAGCGTTCACAAAACGGCCTTTAGATGCCCGGGGTCTTTGGGATGTTATGAGTGGGTAGTGATGACATTCGGTCTAAAAAACGTCGGGGCCACTTACCAATGAGCTATGAACTTAATTTTTCATGACATGTTTAATAATTTTGTAGAAGTTTATGTGTACGATATAGTGGCTAAGTCTATGGCAATGGATGAGCATTTTAACCACTTAAGAATGGCTTTTGAACGGATGAGGAAGTTCAAACTAAAATTAAACCCTGCCAAATGCACTTTCGGGGTCAGCGCATGGAAATTTATGGATTTTCTAGTCCATCAAAGGGGAATTGAAATTGATGAAAATAAATCTCGGGCGATCATGGAAGCCAAACCTCCCAAAAATAAAAAAGAGCTAAAAAGGTTCCTAGGGCAAATTAATTTTTTAAGGAGATTTATTTCATATTATGTAGGGAAAACTAAAGCCTTCTCATCTCTACTGAGGCTAAAAGAAAAAGACGATTTCGTCTGGACAGAAGAGCATCAAAGAGCCTTCGAAAGCCTGAAGAACTATTTAGTGAAACCGTCAGTAATGGTACCTCCCGTGCCAGAACGGCCAATGAAGCTTTACATATTTGCCGAGGAGCAGTCCGTAGCTGGAATGATCGCGCAGGACGATAACATGGGTGTAGAAAGAGCCATTTATTATCTTAGCAGACAGTTGTTGAAATACGAGTGTAATTACTCTCCAATGGAGAAATTGTGTTTGGCTTTGTATTTTACATGCATTAAATTACGCGCCTAACTTAGGTCGACTACTATGTATCTAGTTACAAATATCAATATAGTGAAATACATGTTCTCTCGTCCAATTTTACATCAAAGGGTAGGGTTTTGGTCTCTTTAGTTATCAGAATTTGACATTCGGCACGAACCCCAAAAGCCATAAAAAACCAAGCCATTACCTGTTAGTGTCTTAGACATACCACGGGATCTTTAAGCGTGATTCGTGTGTGAATAAAAATCAAAAATAAGTTGCGGAGGACTTACATTGATCGGTTGAGTTCAAAACTTCCATGGATGTTGAAGCTTCCAAGCTCATGGTGAGTATCCATATCACCTTCATTTGACTCCCTTATGTGCTAGCAAGAACAAATTGAACAAATTTTATCTCCCAAGGAGAAACAAATTTGCCCGAGAGAGAGAAGCAATCGACAAAAGACAAACCAATTTAATTTGATGCTCTCGGCCTTCTCTAAGAAAACAAAGAGCAAAAAACTTTTTCTTTTCGGCCAAAAAACCAAGAAGACAGTGGCCAATGTATTTGGCTTAAAGCAAAAGGCAAGAATTTATTGCTTTTCAACCAATCACTTTTCATTTGAGAAGTCAAAATGGCTTTATTGCCTTTTATTCTTTTATTGTTTAAAAAACAAAGGCCATTATAAATCAAAATTAAAAGCAATGTTGATATCGGCCAGTCAAGAGAAATTAATGGCCATTCGGCCTAGAGCAGTTTTAAAGGCCATTCGGCCAAAAACCAACTTAAGGCAATTCGGCCAAATGCATGGAGAGATAGAAATTAATTTCTAAAATTAAATATGTTGAGTGTTTTATAAGATTCCATCAAAACCCATCACTCATATCTATCACCAAAAATGACTAATGATGTAAGTGAAGTGGGCCCCATTTTAAATTCAAAATTCAAGTGGGCTTGCTCAACACACTTCGGGCTCGGATTCGTTTAATCCGATTAAACGAATTTTCCGTCGCGACATAATTATGCCTCGCAAGATTATTATTAAAGTCGCTTACGAATTAATTCCAAATTAATTCGTTCGCACGAATTAAAATCCAATTTTAACTCTGCATTGAAATCTAATTTCAATTAATATATCTAATATAATATATTAGCCCAATTAGATAAATTAAATAGTAAAATCTAATTTAACTATTAAATTTATTTTACCAATTAATTCCAAATTAATCGCGTTCTCTCCTATCGACGAATTTAATCCCAGATAAATTCTCGACGCAATTATTCCCAGATTAATTCTTGCCATAATTAATCATATATTAATTTTCTCTCTCTTAATTAATCCCAGATTAATATCCTATCTCTTAATTAATCCCAGATTAATATTGTTCGAGTCAAACATCATCGGTGAATCTTTGGGATGCGACCCAAGAGATCCCTGGATATGTTGGCAGTAAATACGGTCATCGGACTATCCGAACACGTGCGTACCCGGTACCACGTATTTACCGATTTATAATACATGGTTGGCTTCTAGCAAAACACCGTGCCTACCCAATTCTCTAGAAATATTCTTCTACGGAATACAAGATATTTGTCAGGCGTAATATACGTAGTATTGCGTATTACGATCCAGTATCGGATGTCACATGCAAGGCCTGGGGTTGGAATTGTGTCTGCCCCGTATGAAGCATATATCGGATCACTATCAACTAGTCTCTTTATGATCGGAAAGTCATGACCTAGTCATACTTCCCCGATGGCTATATTCAAAATATAAAGACCATTATTTACATCTAATGTAGATATCTCAATATCATCTTTATAAACAAAAACACCCGGTGTTTCGGAATATAAAGGTATACCCGCAATGAGTTAAACTAGATATAGAGATAATGTTTCTAGTCAAACTAGATACATTATAACAGTCTCCTAATTTAAGTACATGCCGAAAGGGCATTTCCAAAACTTAGGTTTCTACGGCCAAAACAACGACTCTCGTCATGTTTCTGACTTGTAGGTCGATCTCACCTGAAGTCAGTCTCATGCTTATCAGCAGATCCCGCACATCAGTACGTATATTCATGTACCTCATCTAGTATCAAAATCCAATTTTAAAACCAGTAGTGAACATGTTTATAACAAACATTCTTGAAGCCGGAACCTTGTTCCGCCTTCACTTCCTTCATGTATGCCTTGTTCATACGGCAGTCACACTTCTAGTGACCCCGTTTCCACTGTTTAGGCAGAAAACCTGGGATATGTCATTTTAAGAAGCTTTGGCTGTGCATAACGGATTAAGCACTAAAGTTATCATCACAATGAGTCTTCTAAAGCTCATTCTCTACTATTTGCTCAACTCCTGGATCATGCTTGAGAGGTTCCTCTATCAAATAGAATAACTTCTCAGCTCCCAGGACTATCGTGAAGTCTATTCCCAATCTGAAAATTAAAGCCGTTAAAGACATTTTCCCATAGGATTATGTCCTTTGATGCTAATCTTTCAGTCATCTTGATTGCTATAGTCCAACTATCATTTCGGGTACAATTAAATATAATGATTACTATAGTCTAACTATATAATCAACTACAATTGATTGGTTACATTCAAATGTATTGATTACTATAATCCAATTATATAACCAGCCACAAATGAAGTAGTTTGAATACAGTCCAACTGTTAAATTAAAACAACAATTGAATATTAGTCCAACTAATATATTTAATAATTAGTGACGAAAAATAAAATGAGCGCGTATTGGCAAGTATTTAAACAAAATTGCAAATTTAATACTTGCCTCCCACTATTTTTCGGCAAGCCTCTAACCCTCTATGGAGTACTCGGGAAACCTAGTTTCCTAGTGGGCTAGGATCCCGTTAAATAACACACAACCTTGACTTTGGCCAACAAGCTGTATCATATTTAACTAGGTAGATCTCTAAGATCAATTGGATCTCATCCAATTTCTAGATCCGGTAGGTGGACCTCCAAGTCCGAAACATATATATAATATATATATGCCAATATATCCAATATATTTTCCTAACCTTTTCCTCTGAATCAACTAAGCCTTGGCTTTGGCACAACAAGCTTAATGATTCCAGTTAAACGGGACCCAATGACAGTGGGAAGGCTTCGTAATCGAGGCCGATGAACAAGAAGTGACCTTGACTTTGGCCAAAAAATCACAACCTGCCCAAGGCGTACGATATGGAATAAAGCCTTCATGATTCAAACACATCCGCGATGGACAAAGGTCTTGACTCTGGCCAACAAACCAGTGCCAATCTTGGATCTTGAGAATGAATCACTCAATAGAAGGAAAACACTTAATATTTGTTGAGGGTTTTTCGCGTAAATTGGAAACCAATTTATTATCTTCGATTAGGTCTCATCATACACCCTTTAAGCATGCATTCTAAAAGCATAATAAGGCGCGCTAAAATTAATAATGATATGCGGATGGATATATAATACAATTTATTCCTAGAACAAATCTCACCCTTTCCTCTCTCCCGCTAGCACCATTCTTACTTCTACCCAATTACATAATACTTTTAAAGAAACCTCATTTACATTGAGGGGAATTGGTGATAAGAGAAATACAATGAGAAAAGAGGTAATAGGCTGGACACGCATGTCCAATTTAATAAATTCTAAATTTATTACAACAATTTCCAAAATTGCCCTCACCCTTCTAATATCCATCTGATATACATTATTCATACAATACATCCAAGTATTCACACAAAGCATGTTATCCAATCAATCTAATCCAATTAATTAATCTTTGATTAATGATCATCCAATGTTCATACAACAATTTGATTTGCGCGAGTCAAACTCTTTTAAGAATAAATACTCAAAGTAAGTATTCTTGAATTATATCGAACTACAATTTTGAATCCAATTTAAATTGTATCCAATACTAATTCATATTTAATTCCAAATTAGATAATTACACTTATTTATGTGCCTTAAAGACTTGGATTCCAAATCCAATCTTGATGGGTCTCAAAGGCCCAATTAGTATCCAATACTATTTAATTAAAGTTCAATGGGATTTTAATTAATTCTTTAGGCTTGGGCTTTTGGCCAAAATGGATCTAACCCATAATGCCTAGGCCCAATAGGAATCACCCTACGCCATAGAATCAATTTTGGCCCATTAGGCCCAATTAAATTATTAAAGGTCCAATAGTTATATTTTAGACTTTATGGAAATGGTTTAGGCCCAAATATAATCCAAGACTAAAATTTGGCCCAACCAAGTCCATTAGCCCAAATACAACAATTAAATTAATACAACATTCCAAATTATATATTAATTCAATTAAAGTGCAATCACCATAATCAAATAATTAACCTAATGTTTCCAAAACATTAATTTAATCTAATTAATCATGCCTAATTCCCACATTCATGTCCAACACAAAATTGGGGCAAAATCAATTCTATAACATGCTTCACATCTCACGGCAATACATGAAATTAACAACCAATTTTCATTTCAATCTAATTAAATCAACAATTAATATTCAATTTCATGTGAATCAACATATCTAATTGTTTAATCCAAAAAATTAACCATGAGCTTCCTAGGGTGATTTTCGGCCAAGCATGGATTTTGGAGATTTTTGATTTAATCAATTTATCACAAATCCAATGATATACAAATCTAATTCAATATCATATAAACTCAACCAAATCATCAATTTAGGAAAAATCAAGCTCCAAGCCAAAAATCCCAAATTAAAGTCCATAAACCCTAGAAATTAAATCATGCTTAGATCTCACTCTGATACCATTGTTAGTGTCCTAGACATGCCACATGATCTCTAAGCGTGATTCGTGTGTGAATAAAAATAAAAAATAAGTTGCAGAGGACTTACATTGATCGGTTGAGTTCAAAACTTCCATGGATGTTGAAGCTTCCAAGCTCATGGGTGAGTATCCCTATCACCTTCATTTGACTCCCTTATGTGCTAGCAAGAACGAATTGAACAAATTTTATAAATTTTTTATTTTCGGCCAAAAAACCAAGAAGACAGTGGCCAATGTATTTGGCTTAAAGCAAAAGGCAAGCATTTATTGCTTTTCAACCAATCACTTTTCATTTGAAAAGTCAAAATGGCTTTATTGCCTTTTATTCTTTTATTGTTTCAAAAACAAAGGCCATTATAAATCAAAATTAAAAGCAATGTTGATATCGGCCAGTCAAGAGAAATTAATGGCCATTCGGCCTAGAGCAGTTTTTAAGGCCATTCGGCCAAAAACCAACTTAAGGCCATTCGGCCAAATGTATGGAGAGAGAGAAATTAATTTCCAAAATTAAATATGTTGAGTGTTTTATAAGATTTCATCAAAACCCATCACTTATATTAATCACCAAAAATGACTAATGATATAAGTGAAGTGGGCCCCATTTTAAATTCAAAATTCAAGTGGGCTTGTTCAACACACTTCGGGCTCAGATTCGTTTAATCCGATTAAACGAATTTTCCGTCGCGACATAATTATGCCTCGCAAGATTATTATTAAAGTCACTTACGAATTAATTCCAAATTAATTCGTTCGCACGAATTAAAATCCAATTTTAACTCTACATTGAAATCTACTTTCAATTAATATATCTAATATAATATATTAGCCCAATTAGATAAATTAAATAGTAAAATCTAATTTTACTATTAAATTTATTTTACCGATTAATTCCAAATTAATCGCGTTCTCTACTCTCGACGAATTTAATCCCAGATAAATTCTCGACGCAATTAATCCCAGATTAATTCTTTCTCTGATAATTAATCTCAGATTAATTCTTGCCGTAATTAATCCAGATTAATTTTCTCTCTCTTAATTAATCTCAGATTAATATCCATTCTCTTAATTAATCCCAGATTAATATTGTTCGAGTCAAACATCATCGGTGAGTCTTTGGGATGCGACCCAAGAGATCCCTGGATATGTTGGCAGTAAATACGGTCATCGGACTATCCGAACACGTGCGTACCCGGTACCACGTATTTACCGATTTACAAGACATGATTGGCTTCTAGCAAAGCACCGTGCCTACCCAATTCTCCAGAAATATTCTTCTACGGAATAAAAGATCTTTGTCAGGTGTAGTATACGTAGTATTGCGTATTACGATCCAGTATCGGATGTCACATGCAAGGCCTGGGGTTTGAATTGTGTCTGCCCCGTATGAAGCATATATCGGATCACTAGCAACTAGTCTCTTTATGATCGGAAAGTCATGACCTAGTCATACTTCCCCGATGGCTATAACACTTAGAGTACCAGTTCTGTATCCTTGCGTGATCATCATCTCCATATGACTGAAGTGATACTTCCGTCTTGACATCACACTCAATACACTACAATTCTCAATATACCCAGAAGAGGCGTACACAGAACCTGTTAAAGCCCCAGACTACCAAAACCAAAGTATATTGATTGTCGCAAGTATTAGCGATGCAAGTCTCAGGTTAAGACCAAATACACCTACCCTGATTCGGATTCCCATAGACACATAGTCATACTACCAATGAGATTCCGATGGGTCTATCATGAGCGAAGCTGTTTCCGTACCATCGGTAAACAGATCCTCCTATTACACTTGCATGAGTCCCAAATATTTGAGAACTATGCCGTTACGCTTCCATAACACGCACAAGTGTAATACTAGCCTATTCTGCATTATCGATGTCGAGTCTCGATAATACTACGACTAGGGATATTTAATGATTAAACCTTTGTGGATTAATATTGTCTCATATCTTATTAATCCGGAACTAATCATAAGGACTTTTATCATTTATATATCCAGGTAATCCAATTACAAATGATAAAAGAGCAATTTCCTTGGTCACGTAGTTAATTTGTACAACAACACCATGTTCTGTACAAATAGTGATGCTATGGGTCATAATTGTCCAACAATCTCCCACTTGGCCTATAGCCAATCACTCAGGTGTTCTACACCTGAACTATGTACGGGTCGCTCAAACTTCTGTTGAGAAACAGCTTTCGTCAGCGGATTTGCAAGGTTATCATATGATGCGATTTATTCGATCATCACATCGCCACGATGTATGATCGAACGAATCAGATGAAATAGTTGAAGTACATACTTGGATAATTGATGAGACCGTGGTTCTTTAGCCTGCGCTGCAGCCTAGCTCAGCTGTTAACAGAACTACTCCTAATCCAATTAGGATTATTTAGATCCAAAATGCTTCTATTACAGCATCAGCTGCATCAATGTTCCGCTTTTGTTATTTATTCGGTAACAGTATCTTGCTTGGAAGATTTCCAGCTCACTGTTCCGTTATTCAAACTATATACGTACCCTTATTGTGACTTACAATTGTAATCATCGGTTTGGAAACTTGTAGCGGTGAACCCAGTCACCTCAAGTTCTCCTTTCCCCATATACACAGAAAGCATCCTTGGTTCATCCAAGATACTCAAGGATTTTCTTTACATCAATCCAGTGACCATCACTTGGATTGGCCTGATTGCGTCTACATATGCTCAAAGCATATGAGACTTCAGGTCACATATATTTAAAAACGTACGAACACTGAGAGAGTGTCAGCAGCTTTCTAGATCTATCCTAGTAGATCTTTATTACTAGAATAAAACCTGCTTCTCCCAGGTATTCCATGGAGAATATTTCATGAAAGCCAAGCTTTCACCGATTTTATTATGGGAATATCATTGCTAAGAAGCAATACATCATCAATGTATAGGACATTCATTGTCAGTGCGCTCCCACTAACCTTCTTATATACATAAGAATCATATTCGTTTTGAATAAAATCATATACTATTATGATCTCATCAAAACGTTAGTTCCAAGAACGCAATGCTTGCTTCAATCCATAAATGGATCGATTCAACTTGCAAACCTTGTTTGCATGTTTTGCCACGACAAAACCGTCAGGATATTGCATACATCCTCCAAAAGGTTTTGTTAGGAAAAGCGGTTTTGGCTTCCAGCTGTCATATTTCATAAACGAAATATACAGTTATTGCAAGCATTATCCGAATGGATTTAATCGTGGCAACAAGTGAAAAAATTTCGTCGTAGCCGACACTATGTCTTTGACGATACCCTTTTATGTACAAGCCTAGATGTGTACATTTTTATGTTGCCATCCATGTATGTCTTCCTTGAAGACTCATATAGTACCAATAGGCACAATGCCTTCTGGTACATCAACCAGTGTCCAAACTTGGTTGGCATACATGGAATCCATTTCGGACTTTATGGCACTTTGCCATAAAATGAGTCGATACCTTGTATCACTTCCTCATATATAGTCGGTTCTTGTGTATTAGAAAATTGTGGTACAGTTTCATCCTTGATGAACTGTTGGTGTTCCGTGAGTACTTGGTGCCTGGAACAGTATTACTCTGATTTTCATCGAGTTTTACTTTCCTCCCACTTACCACTGCATATAGGAATTCCTCTTAGGAAAACCGCATGGAGAGCAACAATTACATTGTTCTCTTGTGAGTTGTATAAGTACTATACTTTGGTTACCCTATGATAACCTACAAATAGGCACTTATCCGATTTGGGTTATAGTTTGGTATCATCCAAACGTATGCCCATCATTCCCAAATCTTCAGGAATGAGAAACCCGGTTTCTTTCCTGTTCATATCTAATATGAAGTCTGTCTAACAGATTTTCATGGAACCTTATTCAAAATAAGTATTGCACTGTTTAATGCGTATCCTCAGAAGTAAATTGGTAGCTCAGAGCGACTCATATGTTTAAGTATTGTCCATCATGGTCTGACCGCAATGTTCTAATACTTTTACCGGTCTTTTTTCTTACTTCGTGTCGAAACTTTTTGAATTACTCAAAAGTTTCTGACTTGTGTTTCATAAGATACACATAACCGTAACGCGATGCCACATCCGTAAAGGTCATGAAGTATTCATATCCACCTCTAGCCTAGCTAGATATGGGCCCACTTACGTCACTATGAACGAGGGCTAACAGATCGGTGACACTTGCATTTTTACCAAGTAAAAGATGTTTTAGGCACTTTGCCGAATCAACTAGATTCGTAGACATCATTTGAATTAGAATCAAATCCGTCCAAGTATCCACTCTTCGAAAGTGTGGATATACGAATCTTGTTAATGCATCCCAGATGACGATGCCACAAATAAGTCTCATTTGATTTACTCAATTTGAGCTATTGTTTGTCATATATATGTTTGAGATTCATTTATATTCAAAATATAAAGACCATTATTTACATCTAATATAGATATCTCAATATCATCTTTATAAATAAAAACACCTGGTGTTTCGGAATATAAAGGTATACCAGCAATGAGTTAAACTAGATATAGAGATAATGTTTCTAGTCAAACTAGATACATTATAACAGTCTACTAATTTAAGTACATGCCGAAAGGGCAGTTCCAAAACTTAGGTTTCTACGGCCAAAACAACGACTCTCGTCATGTTTCTGACTTGTAGGTTGATCTCACCTGAAGTCAGTCTCATGCTTATCAGCAGATCCCGCACATCAGTACGTATATTCATGTACCTCATCTAGTATCAAAATCCAATTTTAAAACCAGTAGTGAACATGTTTATAACAAACATTCTTGAAGCCGGAACCTTGTTCCGCCTTCACTTCCTTCATGTATGCCTTGTCCATACGGCAGTCACACTTCTAGTGACCCCGTTTCCACTGTTTAGGCAGAAAACCTAGGATATGTCATTTTAAGAAGCTTTGGCTGTGCATAACGGATTAAGCACTAAAGTTATCATCACAATGAGTCTTCTAAAGCTCATTCTCTACTATTTGCTCAACTCCTGGCTCATGCTTGAGAGGTTCCTCTATCAAATAGAATAACTTCTCAGCTCCCAGGACTATCGTGAAGTCTATTCCCAATCTGAAAATTAAAGCCGTTAAAGACATTTTCCCATAGGATTATGTCCTTTGATGCTAATCTTTCAGTCATCTTGATTGCTATAGTCCAACTATCATTTCGGGTACAATTAAATATAATGATTACTATAGTCTAACTATATAATCAACTACAATTGATTGGTTACATTCAAATGTATTGATTACTATAATCCAATTATATAACCAGCCACAAATGAAGTAGTTTGAATACAGTCCAACTGTTAAATTAAAACAACAATTGAATATTAGTCCAACTAATATATTTAATAATTAGTGACGAAAAATAAAATGAGCGCGTATTGGCAAATATTTAAACAAAATTGCAAATTTAATACTTGCCTCCCACTATTTTTCGGCAAGCCTCTAACCCTCTATGGAGTACTCGGGAAACCTAGTTTCCTAGTGGGCTAGGATCCCGTTAAATAACACACAACCTTGACTTTGGCCAACAAGCTGTATGATATTTAACTAGGTAGATCTCTAAGATCAATTGGATCTCATCCAATTCCTAGATCCGGTAGGTGGACCTCCAAGTCCGAAACATATATATAATATATATGCCAATATATCCAATATATTTTCCTAACCTTTTCCTCTGAATCAACTAAGCCTTGGCTTTGGCACAACAAGCTTAATGATTCCAGTTAAACGGGACCCATTGACAGTGGGAAAGCTTCGTAATCGAGGCCGATGAACAAGAAATGACTTTGACTTTGGCCAAAAAATCACAACCTGCCCAAGGCGTACGATATGGAACAAAGCCTTCATGATTCAAACACATCCGCGATGGACAAAGGTCTTGACTCTGGCCAACAAACCAGTGCCAATCTTGGATCTTGAGAATGAATCACTCAATAGAAGGAAAACACTTAATATTTGTTGAGGGTTTTTCGCGTAAATTGGAAACCAATTTATTATCTTTGATTAGGTCTCATCATACACCCTTTAAGCATGCATTCTAAAAGCATAATAAGGCGCACTAAAATTAATAATGATATGCGGATGGATATATAATACAATTTATTCCTAGAACAAATCTCACCATTTCCTCTCTCCCGCTAGCACCATTATTACTTCTACCCAATTACATAATACTTTTAAAGAAACCTCATTTACATTGAGGGGAATTGGTGAGAAGAGAAATACAATGAGAAAAGAGGTAATAGGCTGGACACGCAGGTCCAATTTAATAAATTCTAAATTTATTACAACAATTTCCAAAATTGCCCTCACCCTTCTAATATCCATCTGATATACATTATTCATACAATACATCCAAGTATTCACACAAAGCATGTTATCCAATCAATCTAATCCAATTAATTAATCTTTGATTAATGATCATCCAATGTTCATACAACAATTTGATTTGCGCGAGTCAAACTCTTTTAAGAATAAATACTCAAAGTAAGTATTCTTGAATTATATCGAACTACAATTTTGAATCCAATTTAAATTGTATCCAATACTAATTCATATTTAATTCCAAATTAGATAATTACACTTATTTATGTGCCTTAAAGACTTGGATTCCAAATCCAATCTTGATGGGTCTCAAAGGCCCAATTAGTATCCAATACTATTTAATTAAAGTTCAATGGGATTTTAATTAATTCTTTAGGCTTGGGCTTTTGGCCAAAATGGATCTAACCCATAATGCTTAGGCCCAATAGGAATCACCCTACGCCATAGAATCAATTTTGGCCCATTAGGCCCAATTAAATTATTAAAGGCCCAATAGTTATATTTTGGACTTTATGGAAATGGTTTAGGCCCAAATATAATCCAAGACTAAAATTTGGCCCAACCAAGTCCATTAGCCCAAATACAACAATTAAATTAATACAACATTCCAAATTATATATTAATTCAATTAAAGTGCAATCACCATAATTAAATAATTAACCTAATGTTTCCAAAACATTAATTTAATCTAATTAATCATGCCTAATTCCCACATTCATGTCCAACACAAAATTGGGGCAAAATCAATTCTATAACATGCTTCACATCTCACGGCAATACATGAAATTAACAACCAATTTTGATTTCAATATAATTAAATCAACAATTAATATTCAATTTCATGTGAATCAACATATCCAATTGTTTAATCCAAAAAATTAACCATGAGCTTCCTAGGGTAATTTTCGGCCAAGCATGGATTTTGGAGATTTTTGATCTAATCAATTTATCACAAATCCAATGATATACAAATCTAATTCAACATCATATAAACTCAACCAAATCATCAATTTAGAAATTAAATCGTGCTTAGATCTCACTCTGATACCATTGTTAGTGTCCTAGACATGCCACGGGATCTCTAAGCGTGATTCGTGTGTGAATAAAAATAAAAAATAAGTTGCGGAGGACTTACATTGATCGGTTGAGTTCAAAACTTCCATGGATGTTGAAGCTTCCAAGCTCATGAGTGAGTATCCATATCACCTTCATTTGACTCCCTTATGTGCTAGTAAGAACAAATAGAATAAATTTTATCTCCCAAGGAGAAATAAATTTTCCCGAGAGAGAGAAGCAATCGACAGTCTTCAAAAGACAAACCAATTTAATTTGATGCTCTCGGCCATCTCTAAGAAAACAAAGAGCAAAAAACTTTTTCTTTTCGGCCAAAAAACCAAGAAGACAGTGGCCAATGTATTTGGCTTAAAGCAAAAGGCAAGCATTTATTGCTTTTCAACCAATCACTTTTCATTTGAAAAGTCAAAATGGCTTTATTGCCTTTTATTCTTTTATTGTTTCAAAAACAAAGACCATTATAAATCAAAATTAAAAGCAATGTTGATATCGGCCAGTCAAGAGAAATTAATGGCCATTCGGCATAGAGCAGTTTTTAAGGCCATTCGGCCAAAAACCAACTTAAGGCCATTCGGCCAAATGTATGGAAAGAGAGAAATTAATTTCCAAAATTAAATATGTTGAGTGTTTTATAAGATTCCATCAAAACCCATCACTTATATTAATCACCAAAAATGACTAATGATATAAGTGAAGTGGGTCCCATTTTAAATTCAAAATTCAAGTGGGCTTGTTCAACACACTTCGGGCTCAGATTCGTTTAATCCGATTAAACGAATTTTCCGTCGCGACATAATTATGCCTCGCAAGATTATTATTAAAGTCGCTTAAGAATTAATTCCAAATTAATTCGTTCGCACGAATTAAAATCCAATTTTAACTCTGCATTGAAATCTAATTTCAATTAATATATCTAATATAATATATTAGCCCAATTAGATAAATTAAATAGTAAAATCTAATTTAACTATTTAATTTATTTTACCGATTAATTCCAAATTAATCGCGTTCTCTACTCTCGACGAATTTAATCCCAGATAAATTCTCGATGCAATTAATCCCAGATTAATTCTTGCCATAATTAATCCCAGATTAATTTTCTCTCTCTTAATTAATCCTAGATTAATATCCTCTCTCTTAATTAATCCTAGATTAATATTGTTCGAGTCAAACATCATCGGTGAATCTTTGGGATGCGACCCAAGAGATCCATGGATATGTTGGCAGTAAATACGGTCATCGGACTATCCGAACACGTGCGTACCGGTACCACGTATTTACCGATTTACAAGACGTGGTTGGCTTCTAGCAAAGCACCGTGCCTACGCAATTCTCCAGAAATATTCTTCTACGGAATACAAGATATTTGTCAGGCGTATACGTAGTATTGCGTATTACGATCCAGTATCGGATGTCACATGCAAGGCCTGTGGTTGGAATTGTGTCTGCCCCGTATGAAGCATATATCGGATCACTATCAACTAGTCTCTTTATGATCGGAAAGTCATGACCTAGTCATACTTCCCCGATGGCTATAGCACTTAGAGTACCAATTCTGTATCCTTCCGTGATCATCATCTCCATATGACTGAAGTGATACTTCCGTCTTGGCATCACACCCAATACACTACGATTCTCAATATACCTAGAAGAGGCGTACACAGAACCTGTTAAAGCCTCGGACTACCAAAACCAAAGTATATTGATTGTCGCAAGTATTAGCGATGCAAGTCTCAGGTTAAGACCAAATACACCTACCCTGATTCGGATTCCCATAGACACATAGTCATAATACCTATGGGATTCCGAGGGGTCTATCCAGAGCGAAGCTGTTTTCGTACCATCGGTAAAACACAACATCCTATCACACTTTCTTAAGTATCCAATACTTAAATACATGAGAAATATGCTGTTACGCTTCCATAACACGCACAAGTGCAATACTGGTCTATTCCGCATTATCAATGTCCAGTCTAGATAATACTACGACTAGGGATATTTAATGATTAAACCTTTATGGATTGATACTGTCTCATATCTTATCAATCCGGAACTAATCATAAGGACTTTCATCATTCACACATTTAAGTAATCTAATTACGAAATGAAAAAATGCAATTTCCATTGCTACATAATTAATTTGTACAAAAACACAATGTCTTTTACAAATAGTGATGCTATGGGTCATAATTGTCCAACAATCTCCCACTTGGCCTATAGCCAGTCACTCAAGCATCTAACACCTGAACTATGTACATGTCGCTCAAACTTTTGCTGAGGAATGGCTTTCGTCAGTGGATCTGCAATGTTATCCTATGATGCGACCTTCTCGATCTTCACATCGCCACGATGTATGTTCTCACGAATCAGATTGAAACATCGAAGTGTTGGACAATTATGACCCATAGCGTCACTATTTGTACAGATCATAGTGTTGTTGTACAAATTAACTATGTGACAAAGGAGATTGCACTCTTATCATTTGTGATTAGATCACCTAGATATATAAATGATGAGAGGTCTCTATGATTTGTTCCTGGACAGAGAATGATATGAGACAGTATCAGTCCACATAGGATAAATCATTAAATATCCCTAGTCAGAGTATTATCGAGATTGGACATCGATAAATACGTAAAAGACTAGTATTGCACTTGTGCGCGTTTGTGAGGGCACAACGGCATAGTTCTCATATATTTGGGTATAGGATACTCATGCAAGTGTAATAGGAGGTCGTATTTTACCGACGGTACGGGAAACAGCTTCGCTCTGGATAGACCCCGCAGAATCCCATTGGTAGTATGACTATGTGTCTATGGGAGTCTGCAATCAGGGTAGGTGTATTTAGTCTTAACCTGAGACTTGCACCGCTAATACATACGACAATCGATATACTTTGGTTGAGGTCGTCCAGGGCTTTAACAGGTTCTGTGTACGCCGATACTGGGTATATTGAGAATCGTAGTGTGTTGGGTGTGATGTCAAGACAGAAGTATCACTCCAGTCATAGTGGAGATGATGGTCACGTAGGATACGGAACTCGTTCTCTTATATGCTCGATTATAGAGACTAGTTACCAGACATCCGATATGTGCTTCGTACGGGGCAGACACAATTCCAGCCCCAGGCCTTGCACGTGAACATCCGATACTAGACAGAAATACGCAATACTTCTGTATACTACGCTTGATATATATCATATATTCCTGTAAGGATAATTCTGGAGAATTGGGTAGGCATGGCGCTTTGCTAGAAGCCAACCTTGTCTTGTGAATCGGTAAAACGTAGTACGAAGTACTTACGTGTTCGGATAGTCCGACGACCGTATTTACTGCCAACATATCCGGAGATCTCATAGGTCGCTCCCCGAGGATTCACCGATGACGTATAACTCGCACTTTAATTAATCTGGGATTAATTAGAAGAGAGAGAAAATTAATCTTGGATTAATTCGATGAGAGAGAAAATTAATTTGGGATTAATTACGGAGATATTTTATCTGGGATAAAATATCGTTTAAAGAGAGAGAACGATTAATTTGGAATTAATCGATAAAATAATATATTCGATATATTATGCGAAATTAGATTTCGACGCGGAATTGAAATTGGATTTTAATTTGGGCAAACGAATTAATTTAGAATTAATTCATTAGCGACGTGAATAGTGATTTCGCTAGGCGTAATCATTTAATTACGACGCGATGGAAAATTCATTAATTTGGAATTAGCGAACCCGAGCCCGAGAGTGGTTGTGAGCGCATTCGCATTTCGAATTCGAGCGCGGCACGCAAGTCACATCAAGCGTCAAATCATTAGTCGCATCAATTGTCAAATCACTTGTCACTTTGAGTGATGTGACATGACATGTTGTCACTTTATTAAAGTGACTTGATGTGAATAGTGAAAGGTGGTTGGGAAAAGTTAAATTGCTTTTCACTTTTACCTTTTTGACTTTTGAATTAAAGTAATATATATGTTTTATTTAATTTACTTGGTAAATGTAATAAATATATATATTAAAGCTTTATCTTCTCTCTCTCCAATTTTAGGGCATACGGTTTTGAGGAAACCAATTTTTTCCCTCCATTTCTCTTCTTCTCCTCCTCGGCTTTGAGCCATTTTTCTCTCCTCAAATCTTGGTTGGACCGAATTTTTGGATGAAGGAGAGTGCTAGCACACACATGGGTTGATACAAAGGTGATAGGGAAGTGATTTTGTGAGCATGGAATCCATTTTGAAGCTTGAAGCTTGGAGCTTTCATGGAGGTTCTTCCATGGCCGATTCTTGGAGACACAAAGAGGGCCAAAACCGAGCAGCCCACTGCTCAATATGCCTATTGCCGTGACCTTGAAGAGGAGGAAGAAGCTTGTGTTGTTTTGTGCATCAAATCCAATCATTGTGAGTATATGTTTCCGCCATTATTCCTTGAAGTATTCATGTGTTTTTCTTGCTTGATTTCATGATCTTGGGACCTATATTAGAAACCAACATAATTGTACAAATAGTATTCAGATGTTGGTTTCTATTTAGGTCCCAAGATCATCAAACAAGCATGAAGATGTGTGAAATACATATCAAAGAAGTTGCGGAATACTTACATTGATCGGTTGAGACGATTTGAAGACAAACAAAACCATTTTTAGCCCTCCAAGGTGCGCCCACTGCATGCAGTCCACTGCTCAAAAATTTCAGTTTTGAGTCTTCAAGAATCCAAGATTTCGAGCTCCAATCTTCGTCAAACAATTCCCGGCTCGTGGGTGGGTTTCCCTAACACCTTCGTATGCCTCTTAGAAGTGTACTAGCACTTGGATCTTGCCACAAAATCAAGCTTCTTCCTCTCTTGGACTGTCACGTTTTTGGACAGTTTCACAGCCCCTTGGGCGCCACTTTGAGAGAGAGATAGGTGATGAGAAATTGTGTATTAGGTTTTTCAAATATTCATCTAATGAATAATAATGAATTACCAAAGTGTAGAGAGATATTTTGCTTTTAACTTTTGGTGAAACCATTTCACCTTTTACCCTAAACTTGGTAGGTGTGGGTAAATGGTTTGTAAAAGCAAAACAAGGTAGTTGGGTGGTAGGTACACCTACCACACATGGACCCACTTATTTGAATTTAAAATTCAAATATCTCTACGAACATTTGCCGCGGCTCGGTTCCGTTTAATCCGATTAAACAAACTTCCGTCGTTAAATAATTAAATCTAATTTAATTAAATATCGATGCCACGCAAATATATATTACGAACGTCGTTTACGAATTAATTCTAAATTAATTCGTTCGTTTGCATTAAAGTCCGACTTTAATTTCGTAATGAAATCCAATTCATATTAATATATCCGATATATTAATTTTAGCCCATTCGAATAAATTAAATAGAAAAATCAAATTTAACTATTAAATTCATTTTACCGATTAATTCCAAATTAATCGCGTTCTCTCTCTTTAGATAATATTTTATCCCAGATAAAATATCTCCGTAATTAATCCCAGATTAATTTTCTCTCTCATCGAATTAATCCCGGATTAATTAAAGTGCGAGTCATACATCATCGGTGAATCATTGGGAAGCGACCCATGAGATCCCCGGATATGTTGGCAGTAAATACGGTCGTCAGACTATTCGAACACGTAAGTACCAAGTACTACGTTTTACCTATTCACGAGACAAGGTTGGCTTCTAGCAAAGCACCATGCCTACCCAATTCTCCGGAAATATCCTTACAGGAATGAAGGATCTGTATCAGGCATAGTATACATCGTATAGTGCATATCGATCTAGTAACGGATGGTCACGTGCTAGGCCTGGGGCTGGAGTTGTGTCTGCCCCGTACGAAGCACATGTCGGATGTCTGGTAACTAGTCTCTATAATCGGATATACATGACCTAGTCATAATATCCCAATGGACGCGCAGCACTTAAGAGCACTAATACCGTATCCTACGTGACATCATCTCCACTATGACTGGAGTGATACTTCCGTCTTGACATCACACCCAATACTCTACGATTCTCAACATACCCAGTATTGGCGTACACAGAACCGGTTAAAGCCCTGGACGACCTCAACCAAAGTATATTGATTGTCGTAAGTATTAGCGGTGCAAGTCTCAGGTTAAGATCAAATACACCTACCCTGATTTCGGACTCCCATAGACACATAGTCATACTACCAATGGGATTCCGCGGGGTCTATCCAGAACGAAGCTATTTTCCGTACCATCGGTAAAACACAACCTCCTATCACACTTTCTTAAGTATCCAATACTTAAATACATGAGAAATATGCTGTTACGCTTCCATAACACGCACAAGTGCAATACTGGTCTATTCCGCATTATCAATGTCCAGTCTAGATAATACTACGACTAGGGATATTTAATGATTAAACCTTTATGGATTGATATTGTCTCATATCTTATCAATCCGAAACTAATCATAAGGACTTTCATCATTCACACATTTAAGTAATCTAATTACGAAATGAAAAAAGGCAATTTCCATTGCTACATAATTAATTTGTACAAAAACATAATGTCTTTTACAAATAGTGATGCTATGGGTCATAATTGTCCAACAATCTCCCACTTGGCCTATAGCCAGTCACTCAAGCATCTAACACCTGAACTATGTACATGTCGCTCAAACATTTGCTGAGGAATGGCTTTCGTCAGTGGATCTGCAATGTTATCCTATGATGTATGATCGCCACGATATATGATCTCACGAATCAGATGGAAACATCGAAGAACATGCTTGGATCGTTGATGAGACCACGGTTCCTTAGCCTGCGCTATAGCCCCGTTATTGTCACAGTACAATGGAACGGGATAAGCTGCTAACGGAACTACTCTTAATCCAATTAGGAATTTTCGGATCCAAACTGCCTCATTTGCTGCTTCAGCTGCAGCGATATACTCTACTTCTGTTGTTGAATCGGCAACAGTCTCTTGCTTGGAAGATTTCCAGCTTACTGCTCCGTTATTCAAACAAAATATGTACCTGGATTGTGACTTACAGTCGTCTTTATCAGTTTGGAAACTTGCATCGGTATACCCAGTTACCTCAAGTTCTCCATCTCCATAGATTAGGAAAGCATCCTTAGTTCGTCTAAGATACTTAAGGATATTCTTAACCGCCATCCAGTGACCTTCACCTGGATCGGCCTGATAGCGACTACACATGCTCAAAACATAGGAGACATCAGGTCGGGTACATAACATGGCATACATGATCGATCCAACTATCGAGGCGAACGATATCCGACTCATGCTGTCTCTCTCATCTTGAGTTTTAGGACACATGTCCTTAGATAGAGTGACGCTATGTGACACTGGCAATAGTCCCCTCTTGGACTGATCCATGTTGAATCTCTTCAACACTTTGTCAATGTACGTACTCTGGGAGAGTCCAAGAAGCTTTCTAGATCTATCCCGGTAGATCTTTATTCCTATAATAAAGGCTGCTTCTCCCAGATCTTTCATGGAGAATTTTAATGAAAGCCAAGCTTTCACCGACGTTAACATGGGAATGTCATTGCCAATAAGTAATACATCATCAACGTAAAGGACAATGAATGTCAGTGCTCTCCCACTAATCTTCTTATATACACAAGGATCATCCTCGCTTTGAACGAAATCATATTCTTTTATGATCTCATCAAAGCGTTGGTTCCAAGGACGCGATGCTTGCTTCAATCCATAAATGGATCGATTTAACTTATAAACCTTGTTTGCAAGTCGTGGCATGAAAAAACCACCAGGCTGTTGCATATAAACATCCTCCAAAAGGTTTTCGTTAAGGAAAACGGTTTTGACGTCCATCTGCCATATCTCGTAATCGAAATATGCAGCTATAACAAGCATTATCCGAATGGATTTAATCATGGCAACGGGTGAGAAAGTTTCGTCGTAATCGATACCATGTCGTTGACGATACCCCTTCGCTACAAGCCTAGCTTTGTACGTTTGTACGTTTCCATCCATGTCGGTCTTATTCTTGAAGATCCATTTGTATCCAATAGGCTTTATGCCTTCTGGTGCATCAACCAGTGTCCAAACTTGGTTGGTGTACATGGAATCCATTTCGGACTTCATGGCATCTTGCCACAAACCGGAGTCGATACCTTGTATCGCTTCCTCATACGTAGCCGACTCGTCTTTCTCAATGAGATTGATATCTACATGAGGTGAGATCAGAAACCCATACCTCTCGGTTTGTTTTCTGACTCTCTCCGACCTACGCGGTCCTTGTGTAATCGAAGATTATGGTACAGCTTCATCCCTGATGCACTGTTCATGTTCCGTTGAGGATTCTATGCCAGGAACAGTATTACTCCATTTTTCATCGAGTTCTACTTTCCTCCCACTAACCACTGCATTTAGGAATTCCTTTTCAAGGAAAACCGCATGTAGAGCAACAAATACTTTGTTCTCTTATGGGTGATAGAAGTAATATCCTTTGGTTTCCCTAGGATATCCTACGAATAGGCATTTATCCGATTTGGGTTCAAGTTTGGTACTTTCCAAACGTTTGATGTATGCCCAGCATCCCCAAATCTTTAGGAATGAGAAACCTGATTTCTTTCCTGTCCATATCTCATACGGAGTCTGTTGATAAGACTTTGACGGAACCTTATTCAAAATAAGTATTGCACTGTTTAATGCATATCCCTAGAAGGAAATAGGTAGCTCAATGCGACTCATCATTGACCTTACCATGTCTAACAAAGTTCGATTTCTCCGTTCGGACACACCGTTTAATTGCGGTGTTCCAGGAGGAGTCCATTGTGAAAGAATACCATATTCTTTCAAGTAGTCAAGAAACTCATTACTTAAGTATTCGCCACCACGGTCCGACCGTAATGTCTTAATACTTTTACAGGTCTGTTTTTCTACTTCGTGTCGAAACTCTTTGAATTTCTCAAAAGTTTCCGACTTGTGTCTCATAAGATACACATAACCATAACGTGATGCATCATCCGTAAAGGTTACGAAGTATTCGTATCCACCTCTAGCCTGGCTAGACATGGGCCCACAAACGTCACTATGAACTAGGGCTAATAGTTCTGTGGCTCGCACACCTTTACCGCTAAAAGGTGACTTAGGCATTTTTCCTAATAAGCAAGATTCGCAGACGTCATATGAATTTGGATCAATCCGTCCAAGTACCCACTCTTCGAAAGTGTGGATATGCGAGTCTTGTTTATGTGTCCCAGACGACAATGCCACATATAAGTTTCAACTTTATGACTTACTTTAAGCCTTTTGTTTGTTACAAAATATTATTGAGATTGATTTATATTCAAAATATAAAGACCATTATTTACAACAACAGTGCAAATTTCTATATCATTTTTATACATAAAACACCCAGTTTTTCGAAATACAAAAGTATACCAACATTGGGTTAACATAGATACAAAAATAATATTCCTAGTCAAACTAGGTACATATTAACAGTATGTTAGTTCAAGTACATGCCCCGAGGGTAGTTCCAAAACAAAAGTGCCAACGGTCAAAACGACAACTGATGTCCTATTTCCAACATGCAGGTCAATCTCTCATGACGCCAGTTTCCTGCTAATCCGCAGATCCTACACATCAGTACAAATGTGTGTACCACAACCAGAAAGAAAAATCCAATTTTTAAAACTAGAAGTAGTCATGTTTATTTCTATAACAAACATACCTGAGGCCGGTGCCTTGCCTGCCTTTATCTCATTCTGGAGCGCCTTGTACTCGCGGTAGTCACGCTTCCAGTGACCCCGCTTCCCGCACTGAAGGCAAACATCATGAGATTTGTCCTTAGGCTTCTAGAAGCCTTTGACGCTTTGCCTTTGCCCTTATTTTTCTTCTTCTTCTTCTTAATACATCCAGTCGCATTGGGCCCAGCCCTCGGAGTCCGAGATGTAGAAGTGAAGTGCGCCTCGCGCTTCTTGCCCTTAAGAAGTTCCTTTTCTGCCTCTTGCAGCGTGGACATCAGCTCTCCAAGAGTCTGCTTTTAGTTCATCATATTGTAGTTCATGATGAACCCACTCCAAGTGTCGGGGAGAGACTGCAAGATCAAATCTATAGAGGTCTCTATCTCAAAGACAATCCCCATTTGTCCATGCTGCTCGATATCGGCAATCATCTGTGTCACATGAATTTCAACTGATGTACCCTCCGACATCCGAGCGCGGAAGAGCTTCTTCCTTAACTCATATCTTTGGGATCTAAGATTAGATCGGTGTAGATCATTCAACTTCGCCAACATTATATAGGGATCCAATCCCTTGTTCTGTCGACGGAATTACTGAGTCATAGCAGTATGCATGATAGATTGAGCAGTTGCATAGTCATCACTTTGTGTCTTCAAAAAATCTAGCTCGAGCAACTGATCAGATCTGGGCTTAGGCCCAAGAGGTCTCTCTATAGTATATAACAACCTCTCAGATCCAAGGACTATCCTTAGATTCATGTCCCAATCGGAAAAGTTAGTGCCGTTGAAGACATTATCGCCCATGATGATGTCCCGGACACTGTTCTTTCCAGTCATTTTAACTGCGATAATCTAATTATCCAATAACAATGTAGGGTACAGTCCAACTGTTACAAGAAAAATAACATTATATTAGTCCAACTAATAAAATAATTTTGACGAAATATTTGAAAGCGCATAAAGCTAAGTATTTGAACGAAATTGCAAATTCAATACTAGCCTCCCACTATTTTTCGGCGAGCCTCTAACCCTCTGTCAAGTACTCGAGAAACCCAGTTCCCTAATGGGCTAGGATCTCATTAAATAACACACAACCTTGACTTTGGCCAACAAGCTATATGATATTTAACTAGGTAGATCTCGAAGATCAATTGGATCTCATCCAATTCCTAGATCCGGTAGGTGGACCTCCAAGTCCAAAACATATATACAATATATATGCCGATATATCCAATATATTTTCCTAACATTTTCCTCTGAATCAACTAAGCCTTGGCTTTGGCACAACAAGCTTAATGATTCCAGTTAAGCGGGACCCATTGACGTGGGAAAACTTCGTAATCAATGTCGATGGACAAGAAGTGATCTTGACTTTGGCCAACAAATCACAACTTGGACAAGACACCGATATGGAACAAAGCTTTCATGATTCAAACACATCCGCAATTGACAAAGGTCTTGACTTTGGCCAAGTAACCAGTGCCAATTTTGGATCTTGAGTAAGAATCACTCAATGGAAGGAAAACGCTTAATATATTTTGAGGGTTTTTCGCGTAAATTGGCAACCAATTTATTATCTTTGTTAGGTCTCATCATACACCCTTAAGCATGCATTCTAAAAGCATAATAAGGCGCATAAAGTAAATTAATAACGATATGCAGATGGATATTTAAAACCTTGTTCCTAGAACAAATCACTCCATTTCCTCTCCCCGGCTAGCACTATTCTACTTCTACCCAATTACATAATACAATAATAGAAACCTCATTACATTTAGGGGAATTAGATGAGAAGAGAATACAAAGAAATAATGAGAGATAAGGCTGGACACGTAGGTCCAATTTATAAATTCCAAATTTACAACAATTTCTAAAATTTCCCTTTCCCTTCTAATATCCATCTGATATATGCTATTCATTCAACACATCCATGTATTCATTCATAGCATGCAATTCAATCAATCTAATCCAATTAATTAATCTTTGAATTATGTGATCATCCAATGTTCAAACAACGATTTGATTTTGCGCGAGTCCAACTCGTTTGAGAATAAGTACTCAAAGTACGAATTCTTGAATTATATCGAACTACTCATTAAATCTAATTTAATTCGTATTCAATACTAATTCATTTATTTAATTCCAAATTAAATAACTACACTTTTAATGCGCTTTAACAACTTAGATTCCAAATCTAATCTAATCGGGTCTCAAAGCCCAACTAACATCCAATGTTCGTTTAATTAAAGTCCGATGGGCTTTCAACTGATTTCATAAGGCATGGTATTTGGTCAATATGGGTCAAACCCAATTACCAAGCCCAATTAAGGAATCACCCTCATTTGCCAAGAAACCAATTTCGGCCCATAAGGCCCAATTAAACTTTTAAAGCCCATTTGTTATATTTGGACTTAATGGAATGATTTAGGCCCAATATGGATCCAATCCAATTGGCCTAAACCAACTTGGCCCAACCAAGTCCATAAGGCCCAAATATAACAATTTCAAGCCCAATTCAAAATCAAGCCCAATTAATCAAATTTGAAAATTCCAAATTTTATAATTCAATTAACTAAAGTGTAATACATCAATTAATTATCTAAATTAATATTTCCAAAATATAATTTAATTAATTAATTATGTATCCATTTGTTCAACTTATGTCCAATATTTTTGAATCAAAAAATCAAGTCATTACATGCTAGATTGGTCACGGCAATGGTGGGTTATTTTGTCCGATTTCGTTTTTCAATCCGATTGAATTTTAAATCAACATTTCCCAATAGTTTCAAGTCATCCAATGATCAACGAAACAAAAATACCATGACCCTAGGGTAATCCTTACATTCGGCCAAGCCATGTATTGGGCAAAAAATTGATCCAATCAACTTTTCAAGAAATTGATCATATACAACTTCATAACATCATCATTCAAACATACTCAATCAATCAATTTTATCAAATCATGCTCAAATTGATTTTACCCAAATTTTACCCTAATTCATTTCATGCTCAAATTGGCTCATAGATACTATTGTTGGGTTTCTAGGTTTAGTCCCAAGATAAAATCAAGCATAAAATGTGAATGAATAATCAAAGAAGAGTGGCAGAAACACACTTACATTGAGCGGATATAGGATGCGTCAAACAACTAAAGTTTCCTCCAAGAAGCTTTGTTGAATTCGGCCAAGGGATCCTCCAAGCTCCAAGCTATGTCTTGTGATTCCAAGCTCTTGAATTAGTTTCCCTAACACCTTGTATGATTCCTTTGATGAGTGCTAGCTCTATGAAATTTTTGCAAAAAAAAATTCACACTTCCTTCCTTGTATTTTCGGTGAAGAAGAAAGAAAATGGGGAAAGTATTTCTTGCTTCTAGTTTCGGTAATGAGAGAGTAGGATTAGGCTTGTGTTTTGATTTTCAAAAATCAATTTATATCTAATACCAAATGTTTGGTATAAGGTCACTCAAGCCATCACTTTGGAGTGTATAATAAGTCACCACCAACTTCACCAAAACACATCACAATAAAGCTACTTTAAAGAAACAAATGGGACCCACTCGATTCCAAATACGAGTGGGCCCGCAAACACTCACGGGCTCGGGTTCGCTAATTCCGAATTAACAAACTTCCATCGCGACATAATTAAATCGAATTTAATTAAATAATTATGCCTAGCAAAATTACTATTCACGTCGCTAACGAATTAATTCTAAATTAACTCGTTTGCCCGAATTAAAATCTAATTTTAATTCCGCGTCGAAATCTAATTTCGTTTAATATATCAAATATATTATTTTATCGATTAATTCCAAATTAATCTTTCTCTCTCTTCAAATAGTATTTTATCCCAGATAAAATCTCTCCGCAATTAATCCCAGATTAATTATGCTCGAATCATACGTCATCGGTGAATCTTTGGGAAGCGACCCAAGAGATCCCTGGATATGTTGGCAGTAAATTTGGTCGTCGGACTATCCGAACACGTACGTACCTCGTACTACGTTTTTACCGATTTACGAGACAAGGTTGGCTTCTAGCAAAGCGCCATGCCTACCCAATTCTCCAGAAATATTCTTATACGATCTATATCAGGCGTAGTATACGTAGTATTGCGTATTGCGATCCAGTATCGGATGTCACATGCAAGGCCTGAGCCTGGAATAGTGTCTGCCCCGTACGAAGCATATATCGGATCACTAGCAACTAGTCTCTTTATTATCGGATAATCATAACCTAGTCATATTATCCCGATGGTTGAAACCTTTTAGAGAACCAATTATGTATCCCTGCGTGACCATCATCTCCATATGACTGAAGTGATACTTCCGTCTTGACATCACACCCAATACACTACGATTCTCAATAAACCCAGAAGAGGCGTACACAAAACCTGTTAAAGTCCTGGACGACCAAAACCAAAGCGTATTGATTGTCGCAAGTACTAGCGATGCAAGTCTCAGGTTAAGACCAAATACACCTACCCTGATGCAGACTCCCATATACACATAGTCATACTACCAATGGGATTCCGCGGGGTCTATCCAGAGCGAAGCTGTTTTCCATACCATCGGTAAAACACAACCTCCTATCGCACTTGCATAAGTATCCAATACTTAAATACATGAGAAATATGATGTTACACTTCCATAACATGCACAAGTGCAATAATAGTCTATTCCGCATTATCGATGTCCAGTCTCGATAATACTATGACTATGGATATTTAATGATTTAACCTTTATGGATTGATACTGTCTCATATCTTATCAATCTGGAACTAATCATAAGGACTTTAATCATTTATATATCCAGGTAATCCAATTACAAATGATAAAAGAGCAATTTCCTTTGTCACATAGTTAATTTATACAGCAACACCATGTTCTGTACAAATAGTGATGCTATGGGTCATAATTGTCCAACATTACCGATTTTTTAGCTGATCACTCTTGTTTAAGCATAACTAAAGAAATTGAAATGGAAATAGGCAAATACAGCTTAAAATCATGGATGATGTACTTCGACGGGTCTAGCACATTGAAGAGGGAAGGAATATGAATAGCCCTTGTCAGTCATTTATGAGAAATATTTCGTTTCATCGTCATGTTGGACGAACGTTGTACCAATAATCAGGCTGAATACAAGGCTTTAATATTAGGGTTGGAAATACTCCTTGATATGAGAGTAAGGAATGTGTCCATTAATGGAGATTCGCAACTAGTAGTCCAATAGGAGATGGGGGCTTTTAGATGCCAGAGTTCATCAGTCATGGCATTATTAGAAATAGCTCAAGAATTGTTAGATAAATTTGACTATGTAGTGTTAGACCACGTCTCAAGAACGAAGAACGAGATAGCTAATGAGCTAGCCCAAGTAGCCTTAGGATATAAAAAGATGAGAATTGATAGTATATGCGGAAGGGGAGAAATTAAACCAGCTCTAGTAAGGTGAAGGAATGAAATTGGCGTTTTGGACATTGAGAGCGAAGACGAAAACGATTGGAGGAGAGAAATCAAAGATTTCTTAAAGAACCCGGCGAACGGAGGAATTCAAAAGCTAAAACTGAAAGCTTTAAAATTTTTGATATCAGGGGATGAATTGTATAAAAAGCGTCAGAATGGTTTATTGTTAAGGTGTGTGGGATCGTCAGAGTCCAAGACCATTATGGCTGAGGTGCATGAAGGGATCTGTGAGGCCCATCAAGCTGGAGTAAAAATGAGGTGGTTAATCATAAGGAGCGGGTATTATTGGCCGAAAATAGGAGAGTCATGCATAGTATATGCGAATGGGTGCATGGCTTGTCAAAAACATGGACCTATACAACGAGCGTCGATAACAAAAATGGTCCCCATCATTAAAACATGGCCATTTATAGGATATGTGATTGATTTGATAGGAAAAATCTATCTTGCATCTAGCAAGAGGCACACGTTTATCATTGTCGCCACAGATTTCTTTATCAAGTGGGTGGAAGCAATCATAGTAATAGAAATTTCCCAAGAACAAATCATCAAGTTCATTAAAGAATATATCATTCATCGATTCTGTATTCCCCAAACATTGATGGTAGATCATGGGACTTCTCTGAACGGTGAAAAATTTAAGTGTTTTTTGAGTGAATATGGGATCCAGTTAGTAAACTCTACATCATATTACCCTCAGGCATCTAATAAAATCCTTAAAGGCTTAATTTGAAAGATGATAACAGACAATGCTAGGCAGTGGGATGAATGCTTGAGTCAAGCTTTATAGGTATATAGGACATCACCCAGAACAAGTACCTCGGTCACACCATTCCAGCTAGTATATGGTCAGAAGGTCGTATTACCGGTTGAAGTCAATGTCAAATCTACAAGAGTGGCGTTACATGAGGAATTGATGAAAGAAGATTATAATGAAGCAATGATCCAAAATCTATTAGAGTTAGATGATATTAAGTGTGATGTCATCAACTGTTTGGAAGCACAGAAAGCAAGGATGGCCAAAGGGTATAATCAGAAGGTCGTGGCCAAATCGTTCAGGAAATGAGAGTTGGTATGGAAGACAATACCACCATTGGATACTAAAAGTCCTGTGTATGGCAAATGGTCGCCCAATTGCGAATGACCTTTTGAGATGGAGAACGTGTTGCCAAATGGAGCTTATCATTTAAGGAATTTGAATGGAAGAATGCATATTAGAGCGATAAATGGTAAATACTTGATACAATATGTGCCTTCGTAATGGGAACATAAAAATGTAGCGTTCTCCAAATAAAAATCATGTAAATAAGTAAATCATGTAAAAAATTTATTGAGAAATGAACGATGCAACGTTCTAGCAGTAAAGAAATAAATTACAAAATCATGGATAATAAACTATGCAACGTCCTAGCAACAAATAAATAAATTACAAAATCAATTATCGGATGGTGGCCGTCGGAAGTCCTCAGTAAATTCCTTGTCCTTCAAAATTGCAAATGCCTCTCTCAACTGATGCCACTCATTCTGCATCTCCCTATCAGCTGCAGTTAGATCGGCCAGGCTATTTTTAAAGTCAATTTGAGCCAAGTCTTCATACTCTGCCAAATATGCGTTCACCTTCTCTAATTGTGTAGCAACATCCTTCCTCTTGGCCTCTTTTCACATACGACTCTCCTTAATAAGACGCCGGATCTCCCGTAGTCGTCGCTCTAAGTCCATTTCTTCTGTGGTTTCCCGTAAGGATTAACAGAGAGCATTAAGGGAATCACGAAGTCATTCTTTCTTTGCCACTGAAGAACGAAGCCTGACCTTTTGGCTGTGTATACATCGATAACGAGGAATAGAGGCCGCTACTTCATTATGCAAGTCTTGGAGGAATAGCCGATTCTCCACTGGTATAGGCAAAAAAGGAGAAGTCAACAGCCGAGATAACTCAGAGAAAATTCTTTCTAGTTTAAGCATATTCTCTGGCAGAGCAGCCTGACCAATGTCCAGTATAGTGAAGGATGCGTATTGGCGAACGACTTCCTGAAGGGCCTCCAAGTCCGTAGTTCTCACGCTGAGGATGTGGGAGGTTGAGATGAAGTCGAGGCCAGTCGATCGAGACGATCGAAAATGTCCTAGACTGATTGCATAAACGGATCATACACCTATTTACAAAAAAAAAAGGGTTTAGCAAATGAAAACCGATGAAGTTATGCAAAGAGAAGAGAAGTACTTACAGCCTCGGGCACAAAAATGGAACTTGATGGCTTATCCGCGGCCGTCATGGGAACGTCACTGGGGGTGATATGTGTGGGACACAGAAACTGGGCGACGCTTGCTGTTCTGGGCTCGCGGCCCGGTTGGGAGTATTGAGTAGCCCATGAGGGACTAAACCAGAGAATAATAGAGTCGCCACCCGGTGTGAACCAGGACAAAGATTTAAGGCCGCACTCACCCCTCGCAAGGGAAGACCTCAAACCGTTGGGTTCGGAATGGTCCCTTACTTATGCCACTTGTAATGAAATGATTTGTGCAATAATTTAACCAAGCCTAAGCAACATTTATTTCCAAGGATAATTTACTCCTGAGTTCGCATGCATAAGTACAAGGCTCGTATCTAAGTTTGCATATAACCTATGTCCGAATTTGTATATAACATATTTACATATAATCTATGTCCGAATTTGCATACAACCTATTTGCATATAATCTATGTCCGAATTTGCATGCATAAAGATGAATTGAAATACGGCAAGTATACAATGTCATAAGCATATTATATTTGATCATAGGCATGCCAATAGATAATAATTGTACAATCACGCATGAAAGTAAATCGGAATAACGACAATCATATGACTTCATGAACATGTTGAATGGATGAATGCGGAAGCATAAGTAGATAACTATCGTGTAAACATGCATCATGGAAACGAACATATGATCTTGTGAACACAATAAATGACTAACTGCGAGAACATGAACAATCAAAAAGGTAAATGACAAAATGAGTAACCGTGCATGAGATGTGATGGAAGAGGGCCTGTTTACCATGGGCGTTCGTGCGGCGTTTGTAGCCGCGTTCGAATGGTAAACAGAAAGTTTGCGTTCGAGTAGCATTCGTAAACGTGTTCAAACGAACTGAGACAGAAAATATGCGTTCGTGCGGTGTTCTGAAATGCGTTTGAACGGGGTTACAGCAGTGACCTCCAAAATGCAGTAAACAACATGACACATACGTGAACGAATGAATAGATGACGCCTAATCAATAATAATGGGCTAAAAGGCGCGACAAAGCATCATGGTAAAGGATTTTAACCCCTCGACATAGAGGACCTTTAATCCAACTTACTAAGCCCATGCGCTAATAACATAATGCATATAAAAAATAAAGACAACAATATCGGACTTGGTATATCCTATTGAACACATCTTACATTCAACCGAATATACGTCATCCGACGCGGTGAAGAATCGTGGTAAAGGATTTTAACCCCTCGAAATGGAGGACCTTTAATCCAACTTACTAAGCCCATGCGCTAATAACATAATGCATATAAAAATAAAGACAACAATATCGGACTTCGTATACCCGATTGAACACATCTTACATTCAACCGAATATACATCATCCGGCGCGGCAAAGCATCGTGGTAAAGGATTTTAACTGCTCGACATGGAGGACCTTTAATCCAACTTACTAAGCCCATGCGCTAATAACATATTGCATATAAAAAAAATAAAAACAACAATATCGGACTTCGTATACCCGATTGAACACATCTTACATTCAACCAAATATACATCATCCGGCGCGGCAAAACATCGTGGTAAAGGATTTTAACCCCTCGAAATGGAGGACCTTTAATCCAACTTACTAAGCCCATGCGCTTTATCTCATCATTACACAAACAAATAACATGCAAAAATTAAATAACGGGTAATAAACAAACAAGACAAAATAAATTGAAATATGTGTCGTTTGCTCAAGTGGTACATGGAGTTGTATCCCAAGTACAGACCGCACTACCGTCCATTCAGATTCGGCTATGGAATTTACATTTGGGTTTCCATCCTATATACCACAAGAGACGACACATTTTCCATTCATCCAAAGACACAACATGCATCCACAAACGACTCTCATACGAAATAAATAACTAAAACAATTAAAAGATGAATAAAAACAAATACGAAAAGTGCCCTCAGATCTAACCTTTTACGTCGACTCTCGGACTCGCGTTACACGGTGATCGGAAGGGCTAGTGCTCTGCGACTTTTCTGGTCCACTGGTTTGCGTCTTTCCTCGCTGTTTTCACTGCTCGGGCTGCTGTTTTCCCATATTTTGCTGTTGTTTTACTGCTGTTTTTCAGTCACTATTTTTGCTATATCAGGGGCTGTTTTTGCGGTAATGTAAGGGGTTAGGGGCTGCTGTTTTGCGGTTTCTTTTAGGGGTTTTAAAGTGCAATTTTTGTTACTGTTTTTGGTGATTTTAGCTACTGTTTTAGGGTGATTTTTCAGTGATCATGGGGCTGTATTGGGGAGTGTTTCAATGGTGGTTTGTGCGGCAATGGAGATGGTGTTTTGGGTTGTGGTTTTACGACAATGGGGGGAATTTGGGGTGATGTTCTCGGCAATGTGAAGAGATGAGAATATAATTTTCTTTGTTGCTTCTTACTTGTGGTTGGCGTGAATGCTAGGGCTTTTTTTTTTGTGTATGCGTCAATTGGAGAGCATGGGGAAGTGTTGGAATTTGGTTTCTTATATAGACCAAGGCTAGGGCTTCTCCTTGTTTGAAAAGGAAGGAATCAATTAGTGTCTTACAAGGAAAATCTAATATTTGATTGGGGGACATGTCTTGGCTAGATTAGGAATATGATATATTTAATTTGTTTTGTTTAGGCATGATATTATTTTAATTTGGTATATGATTTTTAGATTTTATTTAATTCCCCATGTGTTAAATATGCATTTTATTAATTTGGATGTGTTTTTATGGGCTTTGGTGGGCTAATTGGGCTTGGGTGTGAGGCTAGCAGCAAAACCAGAAATACCGACACCGTTCGAACGCTGATTCGAACACTACACGAACGCCCGCAATCTGCTTGATGTTCGAACGTGGTTGCGAACGCAGCACGAACGAAAACAGTGAACTTGTGAAATGAATTTGATGATATACATATTCTGAATTTCCCATTCCGACGTCCGTTTCCCGCGACTTCCGCAACTTAAAAGGTAGTGCCTCCAAATGAGACTCATCATAGGGACTTATATGCAAAAATGTAGTGCCTATAATATGGACTCTCACCTAGGAGATAGAGGCGAATGGGTAGGAGATATTGGCCGAGGAGATGACAACGGGGAAATATGGGATAATGACTGAGGATCACGATCGGGTAAAGGAGACCAATGCAATGGAGGATCGAAGGGGACACCAGAATAGCTTGGTCCACATGATAATTGGGTTTATGTAGAAGAGTCAGAATCGGAGGAATCAATAACATGTATAACCTCAATATCTTCATATAGTCGTTTGACAATATCCACCTTTAGAATGGATCTGGTCTCTTCCAACACATCCAATTCGGCCAGAATGACCAAGCCATCTATGTCCCTATAACACCCCTAATCTCTGAGGCAATCCACCAATGAATCAAGGGGACAACCCGCTTAGGATGGAGCTGAGAAGGCTCATCATCTGGATCTTACACAAGGGGGACATGGGTGTGCAATGGACGATATTCAAAAAAAAGGGTAGTCCATTGAGATCTCCTCTATGCGCGGGTCTCTACTTCCCATTAATATATTTAATCTTGTACCTTGGGGGATCTACCCTGATAAATGGGCATTCGGCAGCCTCACCTCCTATGAGAGGTGTTGAATGATTGGGATTTCGGGCGATGATTTTTGAGCCGGCGCGGCCATGTCGGATAATTGTTCAGTCCTGGACACCTATACAAGGAACAAGAACGAACAATTAAAAAAAAAGGGAGATCTATAAGAAAATCATACCTTAGCTTGACGGCGCAACACCGGCTCATTCGAATCAGAACTATGAGTAGGTGATGATTGTTTCCTTTTAGGATGTTTAGAACCTGCCTTCTTCGGCCCAGCTCTCTCAACGGGTTTCTTTGGCCTAACTGGTTTAGAATATTTAAGGGAAAATGGAATGCTGGAAAAGACAAGGGAGGAAGACAAGGAAAAAAGCCTTTCACGGCTGGCTGGCCAAAAACGATCAAAAAAAAGATGAACGGATGTACATGGGGAGAAAGATTCACAAGAAAATGAAGATAATAAAGACCGCACCTCGAACAAGCATTGATCGATGTCTGAGAGGGAAAGAACCTTAAAACGCTCTACTGGAGTGGAGCGAGAGTAAAATAATGGAAGGGGCCATCCTTGAACCAGGCCAAATTGACGAGCAGCGAAGTTAGGAGAACACACTTCTACCCCAGCTTTCCCTTTAGCTCTAGTCAAGATGTCGTGAATTAGATCGCAGGTATATAAAAACTTGCGCCATATGCGATTAACGGATTCATCTCCATCTGACTGTGGAAGCTCATGAACGAAAGAAGGGCTGTCACCCAAGGAAAAAGGGAAAAAAGAAGGGACCCGATAAAAGGAATAAAAATACTCAAAAATGGTACGAGGAATGAGAGGAGTTGGCCCTAATTGGGCGAATAGAAAGCCAGCACAAGGAAATGAACGGTTTGACTCAATAGAACCGAAAACAGGGAAACAGGCCCTAAGCCAAAGTTGGACGAGCCAAAGAGGGCCAGAAGCAATGGGTGAAGAGCCGGATCGTAGTTGTTTTTGAAGAAAGGCTAGGCCCCGATAAACGGGAGCCAACAAGAAAGAGCATAGATCCCAAGGTCGGGCTGTTGGCAGCGTCCAAAGAAATAAGAAGATAACCCGCCACGGGTTTCTGACTAGGCATGCAAATGATATATTTGCAAAGCCAATAATGAATGAAAGCGATATGCTCCAATACCGTAACCGGACCGGTCCACTCAAAGAACGCATGAAAGAAAGCAGAATAAGAAGAGAAGGACGAAATGTCCATCTGAGGAGGAGGAAAATGAAAGTTAGTACGGGTGGAGATGGTCGCACCCAAAGGAGCCAACCCGGTCAAGGCACTGATATCACGAAGTGTGATGGTCAAGGGGCCGGAAGGGAAAAGGAAGACATTGTAATCAGAAGACCAAAAAAGTAGTGATGTAGGGAACATATTATGATCAAAAGGAGGCAATACCAGGGAAAAATCTATGAGAGAATGCATACCATTGTTTTCAAGAAAAGTGCGGGTGTCCACATGCGACTTCATACACTGAAACCAGGTCTCGAATGAGGAATCAGGTTTGGGCCAGGG
Source organism: Zanthoxylum bungeanum (assembly GCA_019454045.1). Classification (NCBI taxonomy): domain Eukaryota; kingdom Viridiplantae; phylum Streptophyta; class Magnoliopsida; order Sapindales; family Rutaceae; genus Zanthoxylum; species Zanthoxylum bungeanum. Next base: position 300,475 of record SKCR01015821.1, read on the forward strand.
ACGAATGGGATTGGACTGAGTCAAAGAAGAAATGGAGCTGTGACATTAGCTGCATCACTAACAAAAATAGGGCCCATGGAGCACAATTCGTGGGTTTCGTCAAGAGTGTGGACCCCAAAGACGCCAACCGAAGGATCGTCCAAGGCGGCTTGATAATCTTTGAAGGTCGAGGTAGTTTTCTTATTGGGAGCAGAGGACGAAGATGCCATAGAAGGTAGCTTGAATGATTTGCAGCAGTGAAAAGATGAGAGAAGGTAAAACACTGAAAAGAGATGAGTTAGGTTTATATAGCCAAAATGAAAGTTCGCCCTAGGATAGGTGGCGCGACCCAATTCGAAGGAAAAGAAACAGCGGGAAAATGGAGAGGCTGTGCCAGACAAGACGTGACATGGATGTGACACGAAAAGTGGCACATTAATTAGCTCAATGATGGTTTTCGACAAGATGTGATGGGAGAGGTCACACATTTATTAGGGAAGTGATGTATCTGTGTGGGGAATATAAACAACAGGTCTTTGAACGTGCAAATGGCGGCATGAAACGAAGGTGAAAGATTAGTGGACCGAATCAGTAAAGCGGCCAGTGGCATGAGCCCAAATTTACATATAAATACTGCCTCGATCTCATCTCTCAAATCGATCAAGGCGTATTTGGGGGGGCGGGGGGCAATTGTTAATAGTAAAATAAATATCAAACGACGAAAGGTATTCTGGACGAAGAACGAAGGAGGGATTGACCTCGAAAGACTCAATTCAGGACGATTCGAGGATGAAAAATGAAGAAGGAATTGACCCAGAGGATGATTCGAGCAATGACCTTCTAACAAGTAAGGAATGATGAAAGAAGAATGAATATGCGAAGATACCATGCGGTTGGTCAGACGCACTTAACGATTATTGCACAGATAGGCAGTGATCTTCACGATCTAGCAAGTTATCCAGCAGTTGCACACACGATCCAGCAGTTGCACACACGATCCAGCAGTTGCATGTACGATCCAGCGGTTGCGCGCATCATCCAGCAGTTACATGTGAGCAGGAAACATGGGGGTTTAATGGGCTGAAGTCAGAGAAACCGCTTGAGCGATTAGTGGGACCGTGTATTACAAAAAACCCAGGTGTAGCGAAAGAAAAATGAGAAGGAAAAAAGACTCAAAATGAGCAAGTAGTTTAAATCTACCGTATTTCTTAGTTTTGTAATCTTTAGGGCTGTAATCTGTGTGCTTGTGCCCATTGGAGGCATTTTCTTGGAATCAATCACCCCTTTCTGGGACTGTGTCTCAGGAGGTTTGAACCTTACACGTGTACTAATAAAAAATTATGCGAACATCATGTTATGTCACGATTTTTTTTAAACGTTGGAAATTTCACCGTCAAATCATTCGATTCGGGTTTCAACGGAGCAGGAAAAATCTCTAAATATCCTTGATTATTTCAAGATCTTACAAAAAATACATCCCCTAAAATCCAACTTAGGACCTGACAACGAAATCATAATCCTTTTGCCACACCCCTCAAGGGCTTTGTCATGCAATTGCTAGGGACTCTTATCCATTTATAAGCATTTGTCTATCACTTAAATGATTATAAATTATGTTTGTTTCTTACAACGCATAGATTAATATCAGTAAAATCTTTATTGCTTTCTCCTTATAAGTTTTTGCCCCTAATGGCCAATTTAGGTTGCAAAAATAAAGCTTTCGAAATGCAGCGTCTTTAAAAATATATTTCCACTTGTTTATTTATTATTTATTTTTTTTAAAATAAACTCATTATGTTGTAAACATATATAATATATAGTGTGATTCCCACTACTTTAATATCTTATTATTTAGATAATTACTCGTTAATTTTATGACTTATTGTTGGGGTTTTTAATGGTATAATCGGGTAACGCAGCAGAACGCGAAAAATCAAAAGTTTTCCGATTTAATTTATTTTTCTTGGGTAATTAAAATAAAATAATTTATTCTAATCACTCAATAATAAAAAATCAGCATTTACCCAAAAATCCTTTAAAAGCCGAGAACCCCAAATATTGTCAAACTTTTACATTTTGATCATTTTAGTCCTAATTTATCCAAAACAAGTTTAGGAGATTTCCAATCACTACCACAATGATTCATACATAGAGATGGCAACTATACCCGGACCCGACCCGGGTCTGCATGGACTCGGACGACCCGGGTCCGGGATTAAAAAAACCGGACCCGGGTCTTTAAAATTCGGACTCAGGTGTATCCGGATCCGGACCCGGGTTCGCACGGGTCCGGCCCGGATAGACCCGTGTCCGGAAAAAAAATAAAAAAAATAAAAAAATAATGAAAAATACAAAATAATATGTATATATAAAAAAAAATATAATTAAAAAAATATAAAAGAATTGAAATAAAACTAATTAAATTGACAAAATCCAAATATAAATATAAAATAATACAATAATAATAAAAAAAAAAGTGAACCGGGTATCCGGATCCGGACCGGGTAGACCCGGGTCTGGACCCGGGAATATTTACCCAGGTCCGGAATCGGACCCGGGGTGAAGAAATCTCTTCCGGATCCGGACCCGGATCCGACCGGACCCGGGTTCGGATCCAGATTTTGCCATCCCTATTCATACATCTCATATACATCAAAGTACATGTTATACATAAAATCCCCAATTTTCGCTAAATGTCGAGATCCCCCCATATTTTGGATTTTGACCATTTTTATCCTAAATTGTCAAATACAAGTTTAGATGATTTCCAATCACTACCAAAATAATTCATACATCTCATATACATCAAAATACATCACATATACGAAAAGCCTCAATTTTGGTTTAGGCAAAAGCCTAATTTTTTTTAATTAAACAAATTAACCAAAATAACCAAAATTAATTCAATATCAACCTTTAATCCAATCTCTACAACACCAATCAAGCCTCACCACTTTGAAATAATCCAAGAACAATTCTAGGTCATCCATGAGTGGCCTAACAACTCTAGAATGACAACCAATATTGGGATTCATGTCCTAGAGCTTCATGTATTGTAAACAGAATTGATTATTGTAATAATAATAATAAATACATTATTCATTTTATCAAAGTTGTTTGATTTATATCGCATATTGTCCAATTGTCTTGTTTACCTTGATTACTCTTATACCTTTAGACTTAGTGTATGTTTGATGCACGAGAGGATTAAAGTCTGGAGTTAGTAATCTAAATAGTCCATAGAGAGCAAACAAATAGGGTACTTTATTTGTTGTTTATCTATAGCTGCAGTCCATTCTATACTTGTATGACGACCTTTATCCGGGATCGTTCATGTAGTGAAATGAGAATGGAGGCACCTTGTATGATGAGATCATATAGGACTGGACTCAGATAAATACGAATTTCTTTAAATATCCGTTTACCGAAGAAATTCATTTTATCTAATAGATGGTAATATACGGATTCGATCTTAATCCTGAGTGTACTCCGAACTCCTGCATGACAAGCTATGTCATTTGATTTACTATGGTGAGGTTGGTGTTGCATTACCGGCCAATAATTACGTATTTTAAGGATATGGTTTGGTGTGTAGCTGTGAACGTGTTACATAGATATGGAATTCACTCCTTCTTACGAGAAGCATATGAATATCTCTTTTAAGAGTTGATTCAGGACTTGAACAATTTGAGCGCTCAACTTTTCTATTGCGAATAGAAATTTTTATATTCATAATTATTATGGATTAATTATTCATTATAGAATCAATGGTGCTTAAGAGACAAAATATTTAGAGGGGTTTAACGGACTTTTGACCCGGCTCTATTTATGAGATATTCGTGAAAGGCTATATCTATATGTAATGACTATATCGATGGACATCGAAGTTGTTCAATTTATTTTATCCATCTACGGTAACGGGAGTTCAACTTCGAGTTTTTAGTGGAATAACGCGGGGTTAATAATTCATAATATTTGATTAAAGAGTTTAATTAATATTTCAGAATTATTGGAGCTCGAAACTGTAGGTCCATTTGGTCCCCTTGCTAGCTCGATTAACTGTAGCAAACCTAATATAATTAGATTGTCTAATTATATGCTCACTTTATATTTATATATTATTAATGAGATTAATAATATTTATTGTCACAAATGAAAACTATGTTAAATTAGTTTAACTTAAGGTTTTCTAGAATTCCTTGATTAGGAGATAATCAAGTCTTGATTATGAGATAATCAAGTTAGTAATAATTATGAGATAATTACTACAATATAATTGAAGGTAAATAAATCATTATTAAGATATTTATTTTTATTTACCATTGGAGACAAAGCCATATGGCTTGCCATGCTCTCCAATTTATTATGTCTATTATGTGGCTTGTATACACCTAATAGTTTTGTCATTAGCTAATCCATTTTTATGCTTTGGTATGGCCTCAACATTTATGTGTTTGACATTGAAAGAAATCATTGGATGTTTAATGACAAAGTCATTGTCTTTAGCTTATCATTTCTTATGCTTTGGTATGACATTCACATTTTTGTGTTGGCCATTGCAAGAAAGCATTAGATGCTTAATGACAAGGTTAGTTGGCTTATGTAAGAGAATATAATCTCTACCATTTCTCTCACTTCTAAAGTTAACACTTTGCATTCACTCACACAATTGTTGTGAGAAAGATTTGAGAGAAAATAGAGAGAGTTCAAACATTCACAAGTGTTGTGAGAGTGTTTGAATTTCCAAAGAGCCAAACACCATTGTGACATCCTAAATCTCTAAATAGTTTAGAGGTTTGATCTTTGTGAGTGAAGCCCACACTTCGGTTTGTTGGTTTCAAGTGATAGTTCGGAAGATCGAGTGGTTGATCCAAATGTTGGACATCAAAAGATTGATCTTGGCTACTACAACAAAGGGAGAAGGGAAAGAAAATTTTAAGGATCCATACCGGACCCGGTGCTACCACAAACAACTTCCGTCGCACTAAGGAAAGTCGTTTCCTACAACCAAATCATCAAATGACAAAAATGTGCTTATACACCATTTATAAGCTTACTTTAAAAACATACATGAATATATCGTTCAAGCAAGCTTCCAAGCTTCTCAACACAAAACCAAGAGAATAGAAAAACTTCTACACATCATATGTTGTAGCCTAGAAACATAAAAATATTTTATTGTTTAAAGAAAAGATGAAAATACTTACAAATTTTCAAGTTTTCTTTATTTTTTCCTTTAACACTTTCTTTTTCTCTCATCACTTTTATTTTTGTGTATTTGGAGGCTTAAATTAATTTTGTGAATGAAAAAATAAAACCATTTTATATTTCCAAGCTTGGCCGAAAATAGGGTGGAAAAAGAAAAAAGATATTTTTGATTTTTTAATCTTATTAAATAAACAAAAATCACTTTAAAGATATTTTATAAGAAGTAAGAATACAAGTGTAATCTATTATACTTTGCCATTTCAAGAATAATCATTATATTAAATATTTCTATTTTAATTAATTAATAATTAAATAATCAAATAATTAATAAATTAAATATCTAGATATATGTATTATCTTTATATTAAATAATCAAAATACATATATCTATAATAAATATAAAATATCATATTTGACAATTAATTAATGTGTATTTAATAAAATCATGTATTAAATACTAATACACATTAATTAGAAAATGACCGAAAAGTCCATTTGCATGTATTTATTCGTTTAACGATTAAATGATTTATAAATAATCAATATTAATTTTAATTGTTGCCCTATTGCTCTACGAGTATAATTCATTATGCGAGTCTCTATAAGTTTAGACATATCTGTCACGAAATCTAATTTTGTGACCCACCCGTAGATTATGACGACTACTGATAAACTCGCTGAACTATACAGGCCGAGGTCATTGTATACGTATAATCCCTCTGTCACAGGTATCAGATTATACCAAAGATACAAATATAAACGTCAAATATCTTTAGGTATAATCTCGTCGACGTATTAATTAACGATATTTTAATAACACTTAGAACTCACTTCTACAGTGTACCACCGGCCCATGGATTTAACATATCTTTAACCCAATATTGAATACATATGCTTTCTACACAGAGCTGACTGATCTTTTCTTGACACAAATATGATATACTGAGAATCAGTCCAGACCCAACGAACAGACGGAGGTCTGACCTAAATAGGTCGGTGACGTGACTGCCATCAAAGTGTGGAGGATATCTAATATATCCATAGTGGTATCTCAAGTCAAATAATCACTATGCTACTCAACCCGAAAAGATTCTTATTGACGTTTGTGTACCATCCATTAAGAATCTTCGGTGAGTCATTCAGTGTTTATCCGATAAAAACACCTACATGTATATACGAGTCTCTGTGACTCATGGTTCATCGAGAATCAACCATTGAAATCCAAGATTCCAATATACGACATGTACCGATCTCCGCGGGTTTATTTACTGACAAAGTAATGTAAACCTTGACTAAGAACTGTTTGAGAATGATACTATTATGATACAACTCAATGTCAGTTGCGACATATTTTGCAACTGTATCATAACTAATCATTCTAAGGTCACTTATGTCTTTACCATATAATAAAATAATTTATATTAAAGAAACTATTATTTTATTAATTATAAAATATTTATTAAAGTATTTACAGGGAAATACAAAAGAAATTGGCATTCCGAGCACCAACCCTAACAAATTCTCTCACTTGCTCTAGTGCCAATATCGATTGTATCTCATACCCATCGACTCCATAGGTTTATCAAACAATTTAGGAGGAATGGCCTTGGTAAGTGGGTCTACTACGTTATCTTCGCTCGGGATCTTGCACACGATAATGTCCCATCGTGACACAATCTCTCAAATGATATGATACTTTCGTTCCACATGTTTCGATTTTTGATGAGCCTTTGGTTCCTTTGGTTGTGTAATGGCTCCATTATTATCAAAATATAACGGAATCAGATTCTCAATACTTGGGATAACTCCCAACTCTGTGATAAAGTTCTTCACCCAAAGAGCTTCTTTTACAGCTTCAGAAGCTGTAATATATTCCGCCTATGTGATGGAATCAACTGTGGACCCCTATTTTGAACTTTTCCAACAAACTACATCTCCGTTAAGGGTAAACATGAATCCTGATGTAGAATTTCTATCATCAGGATCCGATTGGAAATCTAAATCCATATACCTATTAACTTGTAGTTCATTTCCTCCATATATCATAAACTTATCCTTAGTACCTTTAAGATACTTTAGGATATGTTTAATGGCTATCCAATGGTCATTACCTGGATTGGACTGATTTCTGCCGGTTACACTAACTGCGAAGTTAATATCAAGCCTAGTACATAATATGGCATATATGATGCTGCCCAAATACAAAACATATGGTTGATTAGACATTCTAATCTTTTCATATTCTGTTTGTAGACACATCTTCTTCGAAAGATGAATGTCATATCTGAACTGTATATTTGCTGTCTTACAGTTACCAAAATTATACCATTCCAAGATCTTATCTATGTACGTTGATTAGGATAACCCAATAAGTTTCCTTTCTCTATCTTTATAGAGTTTTATACCTAAGATATAAAAGTTTTTCCCAGGTGTAAGCTTTAACATCCTGCATCATCCTGATATCATTCCCAATGATCATGATGTCATCAACATAGAAAACTAAAAATACCACCATACTCCCACTTCCTTTTTATACACATTTGAATCTTTTGAATATTTAAGAAAACTAGACAATTTGATTATCTAATCGAATCGAAGATTCCAACTTCGCGAAGCTTGTTTAAGTCCATAGATGTACTTCTTAAGTGTACATACCATACCCGAGTTTTCGCTAGATACAAAACCTTCCGACCGTTCTATATAAATTTTTTCGTCAAGAAATTCATTTAGAAAAGCTCTTTTGACATCCATCTGCTAAATCTCGTAACCATGGTAAGTAACAATAGACAACAAAATCCTAATAGACTTTAGCATCGCAACTGGCAAAAACGTTTCATCGAAGTCAACACCAGGTCCCTGCGTGTAACCTTCAGCTACTAGCCGGGCCTTAAAGATTTCAACTTTTCCATCAGGCCCACTTTTCCTTTTGTAAACCCATTTACAACCGATATGAACAATTCGTTCAGGAAGCAGAACCAAGTCCGAAACTTGATTATGATGCATAGAGTCTAACTCTGATTTCATGGCCTCTTGCCATTTTACGGATTCGATGTTCAACATCGCCTCTCTATAGGTATAAGGGTCAGTCTATTCAATCAAGAGAACATGAAGACTCATTTCTTGTATCAAACACAATCGATCATGAGCTCTTATTACCCTAATGGACCTTCATCACACACACTCAGGAGGTCCATTAGGGTAATAAGAGCTCATGATCGCTTGTGTTTGATACAAGAAATGAGTCTTCATGTTCTCTTGATTAAAGAGACTGACCCTTATACCTATAGAGAGGCGATGTTGAACATCGAATCCGTAAAATAATTACCTCATTCAGACATAAATTCTATTTCTAGAAATTTAGCGAAGCGAGCTACGAACACATTTCGATGTTCGGTATCATAGAACAAATATCCTTTCATATTTAAAAGATATCCAACAAACCTAAACTTTTGTCCTCGAGGAAAAAGATTATTCTGTTGTGCCATCCTGACATATGCAGGACAGCCCCATATCCTAACATAATTAAGATTCCGTTTCCTACCGGTCCATATCTCATACGAAGTCATAGGAATAAATTTAGAATGAATCTTATTCAAAAAATGAGTGATAGTTAAAAGAGAATAACCCCATAAGTAATAGGGCAAATCTGTAAAACTCAACATAGATCGGACCATATCCAATCATGTCTGATTTCTCCTTTCAGACACTTCATTGTGTTGCGGAGTACTCGGTGGAGTATATTGAGCAAGAATCTCTTTCTCTTTGAAATAATCAGTGAACTGACCACTCATATATGTGCACCGCTTCGATTAGATCGAAGACATTTAATATAATTTCCAGTTTTTTTTCTACTTAATTATAGAATTCTTTGAACTTTTCAAAGGTTTCTGATTTATATTTCATCAAATAAACATAACCATATTGTGACACATCATCGGTAAAAGTAACAGAGTATGAAAAACCACTGTGAATAGTCTGACTAACAGGACCACATACATCAGAATGTATGAGTTCCAATAAGGCAGTAACTCGATGTCCCACATCCGAAAATGGGGCATTGGTCATTTTACCCTGAATTCAAGATTCACAAGTTGGATATAGTTCAATGGTGAGATCCTGAATCAAACCATTCCTAACCAACCGGGCTAGGCGTCTCATGCCTATATGACCTAACTTCATATGCCAAAGTTCAGTATTATTTATTTCAAATAATTTACGTTTATTAATCCTAGTATTCAAGATATCTAGAGAAGTATATAAAATATAATGACCATGCTCATTTGGACATACAAGGATCTGAATATTATTTATGTCATATAAATACAATGAACAACTCTTAATATTTACATGATATCCCTATGTATCTAATACAAAAAGTGATTTAATATTAGCTACGCATCTTGGTACAATATAGCAGTCATATGATAAAAGTCTCCCACTGGGAACGTAAATCTCACATAATCCCATTGCAACCGCATCCAGAGAGTCACCATTCCCGAAACGCAATTGCATCTCTCCAGATTTCAGTCGTCTACTTTCCTTCAGCACCTGCAACGAATTGCAAATGTGAACGGGACAAGCGGAATCTAAAATCCAACTAGATGTTACAGCTTTACAAGCTAAGAAGATATCAATAACAAGAAAAATAAAAGTACCTGATGTCGATGTTCTTTCCTACCTAAACTGGGCCAGGTAGTTTGGACAATTCCTCTTCCAGTGCCTAATCTTACTGTAGTGGTGGCACTTGTCTTCAAAAGCCCTCTTGGGCTTTGCTATCTTACCCTGCGAAGGAATATTGGAACCCTTCTCATTCTTCCCCTTTGTCTTATTCCTTTTCAACTTGAATGGGAAAGAAGCGGAAAGTGAATGGGGTTTCGGAGGGCGAGTCGACACTCCCTTCCTTAAATCCTCCTCCGTCTGAGAAGCATCCTATGCAACTCATGGTAAGAACAATGAATCTCGTTCATGTTAAAGTACAATACAAACTGGGGATATGACGCCGGGAACGAACCTAGAATGACTCTCTGACCTATAGTATCATTCAGAAGGAAATTGCTTCGCCTTAATTACTTGATTAGATCGATCTAATGAAGCACATGCGTGCTCACATCTTGTCCCTCATCAAGTCTAGAAAGGAACAGTTCCATTACTACTATGTTAACCAATACTTGTTCTTGATTCATGAACGATTATCGGAGTTGTATCTTCATACTATATGCGTCAGCCATATTAAAATATTGCCACTTGAGTTCTGAAGCCAGTGAACTAAGTATATAAGATTTAACTCTTAAATCATCGTCTTTTCATTTCTGGAAAGTCTCAAGTTTTTCCGGTACCGCATCCTCAGATACAGCAAGAGGCATAGAACCCTCTAACATATATCACAGTTTCTCAGACTCGAAGACAATCCTCAAATCTAAGTCTAAGTCAGCGAAGTTCTCAGCGCCTTTGAGCTTATTCGTATCAAGCATACGAGCAAAGGGGTTAGATGAAGATGATGCCATCGCAAATCCATCATATAGATAGCGAAAAAATGGTTAGCAAATAAAATAGTTTCATATAATATCATAAATCATTAAATAGATCATGGATTTTTAATCTAAAAATACCTCTCCCACTATTTAATGTAAAACTGTAATCCTCAAATTTAAGTACAATAGTGAAAAGTGGACCCCATGAATATATTTAAGCTCACAGCTTTGGCACGTTCTCGCCTACGTATATTCATGAAGTAGACAACTCATTGTCAATCACTCACCAATGATTCCTATGTTCCGGTCCTGATCGTTTCTTGTTGTGACAGCTTTGACACATTCACAAGGAGGCGTATCAAGGGGAAACTTGTTAATGATAAATTCAAGATACTCGCGAAACCCTGATAGTTTGACACGTTAAAGATTTCACGTTTGCTTGAATTTACCTACTATTATTTATTTATCCGGTACAAATAAATTCATATCGGCTATACCCTCACAGCTTTGGCACATTCTCAGATATAGTCATAAAAATTTATTTATAAACCGTATTGACAAGACGGACCAAAAATATTCATCAAATACATATTAATTATTAAACGTTATTAATTAGGGATTTTCTGCAAAAATGCCATACATCTTTATTTTAATCAAATTAAATAAATACATGCATGCATAAAGTAAAGTTTGGATTAAATATCAAATTCAAAAACAAATCAAATCATGGATTAAGAATGAGACTGGCTCTGATACCATTTTGTTGGGGGTTTTTAACGGTATAATCGGATAACGCAGCGGAACGCGAAAAATTAAATGTTTTTCGATTTAATTTATTTTTCTTAGGTAATTAAAATAAACTAATTTATTCTAATCACTCAATAATCAAAAATCAGATTTTACCCAAAAATCCTTCAAAAGTCGAGAACCCCAAATATTATCAAACTTCTACATTTTGATCATTTTAGCACTAATTTGTCCAAAACAAGTTTAGATGATTATTTATCACTACCAAAATGATTTACACATCTCATATACATCAAAATATATTTTATACATAAAATCCCCAATTTTGTCTAAATGTCGAGAGCCCCCATATTTTAGATTTTGATCATTTTAGTCCTAAATTGTCAAATACAAGTTTATGTGTTTTCTAATCACTACCAAAATAATTCATACATCTCATATATGATGAGTGGTAAATCTATCACTATTTCCCACTCAATTAACCTAATATTTTGTATAGTTTCTTGAGTTTTGTGAATATTTTGATGTGTTTTGTGTTATTTTGTAGATAAATAAAGTTTCAGGACATTCTGGAGGTGATTTGGGCCAAAACAGTGAAAATTGGACGAAAAAAGGCATTTTTGGTAATTTCCCGCGTCGCGACGCCAAGACCTTCAGCGTCGCGATGCCTAACATGCGCCGAACAGTGCTAACGTGTGCCGAGTCCACAAATCAGAATCTGAGAAAAGTTTGACTTTGCTAACGTGCGCCGTGCCACGTGTCACCATCACAGCCGATCTGCTAACATGCGCCGTGCCACATGTCAGCATCCTACGGTGCCGACAGTCACCATCGCCATGTGTCACTCCACGTCATTACCACGTCATCAGCCACATCACTAGGTTGATCGAGTCAACATGCCACCTCACCGCCACGTCATCATCAGCCAATCAGGAAGTGCCACGTGTCGCAATTCTATGGTACCGACAGGCCCTTTCCCACATGTCGCCACATCACCGCCACGTCACCGCCAAGTCACCACCACGTCACCGCCACGTCAACATCAATTATTGGCTATCTAATCCTTATCTGACACGTGGCGGATAAGAATCTAGCGGACCAATCAGAAGCCGCCACATGTCACAATAATTGAGATCCAACCACTCTGCCATGTGTCACCTTATCACTTTATCCAGAATCTGCAACCGACGAACCAGAGCGTGCCACGTCCACATATCTGGCGTAGCGACGTGGGACCCCTACTGACCCCTATAAATAGAGTGCGAAATTCCAGTTTCAGTTGTACCACTCTCTCTCATCTCTTTGATGAAAAGAAGGAGTTTCTCTCTTTAGTTTCTTTTAATTTTTAGTTTTTTTTAGTTTTGTAATTAATTTTAATTACGTTTTGTAATAATAGTAATTTACTTTTTTACTTTTTACAGTTTTTACTATTTACCATGGGGAGGTAACTTCCCCAGCTAGGGTGAAAGGTAATTCTTTTACTATTGCTATTTAGATTAATCTCATTTAAATATAATATATTCACTATTTAAAATATTGACTTAAAAAGGATACCGCCAGATTGGTCGGTTGGTAATTCATTTTAATCTAGTTTAAACCTGACTAATCAAGGATACCGCCAGATTGGTCGGTTGGTAATTAAACTTTCTTACCACCTATATGGCAGGTTCATGGACAAATCTTTTTACCGCCTTAGTGGCTGGTTGGACTTAATTTGACTTAATCAGGATACCGTCTATATGGCTGGTTGGTAATGTTATCACAAGTTTATATATTATATTATGGGAGATATCTAAATTAGTAGTAGTAAAAGTAATTCCTTTTACCTTAGCATTTTATTTTATTGTAATTTACTTTCAGTATTTACTTTACCGCATTTTTACTTTATGTCTTTAATTTTCAAGATTTTACTAGCCCTAGTTATGTGTTGTAACTAAATTAGTTATCTGGGGTTGTGATGACTTTTAATATCACCGGTTTATAAGAGGTTATTTTATAGTTTGGGTAATTTAAAGGTTTACTTATTAAGTCTTAAGCTTAATGCTTCTTATTGTCTGATCACCAATAAGATTGATGTGGTAAATCTAAAATGAACTAGACATAGGGATTTTAGGTTTCAGCCTTAGACTTAATAGCCCACGATCTTCATTGAGGATAAATAACCCTTTAATAGATTTCCTTACAGGATAGACATATACCTGTCGGGCGGGGATAGCCATAATTGGAACTTAAACTTAATGAATCCAGATAATTTGGTTGACATAGACATATGGTTCAATTAGGTTAAACTGGGTATTTACGTCTGACCATCGACAGAGGTTTTTGCATAATTTAGAGTTCCAGGTTAGTAAACTGATTTATTACACAAACATAAAATAATCACTTCATCTTTTAAAAGATATTAGAATGAATCACAACCCTAGATAGTTTTTAATATTGAATTTTCTTAAATCTACTTTCGAACAATTTTATTTACTTGTTTTTAATTTTAGAATCGTCACCATTTCAAATCAATCAAACAACCTGTTAGATATTAGTAATCATTTGACCTCATAAAATTAATAGTTTAGATATTAAGTCCTCGTGGGATCGATATTTTTATACTACTTGAATGATACGTGCGCTTGCGTTATACGTGTGTGTTTACGCCGGTCAAGTTTTTGGCGGCGTTGCCGGGGACTTATTTATCTTTTACTATTTTAGGGGTTAGATATGTTACTTGTATCTAATTTCTTTTTACTTATTATTACTATTTTCTTGTTTTTCAGGTTCTCAGAAACTACATGAGATGAACCAGAAGCTTTGAACTTCGACCGTTTGGCCCAGAAATTGAAAGAACCATTAGACAGTTGAGAAGGGAAAGACGAGTAGGCCAAGAAGCTTTAGTCAACATGGAACCTGAACCTTTGGAGGTTGCACCACCAATTCCCATTCGAGACATAACCATTCCGGTGGTTGACAGACTCATTTCCTGTATTGTACTTCCCCCCTTACCAGCAAATGCGTGTGACATCAAAACATGCATTCAGATGATTCAGCAGTCAGTTCAGTTCAGAGGGAATGCAACTGAAGATCCTAATGCCCACATCAGCAACTTCCTGGAAGTTTGCGGTACTTTCAACTATAACAGAGCATCAGAAGAAGCAATGAGACTGTGAGTTTTTCCATATTCCCTGAAAGACAGAGCTAAAGATTGGCTACATTCACTACCAGCAGGTTCTATCACAACTTGGAACACTTTAGCCACCAAATTTCTTGAAAAGTACTTTCCACCAGCCAGAACCGGAAAGCTGAGGAATGACATCACATCCTTTGTACAACAAGATTCAGAATCCCTCTGCGAATCTTGGGAAAGGTACAAAGATTTGCTCCAGAAATGTCCTCACCATGAAATTCCAAAATGACTTCAAGTCCAAACATTCTATAATGGGCTTTCTGGAATAATGAGAACCACAATTGATGCTGCTGCTGGAGGAGCTTTAATGGCAAAAGGAGAAGATCAGGCCTGGGACCTAATCGAAGAAATGGCCAACAACAATTCCTTGTGGCCAACAGAAAGGAGCATGATCCAAATAATTGCAGGAATTTATGAAAGTGGAGCCAATACAGCAGTCAACGCCAAGCTAGAGCAGATATGCAAATTCATGGAGACTCTTACCACTGGATCCACAAGTTCACCATATGGAGGAGCACCAGAGTCAAACCAACTTGAAGAGACGGTGAATTATGTCAACAATTTCAACAGACAGAGGAACAATCCATATTCCAACACCTACAACCCAGGGTGGAGGAATCATCCCAATTTTTCATGGAGCAACAATTCAGGCCAACAGCAGAATTATCCACCACCTGAATTCTAGCAACAGAACAAAAGCCAGGAGCAGGCAAATGAACCGGGAATAACAGAAGTGTTGACCCACTTGAAAAAGATAGAAGCAAAACATGACTCTCAAGCAGCAAGATATGATACTATGTTTCAATCTCAAGCAGCAAGATATGATGCTATGTTTCAATCCCAAGCAGCATTAATTCAAAGTCAATCTGATACTATTAAAGCACTGGAGAATCAAATTGGACAACTGGCAAATGCTCAGAGTTACAGACCGCCAGGTACCATTCCTAGCAACACAGAGCCAAATCCAAGAAACATGGGGAATGAGCAATGTCATGCCATCATGTTAAAAAGCGGTATTGAAATCAACAAAGATGTTGGAGCCAAAACAGCTGCTGAGGAAGTTCCAAAAGAAACAAAGCAATAGATGGAGGAAAAAGAAGCAAAGGAAAAAGAACAGATCATTCCACCTCCACCTTTTCCTCAACGTCTTCAGAAGAACAAATTGGACAAGCAGTTTTCTTGGTTCTTGGAGATCTTCAAAAAGCTGCATATCAACATCCCATTTGCAGAAGCCTTGGAAGAAATTCATAGTTATGTCAAATTCATGAAAGACATTCTTTCACGAAAATGGAGATTGGGAGACTACGAAACAGTAGCATTAACGGAAGAATGCAGAGCCATCATTCAGAGGAAACTTCCCCCGAAGTTGAAAGATCCTGGCAGTTTCACTGTCTCATGCACCATTAGAGAACATTACATCGGTAAGGCTTTATGTGATCTAGGTGCGAGTGTTAACTTGATGCCTTTTTCTATTTTCAGGAAATTACAGATTGGAGAAGCAATGCCTACCTCATTTTCATTGCAACTTGCTGACCGAACACTCGCATTTCAAAGAGGTGTTGTTGAAGATGTGCTGGTTAAAGTAGACAAACTAATTCTCCCCGTAGATTTCATCATCCTTTACATGGAAGAAGGCAAAGAAATACCTATCATTCTTGGGAGATCATTCTTGGCTACAGGTAAAACTGTGATTGATGTGTAAAAATGAGAACTGACCATGAAAGTGCAGGACCAAGAAGTGACCTTTAATGTTTTCAAAGCCATGAAATTCCCGAGCGATGAAAAGGAAGAAGAATGCTTCAGAGTTGATGTTGTTGATAGTATTGTTCAAAATACTGAGCCAAATCCCATAGATACACTTGAAGCTTGCATCACCAACATGACTAACAGCGAGCTAGATGCTGAAATCCTGGAATGTATCAACTACCTTGACAAACCATTCCGATTCAAAGCAACACCACCAGTTGAAAGCTTGGAACTGCCAAAGAAAGATCGAATCAAGCATTCGATTGAAGAACCACCACAGTTGGAGCTGAAGTTACTTCCGAGTCATCTCAGGTATGCATTTCTTGGAAACTCTTCTGAATTACCTGTTATTATTTCTTCTTCACTAACATTGGAGCAGGAAGAAAAACTACTGAGAGTGTTACGAGAGCACAAGAAAACCATTGGCTGGACTATAGCAGACATTCAAGGCATTAGTCCATCATTTTGCATGCACAAGATCCTGATGAACGATGAGTACAAACACACAGTGGAACATCAACGGAGACTCAATCCAATCATGAAGGAAGTCGTGAAGAAAGAAATCATCAAATAGTTAGATGCTGGCATCATTTACCCCATCTCAGACAGCAGTTGGATAAGTCCTATGCAGTGTGTGCCGAAGAAAGGAGGAATTACTGTGGTTACCAATGAAAAGAACGAGCTAATCCCAACAAGAACAGTGTCTGGATGGAGAGTATGCATGGACTACAGGAAGCTGAACAAAGCCACGAGGAAGGACCATTTTCCGCTACCATTCATTGACCAGATGTTAGACAGATTGGTGGGACATGAATTCTATTGCTTTCTTGACGGATATTCAGGGTACAATCAGATTTCCATCGCACCAGAAGATCAGGAGAAAACCACATTTACATGTCCCTATGGTACTTTTGCTTTCCGCAGGATGCCATTTGGATTATGTAATGCCCCTGCCACATTCCAGCGTTGCATGATGGCCATATTCTCATACATGCTGGAGCAGAGTATGGAGGTTTTTATGGATGACTTTTATGTGTTTGGAGATTCTTTTGACCATTGTTTGCAAAATTTGGAACATGTGTTACAAAGGTGCGAAGATACAAACCTGGTACTCAATTGGGAGAAATGCCACTTCATGGTGCAGGAAGACATTGTTCTTGGACATCGGATCTCACAAAAGGGGATTGAGGTAGACAAAGCAAAGATAGAGACAATTGAAAAACTACCTCCACCAACATCAGTTAAAGGTATTCGAAGTTTTCTTGGACATGCAGGTTTTTACAGGAGATTTATCAAAGACTTTTCCAAAATTGCAAAACCTCTTTGCAATCTTCTGGAGAAAGATGTGCCTTTCAACTTCACCAAAGAATGGCAGGAAGCTTTTGATATTTTAAAACATAAGTTGGTCTCTGCCCCCATCATAGTAGCACCAGATTGGACCCTTCCATTTGAGGTAATGTGCGATGCTAGTGATTTTGCTCTAGGAGCAGTTTTGGGACAACGCAAAGCAAAGATTTTCCACACCATTTACTACTCCAGCAAAACTTTGAATGAAGCTTAACTCAACTACACAACCACTGAAAAGGAGTTGCTTGCAGTTGTGTTCGCTTTTGAAAAATTCTGCTCTTATCTGTTGGGTCCCAAAGTGGTGGTCTACACAGATCATTCAGCAATCAAATATCTGATCACGAAGAAAGATGCCAAACCCAGATTGATCCGTTGGATACTTCTTCTACAAGAATTTGACGTGGAGATTCGAGATAGGAAATGGACAGAGAATCAGGTGGCAGATCATCTATCGAGGCTCGAGAATGGAGAAACTGCTGACAAATATCTGTCAATCAAAGAAAATTTTCCAGATGAACAGCTGTTTGCCATGAAACAACAGGAAGTCCCTTGGTATGCTGACTATGTCAACTACATTGTGTCAGGAAAATGGCCGTTGGAATGGACAACTTAGCAACGGAAGAAGTTCTTCAAAGAAGTCAAGCATTATGTCTGGGATGAGCCTTACCTGTTCAAACGTTGTGCTGATCAATTATTGAGACGATGTGTTCCACATGAGGAGGTCAACAGTGTTATGTAGCACTGTCATTCATCACTATATGGCGGACACTTCAGCGGAAACAAAACTGCAGCCAAAGTCCTTCAATCAGGTTTGTTCTGGCCCACTCTTTTTAAAGATGCTTAAATTTTTGCTTTTCAATGTGACAGGTGCCAGAGAACGGGAAATATTTCCAGGAAAAACGAAGGACCGTTGCAAAATATTCTAGAAGTGGAAATATTCGATGTGTGGGGTTTAGATTTCATGGGACCGTTTGTTCCATCATTCGGAAACCTGTACATTCTGGTTGCTGTAGACTACGTCTCCAAATGGGTTGAAGCAATTGCATTGCCATCCAATGATTCAAAAGTGGTGATCAAATTCCTGAAAAAGAACATTTTCACTCGGTTCGGAACACCTCGTGCAATCATCAGTGATGGTGGCTCTCATTTCTGCAACAGATACTTCGATGCACTCCTATCCAAATACGGAGTTACTCATAAGGTTGCCACATCTTACCATCCACAGTCAAATGAACAGGTTGATGTTTCAAACAGGGAAATCAAAAGAATCCTAGAAAGAACCGTTGGATCAACAAGAATGGACTGGTCAACAAAACTAGATGATGCATTATGGGCCTACCGGACAGCTTACAAGACACCCATTGGTATGTCCCCATATAAATTGGTGTTTGGGAAAGAGTGCCATCTGCCAGTTAAGCTTGAGCACAAGGCGTACTGGGCACTGAAGAAGTTGAATTTTGATTCACAAGCTGCAGGAGAGAAAAGACTTCACCAACTCAATGAATTGGAGGAATTTCGCCTACAGGCTTATGAGAATACCAAATTGTACAAGGAAAAGACCAAAAAATGGCATGACCGAAAAATAGTGCACAGACAGTTGGAACCAAGGCAGCAGTTGTTGTTGTACAACTCGAGGTTGAAACTTTTCCCTGGAAAGTTGAAATCTATATGGTCAGGTCCATTTGTGATCAATCAGGTTTTACCTTATGGATCGGTTGAGTTACTGGATCCCAATACCAACAACACATTCAAAGTTAATAGTCAGCGTGTCAAGCATTACTGGGGAGAATCATTTGAGCGACAAAAAGAAAGTGTTACACTTTCAGATCCAGCTTAACGTTCGAGAAGTCAAGTCTGGCTGAAGACTTTAAACTTAGCGCTAGTAGGGAGGAAACCCATGCAATTTTTGTATATATTGTGATTTGGTGTGATTTAATTTGGTGTGTTTAGTTTTTGCAAATTTAGTCATTTCAAGATGGAAGAAGCTCTCGCAAATCTTCCCAAGCAATTTCCTTCTCTCCCTCAAAACTCTCTGATGAAAGTTTACAAAGCTCGCTTGGAACAGATGAGGTTACTGATGATCAAAGGTATTCCTACTGACATTCGTTGGTTAATTGAAGCACGAGTTCGATTGGCAGGTGAGTCTTCTGACTCTTTTATTTCACATCTGCCTGGTTTAGGAAAGAGCACATATGCTAAAACGAGAAGAGCCAAAAGAATGTGTGTTTGTTATAAATGTGCTCGTATGTTTTGTAATACTCGTTGTCGTTCTTTAGGAATGGTGTCTGATAACCGCGAAGATAAGATTAATTTCATTAGGGATGGCTTGAGTAAGGAGTCTTTGGATGACATATCTAAAACTCTTGAGACGCATCCCAGTGGATGTGTGTATCATGAAATTCGCATGTTATATGCACAATTCCAAAAGGAAAGACAATTGTTAAGTCTCGGAAATCTGACTCAAAAAGACCATGTTTGCCAGTTTATAAGAAAATTGGATGGGGAGCTTATCCCTGACGCATAGACGTCAATCAAGCCGCTAGTTTTCTTGTAAATATTATATCTCTTTATCTTTTCTTAATAATTGTATTTTTTTTTTGTTTTCTTTTATTTTCTCCGACAAGATCCAGACCTTTTTGACTATCACGATATTATTTCGCTACTAATCGTCTTCTGGAAGATACTTGTGCTATTATTACTCACCCTTTTTCAGGTACTATAAATTCAGCCGTCATTGCACTTTTGAAGGCATCCAGAGTTGAGAAAGAAATACAGATAAAAAATGGAAGCCACTTCGAGAAGACGAGTTGAAAACATCTGTGTGTTTTGCGGTAGTAGTGTTGGTACTAAGCCACAATACGTAGAAGCAGCACAGGAATTGGGTCGAGTCTTAGCTGCAAGGAATATGCACTTAATATATGGCAGAGGCAATCTTGGACTTATGGGATCAACGCCGTACAGGAAGGAGGCAGTCACGTTTTGGGAATCATCCCAAAACCCTTGGCAGAAGCAAATCTTATTGGACCATCAAACAGAGAAGAGCTAATTGTGCTAGGTATGTCTGAATGACTGGTAGAAATGATTAACCGAGCTGATGCTTTTATTGCTTTGCCAGGTGGCTTGGGTACATTGCAGGAAATTTTTATAGTGTTATCTTGGGCAAACTTGAACATACACCAGAAACCAATTGGGCTGTTTAACGTTGATGGATTTTATGATTGTCTTTGTGTGTTTCTTGATGATGCCCGGAGAAATGGGTTCATGTCAAAACCTTTAAAAGAACTCCTCTTTACTGCAAGAACTGCTATGGATCTAATTGACCAACTCTTAGCCTATGAACCACGAGTTGACCCTATCCTTTCAAAGATAAATTGGTCCGAGGACGATCGTGGTAAGAGGCGTCAGATTAATCTGGATCTTAACCTTTAATTTCTTGTAGAATTTCAGCTTATTAGGTACTACCTTCTAAACTCTTCTTCTACTGTTTAAGACATTAGGGACAATGTCTCATTTAGGTTTGGGGGAAGGAATTAGTTGATCAGTACCTTGTTTTTAGTTTGTGTGTTATTTTTATTTTTAGTCCAAAATTTTTCGAAAAACAAAAATTTGAAATTTTTTTCAAATATTACAAAAATATTTTGCGTTTTTGTTTTTATTTTGACTAAAAATGTGAAATTGGTAAGAGATAGTTGAGTAAGGAGTTTTCACTCCTAAGACGTATCTCAAGCCTATTTTTTTTTATTTCCTTTTAAATTATTTAATTTGTAAATTCTTCATAAAATGGACTAAAATGGATCTTCATATGCTCAGTTGGCAGGTATTATCAACATGCATAAGTAACATACGGACATAAGCTATAATTGAAAAGTTTGTAATATTTAGTCTTTTACTCATTACCGATGTCCAATCTCGATAATACTCTGACTAGAGATATTTAATGACTAATCCTTAGTGGACTGATACTGTCTCATATCATTCTCAATCCAGGAACTAATCATAGGGACCTCCTATCATTTATATATTTAAGGTGATCTAATCTTAAATGATAAGATAGCAATCTCCGTTGTCACATAGTTAATTTGTACAACAACACCATGATCTGTACAAATAGTGATGCTATGGGTCATAATTGTCCAACAATCTCCCACTTGGCCTATAGCTAGTCACTCGAGTGCCTAACACCCGAACTATGTACGGTTCGCTCAAATTGCTGAGAAATGGTTTTCGTCATCGGATTTACATGATTATCGTCTGACGCGATTTATACGATCATCACATCGCCACGATGTATGATCCGAATGAATCGGATGAATATCGAAGTATATATCTGGATCGTTGATGAGACCATTAATTCTTTAGCCTGTGCTGACGCCTAGCTCAGCCGCTAACAGAACTATATCTAATCTAATTAGATTTATTATCGACCCAAATGGCTTCTATTGCTGCCTCAGCTGCAGCAATAATCCGTATTTGTTGTTTATATGGTAACAGTATCTTGCTTGGAAGATTTCCAGCTCACTATTCCGGTATTCAAACTTTACAGTACCGTTTGTGACTTATAGTCGTCTTTATCGGTTTGGAAACTTGCTACAGCGATCCTAGTCACTTCAAGTTCTCCTTATCCATAGACTAAGACAGCATCCTTAGTTCTCTGAGATACTAACGGATGTTCTTAACTTCAATCCAGTGACTATCACTCGGATTGGTCTGATTGTGTCTCCATACGCTCAAAGCGTATGAGACACCAGGTCACGTACATTTTAAATGTATAATTTCTCAGAGAGTGTTAACAACTTTAAATCTATCCCAATAAATCTTTATTCCTAGAATAAATGTTGTTACTCCTAAGAATTCTACGGAGAATTATCTCGAAAGCCAAGCTTTCGCCGATTGTTTTATGGGAATATCATTTCCAAGAAATAACATATATTATCATTATTTTATACATGACATCCATTGTCAGTGCGCTCCCACTAACCTCCTTATATACACAAGAATTATTTTCGTTTTGAATTAAATCATACACCATTATGATTACATCAAAACGTCAGCTCCAAGAACATTATGCTTGCTTCAATCCAAACATGGATCGAACAACCCGCAAACCTAGTTTGCTGGTTTAGGTACGAAAAAATCGTCAGGATGTTATAAACATCCTCCAAAAGGTTTTCGTTTAAGGAAAACGATTTTGATCTTCAACTGACATATTTCATAAATGAAATATGCAGTATCAGCAAGCATCATCCAAATGGATTTACCGTGGCAACAGGTAAAAGGTTGAACCGTAATCAACACAATGTTGATAACGATACCTTTTTGTTAAAAGCCTAGCTTTGTACGTTGGTATGTTGCCATCCATGTATGTCTTCCTTGAAGACTTATACTGTACCAATAGGCATAATGCCTTGTGGTACATCAACTAGTTTCCAAACATAGTTGGTATACATGGAATCCATTTTGGACTCATGACACTTTGCCATAATAGGGAGTCGATACCTTGTATCACTTCCTCAAACGTAGTCGGTTGGTCTACCTTAATAAGATTGACATCTTTATGAGGTGAGATCAGAAACCCATACCCCAGGTTGTTTTCTGATTCTCTCCGATCTACGCGGTTCTTGTGTATTCGAAGATTAATGGTATAGTTTCATCCTTGATGAACTATCTGTGTTCCATTAAGGACTTCATGCCTTGAACAGTATTACTCCGACTTTCATCGAGTTATACCATCCTCCCACTTACCACTGCATATCGGTATTCCTTTTAGGAAAACCGCATGGTGAGCAACAATAACATTGTTCTCTCGTGAGATGCATAAGTACTATACTTATGGTTTCCCCTAGGATAACCTATAATTGGCACTTATCCTATTTGGGTTTTAGTTTGATATCATCCAAACATATGCCTAGCATACCCAAATCATCAGGAATGAGAAACCCGGTTTCTTTCCCGTTCATATCTAATATGATATCTGTCAAACAGATTTATATGGAACCTTATTCTAAATATGTATTGCACTGTTAATGCATATCCGTTGAAGGAAATGGTAGCTCAGAGCGACTCATGATTAACCTTATCATGTCCAACAAAATTCGGTTTCTCCGTACGGACACACAGTCAAACTAACGTGTCTCGGGAGGAGTCCTCACTGAAAGAATACTATACTCTTTCACGTATGTTTGAAACTTACTGCTTAAGTATTTTCCATTACGGTCTTACCGCGACGGTTTAATACTTTAGACGATCTGTTTGTTTATTTCATGTCGAAACTCCAAAAGTTATCGATTTGTGTTCTTCAAAAGAAACACATAACCATAACGTGATGCCACATCCGTTAAGGTCACGAAATATTCATATTCACATCTAGCATTGCTAGATATGGGCCCACTTACTTCACTATGAATAGGGCTAACAGATCGGTGGCACTATCACTATTACCAAGTAAATAGTGTTTCAGGTACTTTACCTAATAAACTAGATTCGTAGACTTTATTTGAATAGAATCAAATTAGTCCTAGTACCCACTCTTCGAAAGTGTGGATATACGAGTCTTGTTTAATTGTGTCCCAAACAACAATGCCACAAATAAGTCTCTACTGATCAAATCAGTTTGAGCTATATATTTGTCATTTTATATGTTTGAGATATATTTATATTCAAAATATAAATACTGTTATTCACATCCAATGTGTTTATCTCAATATCATCTTTATATAATGAAACACTTTAGTGTTCTAGAATATAAAGGTTTATCCGCAACGGATTAAACACTGATATGGAGATCATGTTTCTAGTCAAACTAGTTACATTATAACAGTTCCCAATTTAAGTACGCACCCAAAAGGGTAGTTCCTAAATTTAGGTATCTACGGTCGAAACAGCGACTTTCGTCCCGTTTCCGATTCGCAGATTAATCTCAGCTTGAAGTCAGTATCCTGCTCACAGCAGATTCTGAACATCAATTCATATATTTTATGTACCATACTAAGTATTTTAAAATCCAATTTTAATACTAGTAATAGACATAATATTGACAAACATTCTTAAAGTCAGAGCCTTGCCCTTTCTTTAATTCCTCCATGTCTGCCATATCCAAACGGCAGTCACTTTAGGATATGTCATTTATCTTCCCAGAAGATCATAATGATTTTGCCTTTGCCCTTTCAAATATTTCAGAAGCCTTTGGCCAAGCCTTGGGTTTCTAGAATATTGAAGTATGGTGCGCCTTGCGCCACTTACCTAATTGCAAAGTTTGACTTTATCTTCTCGAGAATAGTCTTTAACCCTCCAAGAGTTATTTATTGCAATTTTAATACTTCTTAAATCTAATCATAGATTTATGACAAGTATATCGAATTAAGTATTTAAGTTATCATCACATAAATCTTCCAAAGATTATGCTCTACTATTTGCTTAATTCCTGGCTTAGGCATAATAGGTTATTTTATCAAATAAAGTAACTTATTATTTATTTCCAGGACCATCATGAAATTATTCCCAATTTAAAATATAGTCGTTTAAATACATTTTCACCTAGGATTATGTTTTAAACACTAATCTTTCATTCATCTTGATTCTAATAGTCCAACTATTTAATCAACGATTTGTGGTACTATGTATTATATTGATTATTATAGTCCAACTATACAATCAAATATAATTTAAATCAATTAACCTCAATTACATTGATTACTATAATCCAATTATAAAATCAACTGTAAATTGAAATTAATTAATTCAAATATATTGATTACTATAATCCAATTATATAATCAACTATAATACAGTCCAACTGCTTATTAAAACAACAATTTAAATATTAGTCCAACTAACATTTTAATTTATATTGACGAATGATATTTGTTCGAGCGCGTATGGCAAGTAATTAAACGAATATTGCAAATTCAATTCTTGCCTCCCACTATTTTTCGGCGAGCCTCTAACCCTCTGTTGAGTACTCGGGAAACCGTGTTTCCTAGTGGGCTAGGATCCCGTTAAATATCACACAATCTTGACTTTGGCCAACAAATTGTATGATAATTAACTAGGTAGATCTCAAAGATCAATTGGATCTAATCCAATTCCTAGATCCAGTAGGCGGATATCCAAATCCTAAACATATATCTTATATATGCTAATACATCCAATGTATTACCTAACCTTTTTCCTCTGAATCAACTAAGCCTTGGCTTTGGCACAACAAACCTAATGATCCCAGTCAAGCGCGACCCATTGACCATGGAAAGCTTCGTAATCAATGTCGATGGACAAGAAGTGGTCTTGACTTTGGCCAACAAACCATAACTTGGACAAGACACCAATATAGAACAAAACTCTCGTGATTCAAACACATCTTCGACGGACAAAGGGCTTGACTTTGGCCAACAACCCAATGCCAGTTTCGGATCTTGAGTAAGAATCACTCAATGGAAGGAAAAACGCATGATATTTGATGAGGGTTTTTCGCGTGCAAATTGGCTACCAATTTATTATCTTTATTTAGGTTTCATCATCATACACCCTTAAACATGCATTCTAAACACATAATAAAGCGCATATGAAAATAAATAATAATGATATGCAGATGGATACTTAACACATTGATCCTAGATCAAATCTCTCCCTTTCTCTCTCAAACTAGCACTTGTATTACTTCTACCCGTTAAACTACACTTCTAAAGAAACCTCATTTACATTGAGGGGAATAGGTGAGAAGAGAATACAAAGAGAATAGAGGTGATAAGGCTGGACACGCAGGTCCAATTTAATAAATCGAATTTATTACAACAATTTCCAAAATTGCCCCCACCCGTCTAATATCCATCCGATATACATTATTAATTCATCACAACCATGTATTCACACAAGCATGTTATCAATCAATCTAATCAAATTAATTAATCTGATAATTAGTGATCATCCAATGTTCAAACAACGATTTGATTTTGCGCGAGTCAAACTCATTTTTGCGAATAAGTACTCAAAGTACGAATTCTCGAATAAATTAAACTACAACATTAAATCCAATTTAATATGTATTTAATACTAATTCACTTATTTAATTCCAAATTAAATATTACACTTTATTAATAAACCTTTTACGACTTAAATTCCAAATTTAATCGTTACGGGTCTCAAAGCCCGATTAACGTCCAACGTCAATTTAATTCAAGTCCAATGGGCTTTAAATTAATTTCTTTAAGGCATGGGCTTTGGCAACCAAAGCCCAATCAAGGAGTAACCCCATAAGCCAAGAAATCAATTTTGGCCCATTAGGCCCAATTAAACTTTAAAGGTTTATAAGTCACATTTGGGCTTTAAGGAAGTGGTTTTGGGCCCAATTGGATCCAATCCAATTTGCCTAAACCCAACTTTGTACAACAAAGCCCAATAAGCCCATTTACAACTTTAAAAGCCCAAATCAAATTTTAAGGCCCAATTAATTAAATTACCAAATTCCAAATTTCCAATTTAATTACCTAAAGTGTATATCATGATTAATCACCCAAATCAATATTTCCAAAACATCAAATTAGTCCAATTAATCATGCTTTTCATCATCATCACATGTCCAACACATTAATGAAAAATCAAACCCATTTACACATGCTTCAAGTCTCGGCCAAGGGAGATAATTTTGTCCGATTTGAATTCAATCCAATTAATTACACAATCGACATCGAATTAACTTCCCGAATGATTTCATACACGTCCAATGTTCAAAAATCAAAAAATACCAAGATTTTAAAAGGCATAAAGTATTCGGCCAAGGTGAGTATATTTGGGGATATTTTTCCAATTCAAAATTCAATCCAATTCAATCTCAAATTAACAATATCTTACATGATTTTATATACATCCAATGTTCAAAATCAAAAAATCCAAGATTCCCAAAATCACTTCACATTCGGCCACCACTAAGAATTTGGGGAAAATTATTCCAAATCAATTTTCATGAAATTGATCCAACCAATCTTCAATTAAACATGTTATAAGCATACTTAAACAATCAATTCATTCAAATCATGCTCAAAACAAATTTACCCAAATTTTAAGCCCTAAAATTTCATGCTTGAACCTAGGCTCTTGATGCCATTGTTGGTTTTATTCTAGGTCCCAAGATCATCAAATAAGCATGAAAAACATGTGTGAATACATCAACTGAGGTAGCGGAATACTCACATCGATCGGTTGAGACGATACGGCAACAAATAAAATGATTTTGGCCTCCATTTCCACGCCCACTGCAGTGCAGTCCACTGCCTTGAAAAATCAGATTTTGAGCTGAGATTTGGAGCTTCAATCTTTGTCTAACGATTCCCGGCTCGTGGGTGGGTTTCCCTAACACCTTCGTATGCCTCTTAGAAGTGTACTAGCACTTGGATCTTGCCACAAAATCCACAAATAGCCTCCTCACTGCTCACGTTTTTCTTGACAGAAAAACAGTGAGTTTTAGCCCCTTGGGCGTGAACATGAAGAGAGAAATGGGAGAGAGAGTTGTCTAGGGTTTTTCAAAAATTCATCTAATGAATAATAATGAAATTACTAAATGGTAGAGAGAGATTTTGTTTATATACTTTAGGTAAAACCATTTCACCTTTTACCCTAAACTTGGTAGGTGTGGGTAAATGGTTTTCCAAAAGTAAAACAAGGTAGTTGGGTGGTAGGTACACCAACCACTCATTGGCCCCACATATTTGAATTCAAAATTCAAATATCTCTACGAACATTTGCCGCGGCTCGGTTTCGTTTAATCCGATTAAACGAACTTCCGTCGTTAAATAATTAAATCTAATTTAATTAAATATCGATGCCTCGCAAATATATTACGAACGTCGTTTACGAATTAATTCTAAATTAATTCGTTCGTTCACATTAAAGTCCGACTTTAATTTCGTAATGAAATCCAATTCATATTAATATATCCGATATATTAATTTTAGCCCATTCGAATAAATTAAATAGAAAAATCAAATTTAACTATTAAATTTATTTTACCGATTAATTCCAAATTAATCACGTTCTCTCTCTTTAGATGATACTTTATCCCAGATAAAATATCTCCGTAATTAATCCCAGATTAATTTTCTCTCTCATCAAATTAATCCCAGATTAATTAAAGTGCGAGTCATACATCATCGGTGTATCATTGGGAAGCGACCCATGAGATCTCCGGATATGTTGGCAGTAAATACGGTTATCGGACTATCCGAACACGTATGTACCAAGTACTACATTTTACCGATTCACAAGACAAGGTTGGCTTCTAGCAAAGCGCCATGCCTACCCAATTCTCCGAAAATATCCTTACAGGAATATATTGATCTGTATCAGACGTAGTATACATCGTATAGTGCATATCGATCTAGTATCGGATGGTCACGTGCTAGGCCTGGGGCTGGAGTTGTGTCTGCCCCGTACGAAGCACATGTCGGATGTCTGGTAACTAGTCTCTATAATCGGATATACATGACCTAGTCATAATATCCTGATGGCCGCGCAGCACTTAAGAGCACTAATACCATATCCTACGTGACATCATCTCCACTATGACTGGAGTGATACTTCCGTCTTGACATCACACCCAATACTCTACGATTCTCAATATACCAGTATTGGCGTACACAGAACCGGTTAAAGCCCTGGAAGACCTCAACCAAAGTATATTGATTGTCATAAGCATTAGCGGTGCAAGTCTCATGTTAAGACCAAATACACCTACCCTGATGTCGGACTCCCATAGACACATAGTCAAACTACCAATGGGATTCCGAGGGGGTCTATCCAGAGCGAAGCTGTTTCCCGTACTATCGGTGAAACACAACCTCCTACTACACTTGCATAAGTATCCAATACTTAAATATATGAGAACTATGCCCGTTATGCCCTCACAACGTGCACAAGTGCAATACTAGTCTTTTACTCATTACCGATGTCCAATCTCGATAATACTCTGACTAGGGATATTTAATGACTAATCCTTAGTGGACTGATACTGTCTCATATCATTCTCAATCCAGGAACTAATCATAGGGACCTCCTACCATTTATATATCTAAGGTGATCTAATCACAAATGATAAGATAGCAATCTCCTTTGTCACATAGTTAATTTGTACAACAACACCATGATCTGTACAAATAGTGACGCTATGGGTCATAATTGTCCAACACTTAACACCTGGTGCCCTAAAGCCAACTGGTTTGGGAGTGACCGACCCAAAGCTCGCTACATAGACGGAAGATATTGTATATAAATAAAAAAAAATCAAAGAAAAAATCAGAAAAATTATTCAATTGCTGCAAAAAGGTGTGAAATCTGATAGAACTTTAGGACAAAAATATTACTCTCTTATCAACTGCACTTATGACTGTTGTGGGCAAAAATGAGTTGTTTAATATTTTGTTGGCTGTGTATATGAAGAATGGTAAAAATAATTGAAAAATTTACTTATTCAGTAATTTAGAAAGAAAGAAAACAACTAGTAACTTGGAGTAGAAGTTTCATCTGATTAGTCACTAACATCTTTATTCTCTTTTCGCTTGTCTTTTTGCTTTTGTGTGCATTAGTTTCACTACCTTTTTACTTTTGTAAAATGTTTGTGGGTATCATTGCTGTAAACCCTCACGAGACTACAACTTGTCCACTAGGGGCACCTAGGGGTTTAAAGGCTTGTTGCATACGCTAAATGCAACCGTGATCCCTACGAAAGTGGTTTAGTTAAATTTTATTATGTTATTTTATTTTATGTTTTGCTCGAGGACTAGCAAAATGTTAGGTTTGAGGGTGTGATGAGTGGTAAATCTATCATTATTTCCCACTCATTTATCCTAATATTTTGTATAGTTTCTTGAGTTTTGTGAATATTTTGATGTGTTTTATGTTATTTTGTAGATAAATGAAGTTTCAGGACATTCTGGAGGTGATTTGGGCCAAAACAGTGAAAATTGGACGAAAATGGCATTTTTGGTAATTTCCCGCGTCGCGATGCCAAGACCTTCAGCGTCGCGACACCTAACATGTGCCGAACAGTGCTTACGTACGCCGGGTCCACAAATCAGAATCTGAGAAAAGTTTGACTTAGCTAACGTGCGCCGTGCCACGTGTCACCATCACAGCCGATTTGCTAACATGCGTCGTGCCACGTGTCAGCATCCTACGGTGCCGACAGTCACCATCGCCACGTGTCACCACGTGTCACTCCACGTCATTGCCACGTCATCAGCCACATCACCAGGTTGACCGAGTCAACATGCCACCTCACCGCCACGTCATCGTCAGCCAATCAGGAAGTGCCACTTGTCGTAATTCTATGGTGCCGACAGTCCATTTCCCACGTGTCGCCACGTCACCACCACATCATCACCGCGTCAGCATCAATTATTAGCTATCTAATCCTTATCTGACACGTGGCGGATAAGAATCTAGCGGACCAATCAGAAGCCGCCACGTGTCACAATAATTGAGATCCAACAACTCTGCCACGTGTCACCTTATCACCTTATCCAGAATCTGCAACCGACGAACCAGAGCATGCCACGTCGACATATCTAGCGTAGCGACGCAGGTTGGGCCTCACGACGCCGGACCCCTACTGACCCCTATAAATAGAGTGCGAAATTCCAGTTTCAGTTGTACCACTCTCTCTCATCTCTTTGATGTAAAGAGGGAGTTTCTCTCTTTAGTTTCTTTTAATTTTTAGTTTTTTTTAGTTTTGTAATTAATTTTAATTACGTTTTGTAATAATAGTAATTTACTTTTTTACTTTTTACAGTTTTTACTATTTACCATGATGAGGTAACTTCCCCAGCTAGGGTGAAAGGTAATTCTTCTACTATTGCTATTTAGATTAATCTCCCTTAAATATAATATATTCACTATTTAAAATATTGACTTAAAAAGGATACCGCCAGATTGGTCGGTTGGTAATTCATTTTAATCTGGTTTAAACCTGACTAATCAAGGATACCGCTAGATTGGTCGGTTGGTAATTAAACTTTTTTACCACCTATATGGCAGGTTCATGGACAAATCTTTTTACCGCCTTAATGGCTGGTTGGACTTAATTTGACTTAATCAGGATACCGCCTATATGGCTGGTTGGTAATGTTATCACAAGTTTATATATTATATTATGGGAGATATCTAAATTAGTAGTAGTAAAAGTAATTCTTTTTACCTTAGCATTTTATTTTACTGTAATTTACTTTCAGTATTTACTTTACCGCATTTTTACTTTATGTCTTTAATTTTCAAGATTTTACTAGCCCTAGTTATGTGTTGTAACTAAATTAGTTATCTGGGGTTGTGATGACTTTTAATATCACCAGTTTATAAGGGGTTATTTTATAGTTTGGGTAATTTAAAGGTTTACTTATTAAGTCTTAAGCTTAATGCTTCTTGTTGTCTGATCACCAATAAGATTGATGTGGTAAATCTAAAATGAACTTGACATAGGGATTTTAGGTTTCAGCCTTAGACTTAATAGCCCACGATCTTCCTTGAGGATAGATAACCCTTTAATAGATTTCTTTACAGGATAGACATATACCTGTCGGGCGGGGGTAGTCATAATTGGAACTTAAACTTAATGAATCCAGATAATTTGGTTGACATAGACATATGGTTCAATTGGGTTAAACTGGGTATTTGCGTCTGACCATCGACAGAGGCTTTTGCATAATTTAGTGTTCCAGGTTAGTAAACTGATTTATTACACAAACATAAAATAATCACTGCATCTTTTAAAAGATATTAGAATGAATCACAACCCTAGATAGTTTTTAATATTGAATTTTCTTAAATCTACTTTCGAACAATTTTATTTACTTGTTTTTAAATTTAGAATCGTCACCATTTCAAATCAATCAAACAACCTGTTAGATATTAGTAATCATTTGACCTCATAAAATTAATAGTTTAGATATTAAGTCCTCGTGGGATCGATATTTTTATACTACTTGAACGATACGTGCGCTTGCGTTATACGTGTGTGTTTACGCCGGTCAATATACATCAAAATAGATCACATATATGAAAAGTCCTAATTTTGGTTTAGGCAAAAACCTAATTTTTTTAAGTAATCAAATTAACCAAAATAACAAAAATTAATTCAATATCAACCTTTAATCCAATCTCTATTACACCAATCAAGCCTCATCACTTTGAAATAATCCAAGAACAATTCTAGGTCATCCATGAGTGGCCTAACAACTATAGAATGGCAACCAAATCATCAAATGACCAAAATGTGCTTATACACCATTTATAAACTTACTTTAAAAACATACATGCATATATCATTCCAGCAAGCTTCCAAGCTTCTCGACAAAAAACCAAGAGAATAGAAAACTTCTACAGATCATATGTTGTAGCTTAGAAACTTGGAAATATTTTTCTATTTAAAGAAAAGATGAAAACACTTACAAATCTTCAAGTTTTCTTTATTTTTTCCTTTAACACGTTCATTTTCTCTCAATTTTTTGTTTTTTGTGTATTTGGAGGCTTAACCTAATTTTGTGAATGAAAAAAAAACCCTTTTATATTTTCAAGCTTGGCTGAAAATAGGGTGGAAAAAGAAAAAAAGATATTTTTGATTTTTTAATCTTATTAAATAAACAAAAATCACTTTTAAGATATTTTCTAAAAAGTAAAAATACAAGTGTAACCTATTACACTTTGCCATTTCAAGAATAATCATTATATTAGATATTTCTATTTTAATTATTTAATAATTAAATAATCAAATAATTAATAAATTAAATATCTAGATATATGTATTATCTTTACATTAAATAATCAAAATACATATATTTATAATAAATGTAAAATATCATATTTGACAATTAATTAATGTGTATTTAATAAAATCATGTTTTAAATACAAATACACATTAATAAGGAAATGATAGAAAAGTCCCTTTGCATGTATTTATTCGTTTAACCATTAAATGATTTATAAATAATTAATATTATTTGTAATTTTTACCCTAGTGCTCTACGGGTATATTTCATTATGTGAGACCCCATAAGTTCATACATAACTGTCACGAAATCCAATTTCGTGTCAATAATTTACCCACCAGTAAATTATGATGACTACAGATAAACTCGCTGAACTATATAGGTCGAGGTCATTGCATACGTATAATCCATCTGTCAAAGGTATCCAGATTATACCAGAGATACAGATATAAACGTCAAATCTCTTTAGGTATAATCCTGTCGACGTATTAATTAACGATCTCTTAATAACACTTAGAACTCACTTCTACAATGTACCACCGGCCCATGGATTTAACATATTGCTAACCCAATATTGAATACCTATGCTCTGTACACAGAGCTGACAGATCCTTTCCTGACACACACATGATATCCTGAGAATCAGTCCACACCCAACGAACAGGCGAAGGTCTGACCTAAATAAGTCGGTGACATGACTGCCATCAAATTATGGAGGATATATGATATATCCATAGTGGTATCTCGAGTCAAAGAATCACTATGCTACTCAACCCGAAAAGATTCTTATTGACGTTGGTGTACTATCCATTAAGAATCTTCGGTGAGTCACTCAGTGTTTATCCGATATAAACACCTACATGTCTATACGAGTTTTCGTGACTCATGGTTCATCGAGAATCAACCATTGAAATCTAAGATTCTAATATACGACATCTACCGGTCTCCGCTGGTTTACTTATTGACCAAGTACTATAAACCTTGACCAGGAACTGTTTGAGAATGATATTATTATGATAAAACTCAATGTCAGTTGTGATGATTTTTGCAAATGTATCATAAATAATCATTCTGAGGTCACTTACATCTTTACCATATAATAAGAATTTATATTAAAGAAACTGTTTATTTTATTCATAAGAAAATATTTACAAAAGTATTTACAGGGAAATAAAAAAAAAACTGGCGCTCCGAGCACCAACCCTAACACGTATCCCATATTGTTTAGGGATAATTATCTCACCTTAATTATTCCCTACAAATATAGAAAAACTATTCTAATTTTTATTCATTCAGAAATAAGAATAAAGCTTGAGCTTTACAAGGTATTCTACTATCTTCTATTTTCTTTTATTTTATAATACATTATTAGCACACTCTACTTCTTTCTAAACTTTTATAACAATAAGAATTCAAAGTCGAATTCATAATCATCACGCCAAAGATATATGCTAAGTTTAAAAGATATCCACCGAAATAGATATCATATTGAGACTTTAGATGAAAATAATATAGAATATATATGTATTACCAAAAACATCTCAGGTAAGAAATATATATTGGAAAATCTTTCTCTTATGGATTGTATTATACAGTTATAAATGCAATAGAACATCATGTGGTGATGAACCATAAGTTTAATAATCCAAAGATGTTTATGTTATGGCATAACCGTCTTGGTAATCTTGAAGCTACAATGATACGTAGAATAATAGAAAATACTCATAGAATAAATTAAAAAAACTGACGATTCTATTAACCGATAAGATCAGTTACATCTCTTGCTCACAAGGCAAACTTGTATTTCGCCCATCTCTATCTAAGATTACCCTTAAAACCCCATTATTCTTACAAAGGATTCAATGAGGCATTTGTGGCCCAATCTATCTACAAAGTGGACCTTTTCGTTACTTTATGATTTTAATTGATGCATCTGAACGACGGCCACATGTTTGCTTATTGTCCACATTCAACATTACATTTGTCAGGCTGCTTGCCTAAATAATTAGATAAAGGGCATAATTCCCAGATTATCAATCAAAACCATATGACAAAATAATTCTAGTGAATTTACATTCTATATATTTGATGACTATTGTTTATCTGTTGGAATCGATATTGAACATTCAGTTCCATATTGTCATAACCAAGTAAATACAGGATGTGACCAGCATGAGACAGTGAAACCATCTCCATGAGCATCTGACGTGTACATGCATAATGTGTCATGATTTGTAACTGAACTTTCTATTCTGAATGCATGTATGTTTGCTATACAATGGACATGAATTACATGAAAACATACTTTATACGCCATGCCATATGTAGGCATACATAACTCGGCCTCGTGGCCTCTATTGTCAAATATATAAATGTACGGACCCTTGACACTATGAACCCAGAGACTGATCGTAATGACTGCGATTGGTGTCCATCCTCTCCAAATTTTTTCCACTGCAAGCATGAAATCCTGCAACGCAAAACTGAAAATGGAGAAGTAAGTCGTATGAACAACCTAGTGAATGAATGCTGAAAATGAAAGTAAAACATAAAAGTACATGATTTGTATAAATAACCTCAAATTCAATTTAGATTCTCGAAGATATAAACTTACAAAGTCGTAGACACATACAATAGATCATGAAACATGAAGCGTAGATCTTGAAACTTAAACTGTAAATCATATACTACAACCTTAAACACGAAGCATAATTACAACATAAACAGAAAGTCTGTAAACATGGTTAATATCATGTGACCAATAACTAATAATTGTAACCTAGACTGTAAACTGAAAACACGACATGTACCTTATAACCTTACTTGAAAACTATGAAAATATCATGAAACTGTAAACTTGAACTGAATATGTAATCATAACCATAATTGTAACATGTAGACTTGTAACATCCCCTCCTAGAGATGCTACCGACATGGAATAAGTCGTATTATCCCCCTGAGCTTTTGACTTTCTAACTATGGACTATAGTGATACTTTTTTCTCAAACATAATCTTATATATGGGACCATTGCCCAAATCCATGATATAGAATGCAAAACAGTACACTCAACTGAATACTCGACATCAATTTTCTTAACAACTCTATACACGAATGCTTATAACACAACTTTAAAATACATATATCTGGAACTTGATTTTACTTGACTTGACTGAACTCTATCTCTGACTTGACATAGTGGAACTAATACCCTAGTGACTACCATCAGTATCCATCCTCTCGAGCTCGTACTCCGAGTAACCTGCAAAATAAGGAAACCAGAAGTGGGGGGTTAGATCGTTTGAATGACTTAGTGAATGTACAATTTCAAACAGGAACTAAAATGCTTTTGAAAATCCATTTTTCTATAACCAAAGTCATCTTAAGGAAGTCGATCTTTCTTGAAACCATTTTACTTATCTGAAAACAATTCTCTTTCTGGAAATCGTTTTCTAAAACCTATGTCTTAAATCTTATCTTCTCTGAAAAATTCTATTTCTGGAAATCCGTTTCTGAAAATCTATTTCTGAAAAATCTACATCTAAACATATGTATCTGAATATCTTGCGCATGGAGGCGTTACGCATCGTCATCCCCCCATACGTAAAATCTGACGCTTGGGTGTGTCTCCCCGTACGTAATATCCGGTGGTCTCGGGGCGTTACATCTCGCCATCCCCCAAGCAATAAATCTGGAGCCGGGAGTGAGGATCTATGCTACCCTCCTGATTCATAATCTGGGATCTAGGGGCATCAATCATCCCTAGTCCTGAACTACTTGTGCACACGATATCTGTATATGTCAATTCCATATCTAAGTCAAGTTATATACTGAGGTGGGTTTTTCCCACATGCCTCCAAAAATCATAAAGCTCATGCTATTTATCTCAAACTTTCCAAAACATTTTTCATTTATAAAATAACTGTAAATCATCTTAACTAATGCTCTAAAACACTTAAAATTAAGTCTCGCCTTAAAGCAAATAAGAAATGACAACTTGAAAAGAAAAAAGAGTCCACTCACAGATTTTGGAATCTAGCTGGCACTGTTTCGCTTCGTCAAAGAACTTGGGATTCCTGCCGATAATCTATAATCGGTAAACTTGGTTAGAATTTAAGTCATGAATATGTTTCAGAATTATACTAAGTTTCTCCAATCAACTAATCTATAACCACCATATGATGTATACTACTTGCGACATGTCATAATACATGTATAAATATCGATACGAAACCCCTTAGGGTGGCCTCTAACATCCTCAGTTGAAACTAAAATATTATGAAATTATTTTCGCCTCACATTGTGACACCGAGTCTGGCGCGTCGCGACGCCCACACAAACGGACCCAGGCAGAAACCATGCTCTACTTCACGTCATGACGTAAGACGCTATGCGTCGCGACATCCATCTGATCAGACTCGACCCGAAGATGAGCCTCTGTTTGTTCCTCGTCGTGACATTAGGTGTTAGGCATCGCGAAGCCCATTCAAATAGAATCGAAGCAGAGTGCTTCTGCTTGCTATGTGTCATGACGCTGGGGCATATCTTCAACTCTTCCAATAACCATGCTCAATGCAATCCCCACCATCACACTAACACATTTACATAGACAATTCTCTAAACTTCAATACCCATATACAAAGGCCAAACTCAATCCCCATCCTCTTATATACTATTAAATCTCAAAGTATCATTCCCCAATATGCATATACACACAATGGTTTCATTCCTTGCTAATATCATCAAAACACTTCTCAAAATGCATGCTAGTGACACTTCTCAAAATGATGGTTAGAATTTGGGGCTTTAATTCCTTTGCTCACAACTGAAAATTGAGAAGATAGAAAGAGAAAGGAAACTTACCAAGCTTGAAATGAAGCTTGAACAGATCAAAATGACTTGAAGAAATAAAGATGAGAAGAAAATTGGCATGAGAAGGTTTCCATAAGCCCTTCACGTTTTTTTGGCTTTTGAAGATGAGGGAATATTGCCCTTTTTATAGGCAAAGAGGATGATTTTTATTTTTAAATGGAGTGCTAGAATTGAGCCACATCACTCTAAGTCTAGGTCATTCCTGAATTTTACTATACCAGTCACGAAGATCTCGATTGTTGACCTTCTTCTGATTCAAATTTGGAAACATTTATAATGTGAAAGTTGTAGGTCTCAGTCTTATTTTCTGAAGATATAAATTTCATAAAAATCAAAGATCGTATGAAAAGGTTACGAACCAAATACCACAGGCTATCCAGATTTAATATTGGAATGAATTCTGTATCGGAACTGCGAAGAATTTACCGAATGTCCAAAAAGTCATTTCAAGAATGTATACATGTTCGTACACTATTTATTTCATATATCATATGTCCCATAACGTAATAGCCATCAAAATTATCGGGGTGTTACAAATTCCCCCCTTTAAATAGGATTCATCCTGGAATCCCTTCTGACGTTGAAATTTTTAGATCCGTCTTGGTTTAAAGATATCTGGTCTCCATTACTCTTATCTTCCTTTACTTGCTTTCTGCTATTCTGCTCAAGAACTCAATACTATGATTTCTGGAAATCTCTTATCCCGGTATACTTTATTCGATTCTTGTCTTAACATCTAATTTATGTACAATACCTCTCTTGTCATGTTTGTACATTCTACTCCAAAGTTTGTGAGTTCTAGTGAATAATTCATTGAATTCTTGACTGAGAGATAATTACTCGCTCTCATTCCATGAAACTTCTATTGAGTACGTAATACGAGCGTCAGGCTCTAACTATGTCCATGCATCAAAGAAACCTTATTTCTAGACTTCTAGTTTATGCTCAACATTCTCCAACATTATTCTTTGTGTGAGCTATTAGTTCTTAAATTGACACTATATTTATGGCCTGCAATCCCATACACCTCAGTTCCACTCATGTTTGAAACCTCTTATATATATTGCCATGATAACTTAATTCTTAAATATCACATGGAACTTCTGTTATCTTTCACATTTATTGCATCAATGTTGTACTTTCTTCTTGGCTGGTATTTCCGAATCTCTAGAAGTACTAGTGCTTTCTATGATTAGACATTTTCTTATTCTACTCCCATTTTAGGTGTAAATGTATAAAAGAAACAACTTTACTAAGTACTTATTTGCTGCCACATACTTGATCTAATTCTAGCTTTCATTCTCATAATTTAGCTATTTAATTCTATTTTCTCTTCACTAAGCTTCAACTGCTTATCGGCTCTGTTCTTCAAGTTCTCTTATCTCTGTCTATCTGTGGGGCTTAGGACCTCATAGCTCAGGGTCAATTTCTCCATGCACTTATAGCTTACTATTAACATCGATGTTGGCATCTTGGTTTTGGTTAGTGTTCACACTCTTTTGTATCTTAAAATTCATTTTTATTATGAATCTGGTTAACTATCCTTTACACCGGCTTGTTCTCTTTGCTTGATTTCACTTAAGAATATCCTACCCTCAGTTATTCCCATAATCTTATTCTATCGGATATTGTCCTCATCTCAACAATATATGTATACCAAGTTTCTTTGTCCGTCTCTATGTTATATCTCAATAAGCTTGTTCCAAGTCGTACTTGCCCTGTCTCTTAGCTAAGTATCTTGCATAGGAACTTATGGTTTATATTTGCTACCTTCCTTTCATTTCATATCTGATGGATTTCCAGTCTTATTTTAACGCTGAGAAAGCTTGATGTTTTGTAGTATTACCGAACTTAACCATCGAAAGTCCATCTTGGCACTTATGTACTTCTGTCATTGTTTATCTAATATCTTTTTCTATTTCCATCTTATCTCGTCAGTTCCACTTCTAAAAATTTTACTTGTTGTCCTTTTTATATTCTTTCTTGCTATATTATATATCTGGAACTTATGTGGTCTATGTCTCTATCTCCTTATCCGAAGAATATTATCTTTTACATGTCCCTAGTCATGTCTAACACTAGTTCTTTGTATACCGTTATTATTTGACTAATACTTTCTCTTTTAATCATCTCATCTAGACCATTTTCTCATTCTACTCAGCTCTTGTACTATATCTGAAGATTTTATGTTTTGGTCTACTTTCACTACGCATTCACTTGTTTCTGGGAGTTTCTTGAGGTAAACATCGAAGTCCTTCTTTGCTGTTATTGTCTAACTAGGGTTGGGAGGGTGGGGTTTGCTTCTGAAACCTTTCCGATTGTGGTGATCTCACTAGCTACCCGTGTTGTACTTGCACATGCTTCTCATCTATGAGCCGAAGACTCTCGTGTTTACATATCTGGTGTTGGCTCCCACACCAAGGTACTTCTGTTATGTACTATCTGAATTTCCTTCTTTGACTTTACTTCTGATTCATTTTCGACTATTGGTCTTACTACCTCTTACTGAGAATCTCCTTAAAGGTCATGCTCTTTCAAACTCCTACCGTACAACATCTGTTATTCTATACTAATCTCAGTTTCTTAACTCTCTTAAGTTAATACTTTTGGTTCGGGTTGCTATTCTCTTACTAGTCCTTCCACTCAGGTATAATGGGAGGCTCTTTATAAATCGTATCTCTAACTCCTGGGGGTCGTTCTCTGCGTTTCTTACTCTGGCTCCTTACTCCTTTAAGCCTTTACTTTCTCGAAGGTTGGTTGTTTTACGATAAGGCGATTTATTTCTTTTAGATCTGGTTAGACATACGGTGAATTCAATTCACTTTATATTGTACGAAATATTACTATCTTATGGTTCTTATCTAGGTTCAGTTGAAATTTTTGGCTCGGTTATCTCAATATTTCTTGATTTGTCTGTCCCGCAGGTATTCTTCTTTACTTGTCCAAATCCTTATTGGACTCTAAGTTAATGAGTGACTATATACATTTCATAGGGATCTAAGAATACTCATTACTATTATCTGTCTAAGTTCAGTGGTGGTCCGGCTAAGTGTCTATACACTCACTAAAATATGGGTTATTGGAAAGAAGAATTATCATTCGTTCTGTTGAGATCCGCATCGTCTTCTCTATCTCTTAGGGTCCCACAACCCTTATCAACTATTATGAGGTCCCTATTACGTTACTGTCTCGAATCTACATTATCTATGTCACTATGTATACTGAACTTCCTTGTCACCTTCCGGCTCCTTCTTTATTATTCTCATATCTTATCTCTTGGCTCTAAACTGTGCTATCGAGGCTAGTGGTGGTTCATTCTTATAGGCTACTTTCTAAATCTCCACTCTCTACTCTTGTTATAGGCTACAACTATGTCGTTTAACTTTACTATTCACACCGGTACTCTCGCTAACTTCCGAATGTGTCCAATCCCATAGATCTGCCCTTTAAATTTTCAAGGATTTTCATTAGCATAGGTTCGATCTATGGGTTCTTACTGGTACTATAAACTTATCCATTTTGACTTGGGTCGGGTTCTTTCTTTTCTATCATTTGAAATCTCTTTGATTCTTCTCTGGGTGGTCTATCTTTCAGTGTCCTCTATTTCTTACTTAGGATAAATTCTCGTCGAGCTCTTTTACGGTTATCTTTATCTAAGTTGTTAAAGGGTGGGACAAGCTTGTACATCTCAACAGATATCGAAGTCCTTGTTCTATTATTCTATGTCTTGGTAGAGTCTATTACTCATGTAAGATAGGTATGAGATAACCTTCGTCAAGACAACTTCCTTAACTGGTATCGCTGAGAGGTTCGAAATCTGGGTAGCTTGGGGTCGTATCTATATCGGGTTTTTTTAACTAAAGAAACTAATGAGCTTTCTTTATGACATTCTTTTTTATTTTCTTACGATCCTGGGGTTGGGTGTCTAGAATCTCTACATCCTTCGTGGCACCTCATGTCTATTTGAAATTTTCACGGCTAATCTTGATGTCTTGCTTCTTTTATCTTTCTCTCTATCCTTCTTTACTTGAGGAACTTGATATCCATACGAGGTACTCGAAGGCCATTGGATCGGCTTGAAGGAATGTTCTGGGGAGGAAATGAATCTTACTTGGAGGGAAGAAACCTTACTTAGGTCTACTCGATATTTTACTCTTGCTCAGGCTTATTCTATTCTCCTTACTACTATAAGTTCTGGCACATTCTTATCTATCCGTTTATGTATCTCTACCCTTTAATGCCTCTGGTTTCCTAAACATCTGTATTTTTTCTTTTACTTTTCTTTTCAGATTCCTCTTTCTCTTTCTACTTTCCTGGGTGGATATCCTTATAATTTTATTATTTATTCTCGTAGCTTGTCTTGAGCTTCTGTTGATCCACCCAGTTAACTATAGATGGTTTCTCAACTTGGGCAAAGAGTATGGTTACTATTATGAGAGAGAATATTCGAAAAACTTGGGAATTTCTTACTAACCTGTCTATAGAGCTTGAGGACGTACTCGAGGATCAAATACCGGAGAGGTAGTGCCTCGCATACTAGTACCTCGTGCATACTACGTATATAAGACCCCAATACTCTATCCACTGCAGTCACTGACTCCATAGACCATGCTCTGATACCATCTTTGTAACATCCCCCTCCAGGAGATACTACCGGTAGGGAATAGGCCGTACTATCCTCCCGAGCCTTTAACTTTCTAACTATAGACCACACTAATACTCTTTTCTCAAACATAATCTCATATATGAGACCATTACCCAAATCCATGACATAGAATGCAAAACAGTACACACAACCGAATATTTAACATCACTTTTCTTAACAACTCTATACACAAATTTTTATAAGAGAACTTTACTATAAAAATATCTGGAACTTGAATTTACTTGACATGACCGAACTCTATCACTGAGTTGACTTGTTGGAACCAATTCCCTAGTGACTGCCATCAGTATCCATCCTCTCGAGCTCGTACTCCGGGTAACCTATAAAATAAGGAAACTGAGAGTGGGGGGGTTAGATCGTTTGAACGACCTAGTGAGTGGACAGTTTAAAATAGGAACTAAAATGCTTTTGAAAATCCATTGTTCGAAAAAAAAAATTCATCTTAAGGAAATCGATTGATAAGTGCGATTTATACCCACTTATTCCGGTATTTTCAGCTTATTATTTTGTTAGATTCCATGTCATTTAATGTATTTTGTTGATTATTTTATATTTTATTGATAGGAAGCATTGGAACATGGATCTTGGAGCAAATATACGTGTTTTGGGACCTTAGGGACGCATCGGAAGCACGCGGGAAAGCAGAATATATGAAAAATCACATCCTGAAAATTTGGCCTGGCATCGCGACGCCCAGACTGTTAGGGTTGGTGCTCAGAGTGCCAATCTGGATCGTATTTATGTCTGATTCATAAATACGAGCAATTCCAATTTCCATAATATTACTTATTTTATGGTAGCACCTCTTGTCATTTATACACATATTTGATCTAATTATGATTGGATATTCAATTACGATTAGATCGAAACTAAATCTGATTTAGT
The DNA here is from genome assembly GCA_019454045.1 of Zanthoxylum bungeanum. NCBI lineage: Eukaryota > Viridiplantae > Streptophyta > Magnoliopsida > Sapindales > Rutaceae > Zanthoxylum > Zanthoxylum bungeanum. The sequence goes on from SKCR01015821.1 coordinate 344,314, forward strand.
GATATGTTTATATTAGACAAAGACCCTAGGATTTACAATATAGTGCTCAGTTACAACGTAGTTTGTAATTGACATTGGGAAGTGCACTATAAGATGTATATTCTTAAATAAAATTCCTGGTCAAGATTTACAAACATGGGTCGGTTAGTAAAATCCACTGAGACCAGTACATATCGAATATCGTGACTTGGTCCGATGGTTTATCCCAATAAACCATGAGTCTCGAGAGACTCGTATAGACATGTAGGTGTTTATTTGATAGACACTGAACAACTCACTGAATATTTCCTAATAGATGGTACACCAACGTCAATAGGAATCTTCTCGAGTTGAGCGAGCAAAGTGGTCATTTGACTTGAGATACCACAGTGGGATATATGAGTTATCATCCACACTTTGATGGTAGTCACATCACCGATCTATTCATGATCAGACCTCCGCATGTTCGTTGGGTGTGGACTGATGCTAATGATATCCAGTGCGTATCAAGAGAGGATCCGTTAGTCATGTGTACATGGCATAGGCTTCTTACACGTGTTTACGATCTAGTAAATCCATGGCCGTGGTATAACTTCAGAAATCAGTTCTGAGTGTTATTTAGTGATCATAAATTGAAAGTCGACTATATTATACCGAACGAATTTGACGTTCTCATCTATATCCCAGGTATAATATGGATAGCCTGTGACAGAGAGATTATATGTATGCAATAACCTCGACTTGCATAGTTTAGCGAGATTATCTGTGGTCGTCATAATTTATGAGTGGGTGAATTATGGACACTTTATTAATAAACCTTTATGACTTAAATTCCAAATTTAATTGTTACGGGTCTCAAAGCCCGATTAACGTCCAACGTCAATTTAATTAAAGTCCAATGGACTTTCAATTAATTTCTTTAAGGCGTGGACTTTTGGTCAACTTGGGTCAAACCCAATAACCAAAGCCCAATCAAGGAATAACCACATAAGCCTAGAAATCAATTTAGGCCCATTAGGCCCAATTAAATATATTAAGGTCCATTAGTCACATTTGGGCTTTATGGAATCGATTTTGGGCCCAATTGGATCCAACCAATTTAGCATAAACCTAATTTGGTACAACCAAGCCCAATAACAACTTTAAAAGCCCAATTTCCAAAATTAAGCGCATTTAATTAAATTACAAAAAATCCAATTTCACAATTTAATTAAACAAAGTGAATTACATAATTAATTACCCAATTAACATTTCTAAAACATCAATTAGCCTAATTAATCATGCTCATCAACATTAAATCATGTCTAACAGAATTTAACAAAAATCAAACCCAATTCATGCTCTATAACTCTCGGCAATGTGAGGATTTTTATGTCTAATTTTAAATCCAATCCAATTGAATCCAATTAAACATTAAATCAACATTTCCAATTGATTCCAACTCATCCAATGAATCAAAATCAAAAAAATCACCAAGACATTAGGGCTATTGACATTCGGCCAAGCCATCAAAAATTGGGGAAAATTGTTCTAAACAACATTTCATCAAATTGATCCAATCAATCCTCAATTAAAACACATTTAAGCATACTCAATCATCCAATTTCATAAAATCATGCTCAAATACATTTTACCCAATTTTAAGCCCTAAATCAAATTTCATGCTTTTACTCCGCTCTGATACCATTGTTGGAGTTTCTACGGTCCCGAGGATCGATTATAAAGCATAAAAACACATGTGAATACAATCAACGAAGTTGCGGAATACTTACAATGATCGGTTGAGTCGATGCGGTGATGAACAAAAATCGTTTTTTTTGCCTTCCTCCAAGTCACGGCAGTGGCAAAATTTCAGTCCTCCAAGCTCCAAGCCTTGGTTGTTGGTGATTCCAAGCTCATGAAGTGAGTTCCCTATCACCTTTGTATGGCTCCTATGTTTGCTAGCACTCTTGATTTTGCAACAAAATCAACACATTTATTCTTCCTAGTTCACGGCAGTAAGCAAAACCAGAAGAGAAAAAACAGGTCCAAGACCGTGAGAGAGAGAGGGAAAAATTGGCTCCAAACCGTAAAAGAAAGAGAGAGATGGAAGTGTTATATTTGGTATTTCATTATGTGTATCTAATACACAAAATTCAATTTCCAAAAATCAAATAAAAAATGATTTACCAAATACAAAAAAGTCAAGCCATTAAAGGCTTTCAACCACCACTCAACTATTCACATCATTCAATCAATCAAGTGACAAGTTGTCACATCACTCAAAGTGACTAAAGATTTGACGCTTGATGCGACTAGCGATTTAACACTTGATGTGACTTGCGTGCCGCACTCGAATTCGAAATGCGAATGCGCTCGCAAACATTCTCGGGCACAGGTTCGCTAATTCCAAATTAATGAATTTTCCGTTGCGACGCAATTAAATGATTATGCCTAGCGAAATCACTATTCACGTCGCTAACGAATTAATTCTAAATTAACTTGTTCGCCCGAATTAAAATCTAATTTCAATTCCGCGTCGAAATCCAATTTCGTATAATATATCGAATATATTATTTTAACGATTAATTCCAAATTAATCGTTTTCTCTCTTTAATGATATTTTATCCCAGATAAAATATCTCCGTAATTAATCCCGGATTAATTTTCTCTCTCATCTAATTAATCCCAGATTAATTAAAGTGCGAGTCATACCTCATCGGTGAATCTTCGGGAAGCGACCCATGAGATCCCCGGATATATTGGCAGTAAATTCGGTCGTCCGACTATCCGAACACGTAAGTACCTAGTACTACGTTTGTATTGATTTACAAGACAAGGTTGGCTTCTAGCAAAGCGCCATGCCTACCTAATTCTCCAGAAACATGCTTACAGGAATAAGCGATCTCTATCAGGCGTAGTATACGTAGTATTACGTATTTCAATCCAGTATCAGATGATCACATGCAAGGCCTGGAGTTGGTACAGTGTCTGCCCCGTACGAAGCATATATCAGATTACAAACAACTAGTCTCTTTATTATCAGATATTCATGACCAAGTCATATTATCCCGATGGTTGCAACCCTTTAGAGAACCAGTTCTGTATCCCTGCGCGATCATCATCTCCATATGACTGGAGTGATACTTTCGTCTTGACATCACACCCAACACACTACGATTCTCAATATACCCAGCAGAGGCGTACACAGAACCTGTTAAAGCCCTGGATGACCAAAACCAAAGCATACTGATTGTCGCAAGTATTAGCGGTGCAAGTCTCAGGTTAAGACCAAATACACCTACCCTGATTTCGGACTTCTATAGACACATAGTCATACTACCAATGGAATTCCGAGGGGGTATATCTAGAGTGAAGCTATTTCCCGTACCATCGGTAAAACACAACCTCCTATTACACTTGCATGAGTATCTTATACCCAAATATATGAGAACTATGCCGTTATGCCCTCACAACGCGCACAAGTGTAATACTAGTCTTTTACGTATTATCGATGTCCAATCTCGATAATACTCTGAGTAGGGATATTTAATGATTTATCCTTCGTGGATTGATACTGTCTCATATCATCTCAATCCAGGAACAAATCGTAGGGACCTCCTATCATTTATACATCTTGGTGATCCAATCACAAATGATAAGAGTGCAATCTCCTTTGTCACATAGTTAATTTGTACAACAACACCATGATCTGTACAAATAGTGACGCTATGAGTCATAATTGTCCAACAATCTCCCACTTGGCCTATAGCCAGTCACTCGAGATTATATGTATGCAATAACCTCGACTTGCATAGTTTAGCGAGATTATCTGTGGTCGTCGTAATTCATGAGTGGGTGAATTATGGACACTTTATTTATAAACCTTTATTACTTAAATTCCAAATTTAATCGTTACGGGTCTCAAAGCCCGATTAACGTCCAACGTCAATTTAATTAAAGTCCAATAGGCTTTCAATTAATTTCTTTATAGAAAGGTTTATTTCCTACCCTGATTTAATCGTTACGGGTAGGTGTATTTCCTCAGTAATTAAATTGACACCTACCCTGACTAAGAAATTAGGGTAGGTGTATTTCCTCAGCAATTAATCGTTACGAGTCTCAAAGCCCGATTAATCGTTTTCACTCTTTAATGATATTTTATCCCAGATAAAATATCTCCGTAATTAATCCCAGATTAATTTTCTCTCTTATCTAATTAATCCCAGATTAATTAAAGTGTGAGTCATACATCATCGGTGAATCTTCGGGAAGCGACCCATGAGATCCCCGGATATGTTGGCAGTAAATTCGGTCACCAAACTATCCGAACACGTAAGTACCTAGTACTACGTTTGTTCCGATTTACAAGACAAGGTTGGCTTCTAGCAAAACGCCATGCCTACCCAATTCTCCAGAAACATGCTTACAGGAATAAGCGATCTATATCAGGCGTAGTATACGTAGTATTGCGTATTTCGATCCAGTATCGGATGATCACATGCAAGGCCTGGAGCTGGTACAATGTCTGCCCCGTACGAAGCATATATCAGATTACAAGTAACTAGTCTCTTTATTATCGGATAATCATGACCAAGTCATATTATCCCGATGGTTGCAACCCTTTAGAAAACCAGTTCTGTATCCCTGCGTGATCATCATCTCCATATGACTGGAGTGATACTTCCGTCTTGACATAACACCCAACACACTACGATTCTCAATATACCCTGCAGAGGCGTACACAGAACCTATTAAGGCCCTGAACGACCAAAACTAAAGCATATTCATTGTCGCAAGTATTTGCGGTGCAAGTCTCAGGTTAAGACCAAATACACCTACCCTGATTTCGGACTTCCATAGACACATAGTCATACTACCAATGGAATTCCGAGGGGGTTTATCCAGAGCGAAGCTGTTTCCCATACCATTGGTAAAACACAACCTCCTATTACACTTGCATGAGTATCCTATACCCAAATATATGAGAACTATGCCGTTATGCCCTCACAACGCGCACAAGTGTAATACTAGTCTCTTACGCATTATCGATGTCCAATATCGATAATACTCTGACTAGGGATATTTAATGATTTATCCTTCGTGGATTAATACAGTCTCAGATCATCTCAATCCAAGAACAAATCATAGGGACCTTCTATCATCTATACATCTTGGTGATCCAATCACAAATGATAAGAGTGCAATCTCCTTTGTCACATAGTTAATTTATACATCAACACCATGATCTGTACAAATAGTGACGTTATGGGTCATAATTGTCCAACAATGCGATATGAATAATACAAATTATTCGTAATACTTCATCGAATTAAATGAGTTAATTCGAATCGTTTAAACGGTTAAACGATAACACTTGCATTAGAGGATTTTGGTCATTTAATATTTATTGTGTATTTGTATTTGATACATAATTTGATTAGATACAGATTAATTAATCATCAAATGAGATTTTGACACATGCCATTAATATATGTTTTTGTTATTTAATGTAAATAAAATACATATATAATAATAATTAATTGATAAATTTTTTCATAATTGTAATGAAAAATATTTAATTATTATTGGTTACACTTGGCATTAAATTTAAGGTTAAAGTGTTAAATTTGATTTTTCACCACTTTAACTTTATATTTAATTTATTTTGATAATTTTCATTTGTGATAATTGTTATCACACATGTTTATTATTAAATGGATCCATGTGGCATGTATTATTAATTTGATTTTGGATCAAATTAATTGTTTGAAAAATGATAATTTTGTCCCCTAAAAGTCGGTCATTCCATTTTTAAAAAGGGAAAATTTTTCTTTTCTCTTTCTAAGTCCTCCATGGCCGAAAGTTTCAAGAGTAAAATGGGTTCCATAGTTTCTTGATGATTCAAGTTAAGAAAAGAAGAAAATCAAAGAAAAAGGCTTAGGAAAAACAAGGATTAAAGGTAATTCTTCAACTCCCTAAGCTTAGAATTTTTTTCATGTTTCTTGATGATCTTATGAGATCCCAGGGTTTCTTCTTTTCATAAAATGCATGTTGATGCATGTGTGAAGTGATTTGGTTAATATTATTGTAATATTAGTCCATTTAATTCTTCAACTCCCTAAGCTTAGAATTTTTTTTTCATGTTTCTTGATGATCTTATGAGATCCTAAGGTTTCATCTTTTCATAAAATGCATGTTGATGCATGTGTGAAGTGATTTGGTTAATTATATTGTATTATTCATTTGATGATATATTGCCATTCTAGAGTGTTATGACCACTCTTGTAATGCCTATAATTGTTCTTGGGTGCTTCTTGTGTGGTGACTTTGCTTGGTGTTTTGATTAATTGGATTAATCTTGAAAATTTTGGATTTAAAGCATGAAAATTGACAAATTTGGTTTTTGGATCAGTTTTGGAAACTATGGGTTTATGTTGATGAATTTGATGTCATATAAATGTATTGGATGTGTTTTGGATATTGGAACAATTGCCGGAAATTATTTCAGAGTTGAAATAAGCGAAAACGGCCAAAAACGGCGTTATCGGGTGACTTTTGAGCCAACCGGATGACGGCTGTCCAAACAGTGATTTTTTCACTGTTCAGGCATCCCATGAACTGCCCTAACACTATTGGGGCTGACCTGGGCAGTCCCTATTGTTGGGTTTCTCTAAGGTCCCGGGAACAAATCAAGCAATGAAACAATGTGCGAATACAACAAGGAAGTTGCATAATACTTACAATGAACGGTTGAGCGATGCGAGGAACAACAAAGCTTTTTAAGCCCTTTGATGCTCATGGTTTTGACAGGTTTTCCTCCTCCATGAATCAGCCATGGATGATCCACCAAGCTCCAAGCTTTGTGTTGAAATTCCATGCTCACAGGTGCGGTTCCCTATTACCTTCGCAAGACTCCTAAAGTGTGCTAGCACTCCGGAAATTTTGCCGTAAAATTTCCTATAGCTTCCTACAACTCTCGGCTTTGCAGTGAAAGAAGAGGAAGATGACAGCCCCTTGGGCGTGAGGGAGAGAAGAGAGAGGAGAGAAAATGTGTTATGTGTATTAGTTAATTGATTTCAAAAAACAATTAAACATATACCATTTTTCCTTTTCCAAAAAGTCAAAGGCAAAAGACAATTAATGCCTTCCATCTACCACCATCAATCAATAGTGACATGTTGTCATATCACTCAAAGTGACTATACATCACATCAATCGATTGACTAATGATTTGACGCACTTTAATTCGCAATGCGAGTGCGCCCACAAACACTCCCGGGCTCGAGTTCGCTAATTCCAAATTAACGAATTTTCCGTTGCGACGTAATTAAATAATTATGCTTAGCAAAATCACTATTCACGTCGCTAGCGAATTAATTCTAAATTAACTCGTTTGTCCGAATTAAAATCTAATTTCAATTCAGCGTCGAAATCTAATTTCGTATAATATATCGAATATATTATTTTATCGATTAATTCCAAATTAATCATTTTCTCGCTTTTAAATGATATTTTATCCCAGATAAAATATCTCCGCAATTAATCCCAGATTTATTTTCTCTCTCATCATTAATTAATCTAAGATTAATAAAGTGCGAGTCATACGTCATCGGTGAATCTTCGGGAAGCGACCCATGAGATCCCCGGATATGTTGGCAGTAAATCCGGTCGTCGGACTATCCGAACACGTAAGTACTTAGTACTACTTTTATACCGATTTTCAAGACAAGGTTGGCTTCTAGCAAAGTGCCATGCCTACCCAATTCTCCAGAAATATCCTTACAGGACTATGTGATCTATATCAGGCGTAGTATACGTAGTATTGCGTATTACGATCCAGCATCGGATGTCATGTGCAAGGCCTAGGGCTGGAAATGTGTCTGCCTCGTATGAAGCACATATCGGATCTCTGGTAACTAGTCTCTATAATCGGATAAACATGACCTAGTCATAATATCCCGATAGTTGCAGCATATAAGAGAACGAGTTCCGTATCCTACGTGATCATCATCTCCACTATGACTGGAGTGATACTTCCATCTCGACATCACACCCAATACACTACGATTCTCAATATACCCAGGAGAGGCGTACACAGAACCTTTTAAAGCCCTGGACGACCAAAACCAAAGTACATTGATTGTCGCAAGTATTAGCGGTGCAAGTCTCAGGTTAAGACCAAATACACCTACCCTGATTCAGACTTCCATAGACACATAGTCATACTACCAATGGAATTCCGAGGGGTCTATCCAGAGCGAAGTTGTTTTCCGTACCATCGGTAAAACACAACCTCCTATCACACTTGCATGAGTATCCTATACCCAAATACATGAGAACTATGCCGTTATGCCCTCACAACGCGTACAAGTGTAATACTAGTCTTTTACGCATTATCGATGTCCAATCTCGATAATACTCTGACTAGGGATATTTAATGATTAAACCTTCGCTGATTGATATTGTCTCATATCATCTCAATCTAGGAACTAATCATATGGACCTCCTATCATTTATACATCTTGGTGATCTAATCACAAATGATAAGAGAGAAATTTCCTTTGTCACATAGTTAATTTGTACAACAACACCATGATATGTACAAATAGTGACGCTATGGGTCATAACTGTCCAACAATCTCCCACTTGGCCTATAGCCAGTCACTCGAGTGTCTTACACCCGAACTATGTACGGTTAGCTCAAACTTCTGCTGAGAAAATGCTTTCGTCAGCGGATTTGCATGATTATCATCTGATGCGATTTATACGATCATCACATCGCCACGATGTATGATCTGAACGAATCAGATGAATATCGAAGTATATTTCTGGATCGTTGATGAGACCATTAATTCTTTAGCCTGCGATGTAGCCTAGCTCAACTGCTAACCGAACTATATCTAATCTAATTAGATTTATTATCGACCCAAATGGCTTCTATTGCTGCCTCAGCTGCAACAATAATCCATTTTTGTTGTTTATTCGGTAATAGTATCTTGCTAGGAAGATTTCCAGCTCACTGTTCCATTATTCAAACTGTATAGTACCGTTGTTACGACTTATAGTCGTTTTATCGGTTATGAAACTTGCAACAGTGAACCCAGTCACTTCAAGTTCTCCTTCTCCATAGTATAAGACAGCATCCTTAGTTCTCTAAGATACCGAAGGATGTTCTTAACATCAATCCAATGGCTATCACTTGGATTGGCCTGATTGTGACTCCATATGCTCAAAGCGTATGAGACATCAGGTCGCATACATTTGTTTCTATGTACGAGTTCTCGGAGAGTACTAACAACTTTAGATCTATCCCAATAGATCTTTATTCCTAGAATAAAGGTTGTTTCTCCCAAGAATTCTACGAAGAATTTTATCGAAAGCCAAGCTTTCACCGATTTTTTTATATGGGAATATCATTTCCAAGAAATGACATGTTATCATTATTTAAGACAATCACTTTCAGTGCGCTCCCACTAACCTCCTTATATACACAAGAATCATTTCGTTTTGAATTAAATCATATACCATTATGATTGTATCAAAACGATAATTCCAAGAACCCTATGCTTGCTACAATCCATCCATGGATCGAATAACCCGCAAACCTTGTTTGCTAGTTTTGGTACAACAAAACCGTCAGGATGTTGTAAACATCCTCCAAAAGGTTTCCGTTAAGGAAATAGATTTTGGCATTCAGCTACCACGTTTCATAAATGAAACATGCAGCATCAGCAAGCATTTTCCAAATGGATTTACCGTGGCAACATGTAAAAGGTTTCGTCGTAATCGACACAATGTTGATAACGATAACTTTTCGCTATAAGCCTAGCTTAGTACGTTGGTATGTTGCCTTCCATGTATGTCTTCCTTGAAGACTTATATAGTACCAATAGGCACAATATCTTTTGGTACATCAACTAGTATCCAAACATAGTTGATATACATGGAATCCATTTCAGACATCATGGCACTTTGCCATAATAGGGAGTCGATACCTTGTATCACTTCCTCATACGTAGTCAGTTCGTGTTCCTCAATAAGATTGACATCTTTATGAGGTGAGATCAGAAACCTATACCCCAGGTTGTTTTCTAACTCTCTCCGACTTACGCGGTTCTTGTGTATTCGAAGATTATTGGAATAGTTTCATCCTTGATGAACTATTTGTGTTCCATTAAGGAATCGGTGCCTGGAACAGTATTACTCTGATTTTCATCGAGTTTTACTATCCTCCCACTTACCACTGCATATAGGTATTCCTCTTAGGAGAACCGCATGGCGGGCAACAATTACATTGTTCTCTTGTGAGATGTATAAGTACTATACTTTGGTTTCCCAATGATAACCTTCAAATTTGGCACTTATCCGATTTGGTTTTTAGTTTGGTATCATCCAAACATATGCCTAGCATACCCAAATCTTCAGGAATGAGAAAATCCAATTTCTTTCCTGTTCATATCTAATATGAAGTCTGTCAAACAGATTTTTATGGAACCTTATTCAAAATAAGTTCTGCACTGTTTATGCGTATCCGTTTAAGGAAATGGTAGCTCAGAGCGACTCATGATTAACCTTATCATGTCCAACAAAATTCGGTTTCTCCGTTCAGACACACCGTCAAACTGACGTGTTTCGGGAGGATTCCTCATTGAAAGAATACTATACTCTTTCAAGTATATGAGAAACTTATTGCTTAAGTATTTTCATCATGGTCTAACCGTGATGTTTTAATACTTTAGCCGATCTGTTTGTCTATTTCGTGTCGAATCCGATTTGTGTTTCTAAGGAAAAACATAACCATAACGCGATGCCACATCCGTAAAGGTCATGAAACATTCATATCCACTTCTAGCCTAGCTAGATATGGGCCCACTTACTTCACTATGAATAAGGGCTAACAGATCGGTGGCATTTTCACTTTTACCAAGTAAATAGTGTTTTAGGCACTTTGCCCAATAAACTAGATTCGTAGACTTTATTTGATTGGAATCAAATTTGTCCTAGTACCCACTCTTCGAAAGTGTGGATATACGAGTCTTGTTTAATTGTGTCCCAGACAACAATGCCGCAATTAAGTTTCAACTGATTTACTCAGTTTGAGCTATATGTTTGTCATGTTATATGTTTGAGATTTTATTTATATTCAAAATATAAATACTGTTATTCACTTCTAATGTGTTTATCTCAATATCATCTTTATATAATAAAACACTTTAGTGTTCTAGGATATAAAGGTATACCCGCAACGGGTTAAACCCTGATATAGAGATAATGTATCTAGTCAAACTAGTTACATTTCAATAGTTTCCTAATTTAAGTACATACCCGAAGGCAGTTCCTAAACTTACGTTTCTACGGTTAAAACAATGACTTTCATCCCATTTTCATTTCACAGATCAATCTCAACTGAATCCGTATCCTTCTTACAGCAGATTCTGTACATCAGTACATATTTATGTACCACATCCAGTTTCTAAAATCCAATTTTAATATTAGTAGCGAACATGTTTATAACAAACATATTTAAAGTCAGAGCCTTGCCCGTTCTTCAATTCCTTCATGTCTGCCTTGTCCATACGGCAGTCACGCTTCCGTGTCTCCGTTTGCCACAGTTTAGGCAGACATCTTGGGATATGTCCTTTGTCTTCCTAGAAGATTATAATGACTTTGCCTTTTCCCTTTTTCACACCAGAAGCCTTTGGCCAAGCCTTGGCCTTCTAGAATGTCGAAGCAAGATGCGCCTTGCGCTTCTTGCCTTATTGCAAACTTTGGCTTTGTCTCCTAGAGAATAGCCATTAACTCTCCAAGAGTTTACTATTGCAATTTAATACTTCTAAGATCTAAGGATAGATCTATGAAGATCCTTCAATTTCATTATCATACTTTAAGGATCTAATCCTTAGTTCTGATTAAGAAATTAAGGAGTCTATTTGGCAAGCATATTGGATTAAACACTTAAGTTATCATCACATGAATCTTCCAAAGATCATGCTCTACTATTTGCTCAACTTCGGGCTTAGGCCTAAGATGTTATTTTATCAAATAAAGTAACTTCTTAGTCTTCAGGACCATCCTGAAACTTTATTCCCAATTTGAAAATTAAAGTCGTTTAAATAGCATTATCACCCAGGATTATGTTTTAAACACTAATCTTTCATTTATCTTGATTCTGATAGTCCAACTATTAAATCAACGATTTATGTACTATTTATTATAATGATTACTATAGTCTAACTATATAATCAACTATAATTTAATAGGTTAAATTCAATTATATTGATTACTATAATCCAATTATAAGAATCAACTATAATTTAATAGTTAATTCAAATATATTGATTATTATAATCCAATTATATAATCAACTATAAGTGAAATAGTTTGAATACAGTCCAACTGTTTTAAAACAAAAATTAAATATTAGTCCAACTAATATATTAATTTATTTGATGAATAATTTGTATTGAGCGCGTATGGCAAGTAACTAAACGAATATTGCAAATTTAATACTTGCCTCCCACTATTTTTCGGTGAGCCTCTAACCCTCTGTGGAGTACTCGGGAAACCTTGTTTCCTAGTGGGCTAGGATCCCGTTAAATAACACACAATCTTGACTTTGGCCAACAAATTGTATGATAATTAACTAGGTAGATCTCTAAGATCAATTGGATCCCATCCAATTCCTAGATCCAGTAGGCGGACATCCAAGTCCGAAACATATATCTTATATATGCCAATATATCCAATATATTACCTAACATTTTTCCTCTGAATCAACTAAGCCTTGGCTTTGGCACAACAAACTTAGTGATCCCAGTTAAGCGGAACCCATTGACCTTGGAAAGCTTCGTAATCAATGTCGATGGACAAGAACTGATCTTGACTTTGGCCAACAAATAACAACTTGGACAAGACATCAATATGGAACAAAGCCTTCATGATTCAAACACATCCTCGACGGACAAAGGTCTTGACTTTGGCCAACAAACCAATGCCAGTCTTAGATCTTGAGTAAGAATCACTCAATGGAAGGAAAAATGCTTAATATGATGTTGAGGGTTTTTCGCGTGCAATTGGCAACCAATTAATTATCTTTGTTAAGGTATCATCATCATACACCCTTAAACATGCATTCTAAACACATAATAAGGCGCATATAAATAAATAATAATGATATGCGGATGGATACTTTAACACATTGTTCCTAGAAAAAATCTCTCTATTTCCTCTCTCCCGCTAGCACAAGTATTACTTCTACCCGTTACATAACACTTCTAAAGAAACCTCATTTACATTGACGGGAATAGGTGAGAAGAGAAATACAAAGAGTAAGGAGGTAATAGGCTGGACACGCAGGTCCAATTAATAAATTCTAAATTTATTACAACAAATTTCAAAATTGCCCCACCCATCTAATATCCATCCGATATACATTATACATGCATCAAAACCATGTATTCACACAAGCATGTTATCAATCAATCTAATCCAATTAATTAATCTGATATTAGTGACCATCCAATGTACAAACAACGATTTGATTTTGCGCAAGTCAAACTCGTTTTACGAATAAGTACTCAAATTACGAATTCTTGAATTAAATTAAACTACAACATTAAATCCAATTTAATATGCATTTAATACTAATTCACTATTTAATTCCAAATTAAATATTACACTTTATTAATAAACCTTTGCGACTTAGATTCCAAATCTAATCGTTACGGGTCTCAAAGCCCGATTAACATCCAATGTTAATTTAATTAAAGTCCAATGGGCTTTTAATTAATTTCTTAAGGCATGAACTTTTGGTCAACTTGGGTCAAACCAAAAGACTAAAGCCCATTTAAAGGAATCACCCTTATATGCCTAGAAACCAATTTAGGCCCATTGGGCCCAATTAAACTATTAAGGTTCATTAGTCATAATTGGACTTTATGGAAATGGTTTTGGGCCCAATTGGTTCCAACCAATTTGCCTAAACCAATCTTGGTACAACCAAGCCCATTAAAGCCCAATAACAACTTTTAAAGCCCAAATCCAATTTAATCCCAACATAATTAAATTCCAAAATTCCAATTTCACAATTTAATTATTCAAAGTGTATTGCCATAATTAATTACCCAAATCAATATTTCCAAAACATCAATTAGCCTAATTAATTATGCTCATTAACATCAAAACATGTCCAACACATTTTGATCAAAAATCAAACCCATTTCATGCTTCAATACTCACAGCATTTTGGGGATTTATAATCCGATTTCATTTTCAATCCAATTGAATTACAAATCAACATTACCCACATGATTCCAACTCATCCAATGATTAAAATAAAAAAAAAATACCATGACATTTAGGGCATTAGTAGTATTCGGCCAAGCCAATATATTTGGGCAAAAATTGATCCAATCAAATTTCATGAAATTGATCCAATCAAACTTCAATTAAACATCATTCAAGCATACTCAATCAATTAATCTTATCAAATCATGCTCAAAATCAATTTACCCAATTTTAACCCTAAGTTCAAGTTTCATGCTCAACTTCGCTCTGATACCATTGTTGGGTTTCTCTAAAGTCCCGGGAACAAATCAAGCAATGAAACAATGTGCGAATACAACAAGGAAGTTGCGGAATACTTACAATGAACGGTTGAGCGATGCGAGGAACAACAAAGCTTTTTAAGCCCTTTGATGCTCACGGTTTTGACAGGTTTTCCTCCTCCATGAATCGGCCATGGATGATCCACCAAGATCCAAGCATTGTGTTGAAATTCCATGCTCACGGGTGCGTTTCCCTATCACCTTCGGAAGACTCCTAAAGCGTGCTAGCACTCCGGAAATTTCGCCACAAAATTTCCTATAGCTTCCTACAACTCTCGGCTTTGTAGTGAAAGAAGAGGAAGATGACAGCCCCTTGGGCGTGAGGGAGAGAAGAGAGAGGAGAGAAAATGTGTTATTTGTATTAGTTAATTGATTTCAAAAAACAATTAAACATATACCATTTTTCCTTTTCGAAAAAGTCAAAGGCAAAAGACAATTAATGTCTTCCATCTACCACCATCAATCAATAGTGACATGTTGTCATATCACTCAAAGTGACTAGACATCACATCAATCGATTGACTAGTGATTTGACGCTTGATGTGACTTGTGGGCCGCACTTTAATTCGCAATGCGAGTGCTCCCGCAAACACTCCCAGGCTCGGGTTCGCTAATTCCAAATTAACGAATTTTCCGTTGCGACGTAATTAAATAATTATGCCTAGCAAAATCACTATTCAAGTCGCTAGCGAATTAATTCTAAATTAACTCGTTTGCCCGAATTAAAATATAATTTCAATTCAGCGTCGAAATCCAATTTCGTATAATATATCGAATATATTATTTTATCGATTAATTCCAAATTAATCATTTTCTCTCTTTTAAATGATATTTTATCCCAGATAAAATATCTCCGCAATTAATCCCAGATTAATTTTCTCTCTCATTATTAATTAATCCCAGATTAATAAAGTGCGAGACATACGTCATCGGTGAATCTTCAGGAAGCGACCCATGAGATCCCCAGATATGTTGGTAGTAAATCCGGTCATCGGACTATCCGAACACGTAAGTACCTAGTACTACGTTTATACCGATTTACAAGACAAGGTTGGCTTCTAGCAAAGCGCCATGCCTACCCAATTCTCCAGAAATATCCTTACAGGAATATGTGATCTATATCAGGCGTAGTATACGTAGTATTTCGTATTACGATCCAGTATCGGATGTCATGTGCAAGGCCTGGGGCTGGAAATTTGTCTGCCCCGTACGAAGCACATATCGGATCTCTGGTAACTAGTCTCTATAATCGGATAAACATGACCTAGTCATAATATCCTGATAGCTGCAGCATATAAGAGAACGAGTTCCGTATCCTACGTGATCATCATCTCCACTATGACTGGAGTGATACTTCCATCTCAACATCATACCCAATACACTACGATTCTTAATATACCCAGGAGAGGGGTACACAGAACCTTTTAAAGCCCTGGACGACCAAAACCAAAGTACATTGATTGTCGCAAGTATTAGCGGTGCAAGTCTCAGGTTAAGACCAAATACACCTACCCTGATTCAGACTTCCATAGACACATAGTCATACTACCAATGGAATTCTGAGGGGTCTATCCATAGTGAAGCTGTTTTCCGTACCATCGGTAAAACACAACCTCCTATCACACTTGCATGAGTATCCTATACCCAAATACATGAGAACTATGTCGTTATGCCCTCACAACGCGCACAAGTGTAATACTAGTCTTTTACGCATTATCGATGTCCAATCTCGATAATACTCTGACTAGGGATATTTAATGATTAAACCTTCGCGGATTGATACTGTCTCATATCATCTCAATCCAGGAACTAATCATATGGACCTCTTATCATTTATACATCTTTGTGATCTAATCACAAATGATAAGAGAGCAATTTCCTTTGTCACATAGTTAATTTGTATAAAAAAACCATGATCTGTACAAATAGTGACGCTATGGGTCATAACTATCCAACACCTATAAGTGTTGGGTGGTCGGTTCGGTCAAAAACATGTTTTGCATCATTTTGCGGAAAAAGTTTTCGTAAAAGTTCCACGACGTTTCTTATATATTTATATCGCTATTTGATATAGAGTAAATATGTTTAGGTGAAATATGAATAAATTATTCATATTAGATATTGAATAATTTATTTGGTAATTTTGAAAAAGTTTTAAAATTACGATTTCGCTCGAACAGCGCTTCCGCTGCTCCCTTCGCCCAAAACCCCAACAATAATTGTATCAGAGCAGGTCTGATGCTTCATTCATTACATTAGTCATGCTTGATATATGATATGTAATCTAATTTTAATATTTTCACATGCATGTAATCTATACGTTTCTTTACTTTTCGGTTCTACTCTAACTGAAACGCAACAGAAATTTAATGGTTAAGTTTAGTTATGTTTTCTTAGGTAGAATTGAATTGTTTAGAAATTTATCTAGATTATAATTCTGCATTTGATGTGGAGCAATGATTCCTTGTGGAATATCCCCGCTTAAAATAAGGCTGTAAAGTAAAGTGTATTGAATGCATGTTTCTTGGTCCGTCTTGTCAATACAGTTTATGGGTAACTTTCTATGGCTGCATTCCGAGATCGTGCCAAAGTAGTGAGGGTGTAGTTGATAGAATTTTATCCATGCCGGTTGTATATTGATACTAGACAAATTCAAGTGAAAGTGGAAATCCTGAACGTGCCAAAGCAGTCAGGACTACATCGGTAGCTTGAGTTTGTCATTGGCAAGTGAAGCCTTGGTACGCCTCCTTGTGAACATGCCAAAGCTATCATAATAAGAAATGGTCAGGACCAAAATCAGGAGTCACTGGTGAGTGATTGACAATGCGTTGTCTACCTAATGAATATACGTAAGCGAGATCGTGCCAAAGCTGTGAGTCGAAATATATTCATGGGATGCTACTCTCACTATGGAATTTGATTTAATTATTGAATTCTCGTGCTCCGTTGTGGATTACGGTAGTACGTAAAGTAGTGGGAGACACTGCTGGGTTAAAAATCCATAACTAAAGCAGTGTGTAATTTTATGGAATTTACTGCTTCTGTTTTCCTTTATTCTATATTGTTTATAGAATCATACTTCTAATCCACTGCATAGCATATTACTTGAATATATTTTCTGACTTTATTTATGGTTGCATATTTCTAGAATAGGTTCTAGAATGACGATTGATTTAGATATTGTTAGATTATTTCAAACCATTGGGAACTGTTGTTCCGATTTTCTTGAAAAATAAAGATGGTTAGTGACTTAGTTACTAAGTCACGATTAGTAATCTAAATAGATATCTCTTTTGGATATAGTTATCTAGTAAGAATAATTTCTTATGCAGTAAGAATTGACTTGAATTAGTTAATGTCTCGAGATTCTTGAATGGCATTAGGAAAATCCCATTAGTATTTGTTTATCTTATAATGACGTTTCTTGGCTTCAGTGACTTTTAGAAGTCATGTGTCTGACACAGTTTGCTAATCAATCATTTGTAATTGTTGTGAATAATTGAACGCAAATTATAAAGCTTAAGAAATGAGATGTGTATAGTTGCGTATAGAGAATATCGATTCTCACAATACAACAACTATAGGTACTGGATATCGGATCTCCCGTCTAGTTAGTTAAAATAATGTTTAATAACTGTTTTGATATTTGATATCAGAACTTGTGACTATTGGATAGTTACTTGTTCTATATAAACAGTTGTTACATATTTTAATAAGACTAGTAGTGTCATTAATGAAAAGTAAACATTAAGAAAATATTCGGTTAACTAAATAACTTAGAACAGTGCTTTATGAGTTTTTATCACATAAGCATTAGATGCTTGTTCCGTATGGTAAAGGATGGTCTGATACAAGATCACACCACATACCCTTATCCATTTAATGAATATTGTACTCAGGATGTGATTAAGTCTCATTTTACCAATGATCATCATTGGATTACAAGATTTATTAGACTAATACATTGGATGTATGTAGTTTAATGAATTAGAAATTGCCTTAGATAGTTTTCTTTACTCCGTAACATAGTTAGTTGCGTGTTTTTCTAAAAGAATATATATTGAACGTCTAAAATAGTTCGAGAACTTTCAATATGTTTCTGATGAAACGCGGATAGAATTTTTTGAATGGTTCAAAGATATTCTATTTGAAGTGTTGAAAACTATATTTTCAAAATTCATTCTGAATCTTTGAATTGTTCAAAGATGTTTGATATGATCAAACATATGAATTTATGGCAATTAGTTCTAAATTTATTTAATGAATGTGATTCTTACTCAATATTAAACTTCCACGATTCCATCTTAATGGAATTGGTCAGTGGGAGTAATTGAATCTTATATGAATTGATTCGTTGATATGAAGTGTTGCCGAATTATTTTTCAATACTTTTGAGGTTATGCTCCAGTTACACTAATTCATCCTTTTAATTATTGTTCCATTAGTTTCTACAATTACATATATGATATGTATAGAGGAAAATTCGAATCTTGAAAAGTTTGAGATTTGAATCTTTCTTTTGTATAATGGTTATATAGTTGAAAGTACTTACGCCTCGGAGGTACAAGTAAGAGTTTATCATTTATTCTATTTAATAGAATATTATATTCTATTTGATAGAATATATTTTCTATGATCCAAAGTAATAAAATTATTTTATTACTTGGTGTGTAACATCGGATGTTGACAATTGTAGAAAAGACTTGACTTGTTGAAGTCAAATGTGAGAGTGATAAATGGTAATGGAACTACAGAATTAATAAGATGAAAAGACCCATAGACAACTTCCGTATAAGTTCAATAGGATGTCAGAATCATTTACAAAGTATTTGATATTTAATGATTCTGTTGTTTTCTTATTGAAGAAAATTATCCTATAACTTGTAGTGGGAACGATATTTGATATCGATTTCGGTAGTTAGAATTGAACCATAGATCTAAAATTGTTTGTAGCTTACTACGATCAAGTTTTGAAATTCATTAGGCTTTCGTTATGAATTGTTCATAAATGTGAAAATTATTTGCGCAGCAAAATCAAAGTGAGCTTGTTAAATGTTCGACCTTTATAGTATGACTATGAGAAAGGTTATGCTCGGTAGTCTATTATAGATTCTGAGGAAACTTATCTTTAGTCGTACTAACTGAACAATTAAAGATTTATTGGTTAATGTTGATATTAAACTATGTATTTTGGCTAAAGAATACAAAATGGCGTTCTTGAGTGATTTCTTCGATTGAGAGATCCGTCATGATTTCTTTGTTTGAAGAATTCATTCTAGAATGTCCTTAGAGTTTGTATTCTGCTAAGATCACAGTTTGATATATTAGTTTATAAAGCCTATTGTAGACTCAGATAAGCTTTTCAAAAATCTGTGTTCTCTAATTTTGATACAGTCAGATTGTCTGATTTTATCAAAACATAGAGAATGCATATATAATAGTAGGGTCTGTAGGAGCATACAAATTTCCTTATAAGGTTATATATCCTAACGACATTATCATTATTAAAGTAATAATGGGATGTTTGTTAAGTAAAACGTTCATTTAAGTCTTATTTTCTCCGTGAAAGTAGTGAGAGTAGTTTTTGTTATATTTGATAGAAAGTTTCATATATGATATAAAACTAAGATACTTGTGAGATACTCTCATTAGTCGTGTATTAGATATGATCTAATAAATGACACAGTAAGACTATCTGTATGACAGTTAGTATAACTGTTCGACAGTTAATGTGTCTTTTATATATATAGTATTCATCTTTCGTAAAGGATGATACCTTTGTCAAAAGAGAGATTGATTAGAATGTCTGGTCAATCCTATAAATCATAGGATGATGGCGTAATGAATACTATATTATGTGCGATTAAGATATCAATTTAATCATAATTATTACGAGTTATTTTGATATGCTGCAGACCATATGATGGATCTTGAAACATATTTTTTGTTATCTTAAAGATATTAAGAATGAGTTTCTTATTCATGGAGAATTTAGTCTGCAACCATAAGGTCAGATTAGTTTTGATTCTAATTATGACATTAGATAGTCTACGTCATATAGAGTCAGAAAAGATGCAGTGGGAGTGTCACTGTTGATTTTAGTGAATCATTAGAATTAGTTGTAACTTATGAAATGTTGACTTATGAAGTTGCATAATGACCTTATAGATTAGAAGTTTTCATATTAGTGTAGTGCTTGCAGTTGTCTCATAATATTTGGATTTGATTTCTAAATACATAGACAACTCAGTAGCTATAGCGCAATACTGATATAACGTCTGAGTCATATTGATGTGGAATTTGGATTCTACAAAATATGAATGATGGTGGCTAAGGAAAACGATTGAGTTTGTTGGACGGACTCAATTTGTTAAAGCGGGTTTACTTGTTGTTGCCTACCTCTTGAGTGTTAGGTGAGCTCTTGAGGTCCATGAGTATGTGATATACATTGAGATGTGTATATGATACCATGGATTAGCACTAGAGCAAGTGGGAGAAATTGTTATGGTTGGTGCTCAGAGTGCCAATCCGGATCGTATTTATGTCCGATTCATAAATATGAGCAATTTCATTTTCCATAATATTACTTATTTTATGGTAGCACCTCTTGTCTTTTATATATATATTCGATCTAATTACGATTGGATACTCAATTACGATTAGATCGAAACTAAGGGGGTGTATTCAATTGAGATTTTAAAAGAATATTTTGGGTTAAATAAGTCTTGTGGTATTCAATTAAGATTTTTTAAATAATCTAAAAAGTCTTGTAGTATTCCATTAAGACTTTTAGGATTTTTTAAAGAGAGTGTCCAAATCTAGTGGTATTCAATTAGGATTTTAAACAAGTAATAAAAAGTCTTATGGTATTGAAAAACTTGTTGATTTTGAAGTATTTTTTTTATATGTGGGATTGTGTGAGACTTTTTAGTGATAAATATAAATATCAAATCCTATAAAAAAATCTCACCCTAACCCATCAGACTTTTGTTATGAGATTTTGTTGGACTTTTCAATTTTATGTTTCTTCTTATCACTGTAAACTTGTAGGTTTGTCTGAAAGCCTACTTAAGAATCCCTTTATTATTAATGCAAATATATTTGCTTGTATTGGAATTTCGTGTACATGACTACTTGAGCATCAAAAGTCGTCGTTTAATTACGATCCTATTCTTTTTATTTTACAATTAATTAAGGATGTTTCCTGCATTAGACTTTTCCCTTTGCTTTGGTATTATGATTTCTCTGCTTATGATCCTGGTGCATTTCACATCATGAGCCACACATATATATTGCAATGCTTGTACTGAAGAAATGATGTAAACTCTAAGCACAATCACATTTTGTTACCAAATGTCATTAAAGAATTGCATTTCACTATAGTTATCAACTACAAAGCATGAGAAATGAGATCGATTAATCACACATATCTAAGGACTCCTAATATTCTTATGTGAATGGAGAATTTACATCTGCAGGTTTGGCTTTTTTTTTTTTTTTTGTGTTTCTTTTATATTACCCTCTCTTTTTGGTTTCAGTCTCACCCTACAGTGGTTAGTTAATGTCGGGCAGTTGGGCTTTGTAAACCACCTAAGGTTTCTAGATAGGAAATTTTTTTACTGGTCACTACGTGAGTAAATTAGAATAATTGTTTAATTTTTACTAATGTACCTTCCGAATGAGTTGTTGCACCTCTTTGTGGATGTTGTCAATAGGGGATTGCGTGATGCTAATGGGTCACTTAGCAAGCAAAATGTAGAAAAAGTGATACTTCATCGTCTTAATGCAAAAATTTGGTTCCCAAAAATATATAATCATTACTTGAGCGAATGAAGTGGTTTAAGAAACAATATAATAAGATGTGTGCGTTTATGCGTAACAACTCTAGCAAAGACGTTCACTGCTAGTGATGAAATATGGAAAAATTACTTGAAGGTGAGTTCAGTTAATAATCTTTTAAATATATTAATAGCTTACTAATTTAGTACATTATATTATTTGTAATATATTAACATTGAATAATATTAGCTTTTGCTTTTCTTTATTAAAATTATCATTTCTTTGTTATCTTTTTCATTAATTTATGATTTTGAATGTTTGTTTTTATTTATGATTTCAATTCATATGATCCAATTTTCTGTTATTTTTTATGTAAATGTCCACAGCTTGAACCAATTACCTTTCATTAATTTTTTTTATTTATGGTTTCATTCCATATAATATCGGTTCTAAAAAGGTAAAAAAATCTATATGTGGTCCTTTCAAATCTTACAAATTCTTATGAAATAAGTCTTTTAAAATCTATAATATGTAAAAAATCTTGATTAAAAGAAATCTCATAAAATCTTATAAGTCATTACATTCTTTAAATGTCTTTTAAAATCTATTGGACTTATTTATTCATTAATAGCTTTTAAAATTGTTGACGGTGGATTTTGGTCTCAGGTAATACGGGAATATCACCTCCGAGGGAACCCTCCTTCAACTGTGAATTTGTTTGGTTATTGCGGGAAACCAAAAGCAAACTTAGCGGAAAACAAAGAAATGCGCCAATCAGACAAGGTGATTTAACGTGTGGTTCGGTGGATTTTGGATCCGACCTACGTCCACGGACAAGAACAGGATGATACTTTTTATTACTTTAAATGCACTTCTTAGGCCTCTCCTTTGCTCTTACAAATCGGAACTTTGTGACTCTAATCTCTCACTCTTGTATGATTTTCAGATGTCTTTTACACATGCTCTCCCTCCTATTTATAATAACAGAATTTGGACTCCTTCTCCTACAAGGCTTCTAGTTGAGCCAATCTCCTTTTCTTACAAGGTTTCCTCATTTCAAACTACCTTACTCCTTTGTCCTATCAAGATACTGATTTCATCAATTTTCCCGTGATAGTAGGATAATCTTGTCTCATTATCCGAAGAATAGGATGCTCTTCCTTCCTGAACACGCATTGTTATCTGGTCGGTATGCATGAGGTCGGCCATGGCGATCCTTTTATGCTGAGAATGTCCTTGCCGACCTCTATAATGCTCGATCAACTGAACCAAAGTGGTCGGTCCCTTCATAATGAGGTCGGTCTCTTCATGATGTGGTCGGTCTTCTTCATGATGTCAACCAGGGAAAGAAATTTACCCTTTCGTCCTTGTCGTGCTGTCTTAAATGCCGTAGTGCCTGAAAACACCATCAACATCTGTCCCCTAGTTTTCGGTTCCAACGAGTATGCGAGTTGGTGCTGGAAACTATATGAAGAGGGTGTGCTGATTGTTCTTGCTGGTAGTCGTCCCAGAATGCAAAAAAGAATCTTCTTGCCGTTTCGTTCATCTTTCCTCGAGACGCACAACTATCATGTCTTCTTAAATGCCCGTCAAATCAGCTTCTAGGGTTTCTTCTAACTTTCGACATTTGTCAAACATCCGCTGGGTTCCCGCTAAAACCGACGGTGATGTGCCTCCCAGTCATGACTATAAGAAAAACGAGGGTTTCACTATTTCCATTTTTTCGGCAATCGTCTGCTTCTTTTCTTTGTGATCCACTTAACTCCGTGTTCTTGAAGCTCAAGCCGCGGTCTTCATCCTTCTTTGTTGCCGAGCACCTAAGGAACGAGCATCACCGCAGCGTGTAACCTCCTGTTTCCGAGAAGAGCAAGTAAGTCTTCTGAGTGATCTGCCTTCTTTTGTTGTGTTGTGATTCTATCTGCTTATTTTGTTTAGGGAGAGACTTGTGGTTTTGTTGGGTCTTGTTTTAGGGCACTTCTTTAGAGACTCCTATATCTAGCTTAGCACGGGCATCGTGGGTAGCTTCTCGTAGACTGATTATTCCCCCTTCCTCTGTTTTTCTGGGTGCCAGGGATGTCTGACAGTAATTCTTCCTCCGAAAGGCCTGTCAAAATCTCAACTCCCCCTGCTGAAGAGCTCTCCTCGGGCTCAGGGGCGCCTAGTGTAGAAGATCTCGATACTACCCCCACTCCTTCTGAGATTGAAAATGACTCCTACCATCAGAGAGTTCCTCGGAAGGACCCAGAGCCTGGAGAACTTGGGTCGTCGGCTTTGGATATGAACCGTCCTTCTAAGATAACCGAGGATGATCTGGCACTATTGCGGCAACGATATAGCATCCCAATAGACATTGGTCTTGAAGTTCCTGGCCCAATGGATCGTGCCAGTCAGCCTGACGAGGGCTCGGTGGCACTTCTTCCTATTTTCTTCGAGTGTGGGCTACGTTTGCCGTTTCAACCTTATTTTGCTTGGATATTGGCCGAAATGGAGATCGCCCCCTGTCAGCTGAGTCTAAACAGTTGGAGGATTCTGGCCGGGTTGTACGTGGTTTGGCATCGGGCAGGACTTGGCGATCCTTCCTTTGAAGAGGTGAAGAGGCTATATCGGTTGAAAGCCAATCCCAGGTCGTACCATGGATGGTATTACCTTTCAGCTTATGACAGCTCGTCCAATGTCGTTAAGAAACTCCCTGATTCGAATAAGAACTTCAAAGATCTCTGGTTCTGGGCCACTGGGGATTGGGGGCGGACCTTGAGGTCGGATGAGGGGGAGACCTTAGTACTGGATATCTTCAGGGCTGGAGGTTAGGAGATTGTCCTTTAGCTTCTTTCTTTCCCCCCCTTCTTTCTGTTTGGGTTCTTACCTTCCTTCTCGTGTTCTTTTTTAGCCTGTTGGAGGGATGCTCCAAAGTTTCCCGCCGGGTCCGGCGGCGAGTATATTGGGCTCGTCGGTATGCCGCCCACTGGAGGGAGCTGGTAAATGACGCGGTTTATTGAGTCTGGCCTTATTCGGGCTGTCCCCACGGATGCCTCGGTCGGATAGGTAGATGCATGTTGTTTGTTTTGTCTTCTTTGCTTGTTTATTTAGATGTCTCTCTTCCTTTTTCTTCTTCTGTTTATATGCTCTGGTCTTGATTCCTCTTTTTGCTTTTGCTGCTTTTTTTTGTAGGCATGTCGAAGAGGCCAAAGTTCCTTGAAAAGTTGGCCGGTACCGTGAAGAAGGCCGGCCATGCTGAAACTTCTCAGGCACGGACCGATCTCGCTGAGAATATATCTCCTGGACAAGTCCAAACAAGTGTTCGGGGGCTGTCCTCACCTTCTGGCGTGCAATCATCAGGATCTGCTCACCTTGCCAGTCCGCCGAGACCTCTTAGGAAGAGGAGGCGTCAGTTCGGGACTGAGGAGACCGAGTTGGCCCAGGAGGGGGAAGACGAGGGAGCCGCTCCAGTCAAAAGGAAGGACATTCGTAGGGGGAAGAAGTCCTCTGAAAGTTCCTCCAGGAAACGGAAGGGCCCTGTGGTCCTCGGGGTGGATGACTTGGGAGAAAGCATCCGGGAGGCTACCTCTCACTTAGTGCCGGCTTTCAATGAATTGGCCGAGGT
Organism: Zanthoxylum bungeanum; assembly: GCA_019454045.1. Taxonomy (NCBI): domain Eukaryota; kingdom Viridiplantae; phylum Streptophyta; class Magnoliopsida; order Sapindales; family Rutaceae; genus Zanthoxylum; species Zanthoxylum bungeanum. The sequence continues at coordinate 370,261 of SKCR01015821.1, forward strand.
GATTCCCCCGGGGGAGGTCTCGAGGTACGAGGATGTATCTCCCGAGGGTGTTGTGGCTGAGATGAGTTCTCAGATGGCGAAGGTATTTTTACTCCCCTTCTCGGTTTTTTTGATCTTGGTTCTCTCTTTTCTGGTATTTGACTCCTTCCTCCCTTTTTGTGTGCAGGCCAACTACCTTATGGCCAAGAACAAGGGTCTTCTTCTGACTCTGTTGTCCGAGGGCGGTCAGGCCCAGAGGCTTCAAAGTCGTCTTTCCGAAGTGGAGGCAAAGCTGGCTGACCGGGAGGAGGTGATCAAGAGTCACGAGGCGGCTGCTGTTGAGAAGTTCAAAACGAACAAGGCTCTCAATGCAGCTGCTATGCTAGAAAGGAAACTTGCTGATAATGCCAGGGAGGACCTGAAGGTTGCCCAGTCTGAGATTGGTGTTCTGAAGGGGAAGGTAGCAAGTGCTGAGGCCAAGTTGAAGAACAAAGACGAGGAGGTTGCACGGGCCCGAGATAGTCTTGAGAGGAAGAAAACCGAGCTTGAGGAGAGGGAGATTGATCTCGAGGAGAGAGAGACCGAGCTGGAAAAGAGAGAAGCTGATCTCGAAGCCGAGAAGGAAGCCATCCGTCTCGAGGGAGTTGGTGACTGTGCCGAGATGATACCGATGGTGCTGCCGAGCCTGAATATGGACCCTATCTACGTGGCCATCAGTTACTGTAAGGGGGACATTTCCGAGGAAGAGTTTCAAAAGTGGATCCCTCCCCCACCTGAGGAGGTGATGGATCCCGCCCCCATCTCGGTCGTTCCGGCTCCTGAGGTTCCTCCTGAAGAAGGATCGGAGGTTCCTGCCGTGGACGAGGACTGCCTTGAGATCCCTCCTCCTGATGCCGAAGTCGCAGCTCCTCCTCCTGATGCCGAAGTCGCAGCTCCCCTCCTGATGCCGAGCCGCTCCTTCCGCCATTTGAGCCAACTGAGGAAAAAGTTCCTGCCCCAGCGCGGGATGAATGAGAAAGGGTAACCCTACCGGGGCCCTATGTACACTTTAACTTTTTCTTGTAAATATATTACAGCTTGTATTTATATACATTTATGCATTTATGTCTATTTATTTCTTTCTTCTTTTTCTTCTCCTTTTATGCTTCTTGCCATCATTGCAATTTTAAGGCCCATCAGGGGTCAGCACGAGTTAGAGGGGTCTAGATTGCCCCCGGGAAGAGTAAGGCATTTGGACCCGGGGGAATGTTATGTCCCTGGTCCGGAGAGCTGACTTGGTGGGGCGTAACTTTCTCTGAGCTAAGCGAACGGCTTGGGTTTTGGGGGGATGTTTCCTCCCAGACCAAAGCGGCTGATTCGGTGGGACGTAACCCGACCCCGAGTTGTTTTAAACGACTTGGCCCTGGGGGAATGTTACGTCCCCAGTCCAAAGGCCAGACTCGGTGGGGCATCGCCCGACCCCGAGCTGTTTCAATCACTTGGATCTGGGGGAATGTTACGTCCCCAGTCCAAAGACAGACTCGGTGGGACATCGCCCGACCCCGAGCTGTTCCAATCACTTGGATCTGGGGGAATGTTACGTCCCCAGTCCAAAGACAGACTCGTTGGGATATCGCCCGACCCCGAGCTGTTTGAATCGCTTGGCCCTGGGGGAATGTTACGTCCCCAGTCCAAAGACAGACTCGGTGGGACATCGCCCGACCCCGAGCTGTTTGAATCACTTGGCCCTGGGGGAATGTTACGTCCCTAGTCCAAAGTAAGACTCGGTGGGACATCGCCCGACCCCGAGCTGTTCCAATCACTTGGATCTGGGGGAATGTTACGTCCCCAGTCCAAAGACAGACTCGGTGGGACATCGCCCGACCCCGAGCTATTAGAATCACTTGGCCCTGGGGGAATGTTACGTCCCCAGTCCAAAGACAGACTCGGTGGGATATCGCCCAACCCGAGCTGTTTGAATCACTTGGCCCTGGGGGAATGTTACGTCCCCAGTCCAAAGACAGACTCGGTGGGACATCGCCCGACCCCGAGCTGTTAGAATCACTTGGCCCTGGGGGTATGTTACGTCCCCAGTCCAAAGACAGACTCGGTGGGACATCGCCCGACCTCGAGCTGTTCCAATCACTTGGATCTGGGGGAATGTTACGTCCCCAGTCCAAAGACAGACTCGGTGGGATATTGCCCGACCCCGAGCTGTTTGAATCACTTGGCCCTGGGGGAATGTTACGTCCCCAGTCCAAAGACACCGACTCGGTGGGACGTAACCCGACCCCGAGCTAAGTAAACAAACAGCCTCAGCGGAACGAAATCCAGCCCCGATCCGTCGTTTTTTCGAATTTAAAGGATTTCGTCAAAAAAGGAATTTTTATTCATGTTTGGGGGCGGACCGCCCTTTTTACAACAGTTGTTCTGGTTCGGTGTTTTGTCCGGCTTCTGCAAAAAAGAAAAATAGAAGGAATGAAAGTTGATCTTCATGGGAAGTACTTTCTTAACATCTCGACGTTCCATGGTTTCTTCAATCTCTTGCCGTCCAGATGCTCCAGGATGTAGGCCCCTGGTCTTACTATCTCAGTGATCTTGTAAGGTCCCTCCCACTTGGCACCTAACGAACCCTCTTCAGGTCGTCGCGTGTTCAGAGTACTTTTCTTAGCACTAGATCACCTGGCCGGAAGGAGCGGGTCCGAACTCTCTTATTGTAGAATCGGGCCATTCTCTGTTGGTAGATGGCCGCTCTTACTGCTGACTGCTCTCTTCTTTCTTCGATCAGGTCGAGGTGATTTTGACAAGTTCTTCGTTTCGTTCGTTTTCAAAGTGACGGACCCGGTGGGTTGATATTCCGATCTCTGCCGGGATGACGGCCTCACATCCGTATGATAGGGAGAAGGGTGTCTCTCCTGTTGAGTCCTTGAAGGTCGTTCGGTGTGTGCCCACAGTACCTCTGGTAGCTCCTCGACCCATAGGCTTTTGCTTGATCCGAGCCGAGCTTTCAGGTTTGACTTGATGGTTTTATTGGTGGCTTCAACCTGCCCGTTCTACTTGGGATGGGCTGGCGAGGTGAATTTTAATGTTATCTGGAGGTCTTCACAAAGTTTTCAGAATCCTCTGCTGTCGAATTGCTTTCCGTTGTCGGTGATGATTGCCTGGGGGATTCCGAACCGGCAAATTATATTTCTCTTCAGGAACTCCGTGGCTTTCTTTTCCGAGATGGTGGACAATGGTTCTGCTTCTACCCATTTGGTAAAGTAGTCTATGGCCACGATTGCATATTTCGCCTGACCTCGTCCTTTCGGCATCGGCCCTATAATGTCTAGCCCCCACTGTGCGAAGGGCCAGGGGCTGGATATGGTGGTCAGCTGTTCTGCCGGCTGATGGTGGAGGTTGGCATTCTTTTGGCATCCCTCGCATTTCCGTGTTATCTTCACGCCATCCTCGTGCATGGTTGGCCAGTAAAATCCTTGCCTCAAGGCTTTGAAGGCGCGATTGATCTTCCCCCGGCGTGGCTCTTCCGCAGATGCCTGCGTGAATCTCCCTGAGCACGTAGTCTGCTTCTTCTGGTGCTAAGCATCTTAGGAGGGGTACGGTGTATCCTCTCCGGTAGAGTATTCCTCAATTAGGGAAAACTTGGTGCTCTTGAACTTTAGCTTCCTGGCCTCCTTTTTATCTTTTGGGGTTTCTCCTGTTTCCAGGTACTCCTGATCGGTTGCATCCATGAATCTTTGTCTTCCTCTTCTAGTACATCCACCTCTGTCTCCCCTATGCTTCTTTCTTGGAGGTATATAAGAGGGATTACCCTGGGGTTTCTGTCTTCATTGAAGAGGCAAGCCTGGCCAGGGAATCTGCTTCGCAGTTGTCTTCTCGTCCGACCTGTTCGAAGAGTACGTTTCCCACTTCTCCACCCACTTTTTTACTTCGGCTAAGTAAGCTACCATGGCTGGTTCTCTGGCTTGAAAAGATCTCCTTTCAGCTGCTGTATTGCTAGCTGAGAGTCACTTCTGATCACTACATTGCGGACTCCTACTACCGTACACAGCCTTAGTCCGGCCAGTATCGCCTCGTACTCTGCTTCATTGTTTGTAGTTTTGAAGGCGAATTTGAGGGCGAGCAGTATTATTTCTTCTCCCTTTTCACTTTTTAGTGCTACCCCTGCTCCGTAGCCGTGCGAGCTTGCGGATCCGTCTACAGACATTTCCACCTGTCTTCTTCTACGGCTAAGACCTGCGGTTCTGTGAGCTCTGCTATGAAGTCTGCTAAGGCCTGCCCTTTTATTGCTGTTCTTGGGAGGTAGGAGATGTCGTGCTCGCTTATTTCCACTGACCACTTCATCAGCCTCCCTGAGGCCTCTGGTTTCTGCAAGATTTGTCTCAGGGGAAAATCCGTGTATACTTTGATCGGATGGGCTTGAAAGTAGGGTCGTAACTTCCGAGCTGTGGTGACCAGGGATAGGGCGACGAGTTCGTGTATGGGGGTATCGAGTTTCTGCGTCCAGCAGGGCTTTACTGACGTAGTAAACTGGTTTCTGGACGTGGTCGGTCTCTTGTACCAGTGCCGAGCTTACTGCGTGCTTCGAGACGGCCAGGTATAGATACAGTGTCTCCCCTGGGAGGGGTTTGGCTAGGAGAGGGGGCTGTGCCAGGTATTGTTTTAGGTGCTGGAAGGCTTCTTCGCACTCGGTGTCCCAGTCGACCCCTTTTTGAGCTTTCTTGATGACTTTGAAGAATGATGGCACTTGTCGGTTGCTCGTGAGATGAACCGGTTGAGTGCGGCGATTCTTCCTGTAAGGCTTTGCACTTCCTTAACTGTCCGGGGAGACTTCAGGTCTAGCACGGCCTGTATCTTTTGCGGGTTTGCTTCAATGCCTCGTGAACTTACCATGTAGCCCAGGAACTTTCCCGAGGCTACCCCGAATGCACACTTCTCTGGATTGAGCTTTAAACTGTGTTTCCTCAGGAGTTCGAAAGTTTTCTTCAGGTCGGCTACATGGTCTCTTGGTTCCTCGGACATTGTTATCATGTCGTCGACATATACCAGCATGGTCGTGCCGATGAGCGGTTTGAAGACTTTGTTCACCAGTCTCTGGAAAGTAGTCGCCCCTGCATTTTTCAATCCGAAAGGCATTACTTTATAGCAGTATAGCCCTTGGTCAGTAATAAAGGTGGTCTTCTCCTCATCCGCAGGGTGCATCCTGACTTGATTGTATCCTGAGAAGGCGTCCATGAAGCTTAGCAGCCCTTGGCAGGCTGTTGTATCTACCAGTTGGTCTATATTGGGAGGGGAAAGCTGTCTTTTGGACATGCTTTGTTGAGGTCGGTGAAATCTACGCACATTCTCCACTTTCCGTTAGACTTTTTCACCAGTACCACGTTGGACACCCATTCTGGGTATTTTACTTCCCGGATGAGAAACCGGCTTTCAGCAACTTTTCCACCTCGGTTGCTATTGCTCCGCACCGCTCCTGGTTGAATATTCTCCTCTTCTGTTTTACTGGCTTATGTAATGGGTTCACTGCTAAGCGATGGCTTATGAATTTAGGGTCGATCCCGGGCATGTCATTGTGTCCCCATGCAAAAACGTCGGGGTACTCCTGTAGACATTCCAACAAGTCTTTTCTTAGGGCCTTGTCTAGACTTCCTCCTATTTTTATGTTCTTCTCTGGCCCGAACAGTTTTACTTCTTCCAACTCTTCGGCTGATCCGAGCCGTGCAGTTTTATCGGGCGAGGAGCAGGGTCTTTCCTTGTATTCTCGTCATCCTCGTCTCTCTGTCTCTTCTTGGTGCCTTTTTCTACGCAGAGGGTTTCTCGTGAGAAAGTGGCAAAACAGCTGCGGGCTTTTTTCTGGCTTCCGCATACGATTCCGATCCCTTCCCGTGTGGGGAACTTTAATTTCAAGTAATGACAGGACATTGCGGCCTTGGTTTTCATCATGAAGGGGCGGCCGACAATGACTTGATAACTGCTCATGCAGTCTACTACGGTGAAGTTTATCATGATCGTTCGGGTTTTGGGGGCAGCCCCGATCGTCATTGCTAACTGAATTTTTCCCAGGGGGATGACCGTCGAAACCCCGAATCCGTACAGGGGGGTGTGCTGTCTTTGGTTAGGGCTGTGCATTCTACCCCTAGGTCCTCCAAAGTCTCTTTGGAAATTATGTCTACTGCGCTCCCCGGATCCACCAGGATTCGGTCCACTTCTGTGCCGCCGATCGTTGCTTTGATTATCAGTGCGTCATCGTGGGGGAAACTTACCCCCTGAGCGTCTTCATCGGTGAACATAATGGGTGTTGACCGATTTCCTGGGGGGTTTGGGATTTTTTCTGTTTTCAGCACCTCTGTTCCCCGTGCTCGGCTGTAATTCTTTCTTGACCGGTTAGAGTCCCCGGCCAGCGTTGCTCCTCCTGCGATGACGTTTACCCCTCGATTCCTTGCCCTTTGTCTGGCGGCCATGATTTCGTGGTCGATGTAATTGTTCAGGTACCCGTTCCGGGCCAGGTCCTCCATTTGTTCCCGCAGATCCTTGCACTCATCGGTTGTGTGCCCTTTTAGATTGTGGTGTAGGCAGTAGGACCTTTTGTTTTTCCTGTCTGGGGGAAACCTCCTGAGGTCGGGTTCTATTAAGAGGCCTTTCTCCCGTATCTCCATGATGATTTCCCCTGGCGGCTTGCTCAAAGGGATGTATGCCTCCTCTCGAACCACGTGGTTTACCTGAGTTATGGGCCTCTTTCCTTGATCCTTCTGTGCCATTGGCTTGAATTCTTTGGGTCTTGGATTGAATTTCCGGAATTCTCTCTCTGGTCGTCGGTGGTCTTCCCTCCTTATCACCTTTTCTCTGGTGGTTGTCCCCCTCCGGGATACTTTTTCTTCGCTTTCGAGCAGGACGTACTTCCTGGCTATCTCCAGTGCGGTAGCGTAGTCTGGTGTCTCATGGATTCTCAGGTGGGTCCAGAGTTTCCCGACCCTTAGGGCCCCTTTCAGACTTTCCAGGGCCTCTTGGGATTCGTATCCTCCGACCTCGAGCACGGTGTTGTGGTACCTCTCAATGAAGTTTTTTAGTGTTTCGTCATCTCCCTGTTTTATGAGCCTTAGTTCTCCTATTGTCTTTTTAGGGGTGCAGGCTCCTTTGAAGTGTCGGATGAATGATTTCTTAAGCTGGGAGAAGCTCTGGATGCTCCCCGGGGCCAGACTTCTATACCATAGGATGGCAGGTCCACCTAAAGTTAAGGGAAATACTTTGCATACGGCGTCGCCCGTTACCCCCTGTACTTCCATCAGGAGGACAAAATTCTCAATGTGGGATTTTGGGTCGGAGTGGCCTTTGTATGGTGCCACGGTCGGCATGTTAAAATCTTTCGGGAACTGTGCTGTTTTTATTTCTTCTGTAAGGGGAGACCCCTTCCTCGCCTCGGGTGTCTCCCGCGCCGATCTTGAGGCTTTCTTCCCATCTGGTCATCTCTTTTTTCAACCAAGATTTTATTTCACGGGCTGTGCCCCCGTGTCGCCTTCTGTGTCCTTCTGTTCTCCTGTCGTTCCGGGCGTGGCGTTCCTTGAGCTCGGAGGTCTCCTGTACGTCTTCGTTGTATTCTCTATTCCTCCTCTCGGAGTTGAAAAAAACTGTCGGAGGAGGGGTTGGGTGATTGTTCCTCCTCTTCCCATGTGTCTTCGGATCGTGGCTCTCTTCCTACTACTTCAGATCTTATCCCATAAGGGCCTCTCTTTCTGGGTCCCTCGTCTTCGCTTATATCTACTACTCTTTTTCCTTTTTCCCTCTCTTTCCTCTTCTGGCCGGCCCCGGTTTCAGGTTCCTCGTTTGCTCCTTCCATTCTTTCTAGTCGATCCATCATAGACCTCATGCTATCCTCCATCTTTTTCATCCAGTTCATTGCCGGACCTCCTGATTGGGGATTTCCGTCTTCCGCCATTTGTCTTATCACGTGAACTGCTTTTTTGTAAAGTTCCCCACAGACGGCGCCAACTGTTGACGGTGGATTTTGGTCTCAGGGTAATACGGGAATATCACCTCCGAGGGAACCCTCCTTCAACTGTGAATTTGTTTGGTTATGCGGGAAACCAAAAGCAAACTTAGCGGAAAACAAAGAAATACGCCAATCAGACAAGGTGATTTAACGTGGTTCGGTGGATTTTGGATCCGACCTACGTCCACGGACAAGAACAGGGTGGTACTTTTTATTACTCAAATACACTTCTCAGGCCTCTCCTTTGCTCTTACAAATCGGAACTTATGACTCTAATCTCTCACTCTTGTGATGATTTTCAGATGTCTTTTACACATGCTCTCCCTCCTATTTATAATAAACAGAGAATTTAGACTCCTTCTCCTACAAGGCTTCCTAGTTGAGCCAATCCTTTTCTTACAAGGTTTCCTCATTTCAAACTACCTTACTCCTTTTGTCCTATCAAGATACTGATTTCATCAATTTTCCCGTGATAGTAGGATAATCTTGTTCATTATCCGAAGAATAGGATGCTCTTCCTTCCTGAACACGCCTTGTTATCTGGTCGGTATGCATGAGGTCGGCCATGGCGATCCTTTTATGCTGAGAATGTCCTTGCCGACCTCTATAATGCTCGGTCAACTGAACCAAAGTGGTCGGTCCTTCATAATGAGGTCGGTCTCTTCATGATGTGGTCGGTCTTCTTCATGATGTCAACCAGGGAAAGAAATTTACCCTTTCGTCCTTGTCGTGCTGTCTTAAATGCCGTAGTGCCTGAAAACACCATCAACAAAAATCTCACATTGAATACACCCCCCTAAATTGATTTAGTGATATGTGTATTAGACAAAGACCCTAGGATTTAACAATATAGTGCGCATTTAGTTATAACGAGTTTGTAATTGACATTGGGGAAGTGCACTATAAGATGTATATCCTTAAATAAAGTCCTGGTCAAGATTTACTAACACGGGTTAGGTTAGTAAAATCCGCTTGAGACCAGTACAGTCGTATATCGTGACTTGGTTGATGGTTTATCCTAATGAACCGTGAGTCTCGGGAGGGACTTGTATAGACATATAGGTGTTTATTTGATAGACATTGAACGACTCACTAAAGATTTCCTAATAGATGGTACACCAATGTCAATATGAATCTTCTCAAGTTGAGCGAGCATAGTGGTCCTTTGACTTGAGATACCACAGTGGGATATATGAGTTATCCTCAACACTTTGATGGCAGTCACGTCACCGATCTATTCATGATCAGACCTCCGCCTATTTGTTGGGTGTGGACTGATGCTCATGATATCCAGTGTGTATCAAGAGAGGATCTGTCAGTCCTATGTACAAGGCATAGGCATCCTACACGTGTTTACGATCTAGTAAATCCATGAACGTGGTATAACTTCAGAAATCCGTTCCGAGTGTTATTTAGTGATCGTAAATTGAAAGTCGACTATATTATACCGAACGGATTCGACGTTCTCATCTATATCCCAGGTATAATATGGATAGCCTATGACAGAGGGATTATACGTATGCAATGACCTCGACTTGCATAGTTTAGCGAGATTATTTGTGGTCGTCATAATTCATGAGTGGGAGAATTATGGACATGAAATTGGATTTCGTGACGGATAAACCTAGACTTAGAGAGTCCCACAATATGAAGTGTACTCGTTGAACACTTGGGCAACGCGATATGAAAAATACTGATTATTCATAATACTTCATCGAATTAAATGAGTTAATTCAAATCGTTTAAACGGTTAAAAGATAACACATGCGTTAGGGGATTTTGGTCATTTAATAATTATTGTGTATTTGTATTTGATTCATAATTTGATTAGATACACATTAATTAATCATTAAATGGGATTTTGACACATGCCATTAATATATGTATTTATTATTTAATGTAAATAAAAAATATATATAATAATAATTAATTGATAAACTTTTTGATAATTGTTATGAAAAATGTTTAATTATTTTTTGTTACACTTGGCATTAAATTTAATGTTAAAGTGTTATATTTGATTTTTCACCACTTTAACTTTATATTTAATTTATTTTGATAATTTTCATTTGTGATAATTGTTATCACACATGTTTATTATTAAATGGATTCATGTGGCATGTATTATTAATTTAATTTTGGATCAAATTAATTTTTTCCAAAATGATAATTTTGTCCCCTAAAATTCGGTCATTCCATTTTTAAAATGGGAAAATTTTTTCTTTTCTCTTTATAAGTCCTCCATGGCCGAAAGTTTCAAGAGGAAAATGGGTTCCATAGTTTCTTGATTATTCAAGTTAAGAAAAGAAGAAAATCAAAGAAAAAGGCTTAGGAAAAACAAGGATTAAAGGTAATTCTTCAACTCCCTAAGCTTAGAAATTTTGTTTCATATTTCTTGATGATCTTATGAGATCCTAGGGTTTCTTATTTTCATAAAATTTGGGGCTTTCGATTGTGGTGAATGAAATTGGAAGTGTTGATGCATGTGTGTAGTGATTTGGTTAATATTATTGTAATATTAGTCCAATTTATTCATTTGATGATATGTTTCCATTCTAGAGTTTTATGACAACTCTTGTAATGCCTAGAATTATTCTTGGGTGCTTCATGTGTGGTGAATTTGATTGGTGTTTTGATTAATTGGATTAATCTTGAAAATTTTAGATTTAAAGAATGAAAATTGACAAATTTGGTTTCTGGATCAGTTCTGGAAAATCTGGGTTTATGTTGATGAATTTGATATCATATAAATGTATTGGATGTGTTTTGGATGTTGGAACAATTTCCGGAAATTATTTCGGAGTTGAAATAAGCGAAAACGGCCAAAAACGGCGTTACCGGGTGACTTTTGAGCCAACCGGGTGACAGCTATCCAAACAGTGAATTTGTCACTGTTCAGGCAGCCCATGAACGGCCCTAACACTACTGGGGCTGACCTGGGCAGTCCCTGTTGGAGTTTCTATAGGTCCCAAGATCAAAACTCAAGCATGATACACAAGTGAATACAACGACGAAAGTTGCGGAATACTTACATCGATCGGTTGAGCGACGCGGAGGCCACGAAGACGCCAAAAACTGCTCACTGCCTCACTGCAATGTGCGCCCACTGCTGCAGATTTGGCTTCTGTTTTGTGCCATTTTCAACAAGAATTTGAAGCTCCAAGCTTCATCATTTGAATCCCGGCTCATGGGTAAGCTTCCCTATCACCTTCGCATTGATCCCGGAGTGTGCTAGCACTCTTGTTTTGCCACAAAACACACTTGCTTCCCTCCTTTGCTTCTTCCAATCGGCAGTTCACTGCCTTTAGAAACCAGAAAATGGCGTGAGAGAGGAAGAGAATTTTGGCTCCAAAAATGAAACCAACGTGAGAGAGAGAGAGAGAGAGTTGTTAAAGTTAAAAAGTAGTCATTGATTTCTAAAATCAATTTTCAACATATACCAAACATATTAAATTAATATATGTCACTCAAGCTTTTAAAAGCTTTTCAACAACTCCCCTCAAGTCACATCACTCACATCACTCAATCAATCCAATCAATTGTCACATCACTCAAAGTGACATGATTTGACGCTTGATGCGACTAACGATTTGACGCTTGATTTGACGAGCCGCTCTCGAATTCGAAATGCGAATGCGCTCGTAAATAATCTCGGGCTCGGATTCGCTAATTCTAAATTAACGAATTTTCATCGCGTCGTAATTAAATGATTACGCCTAGCGAAATCACTATTCACGTCGCTAACGAATTAATTCAAAATTAATTCGCTCGCCCGAATTAAAATCTAATTTTAATTCCGCGTCGAAATCCAATTTCGTTTAATATATCAAATATATAATTAATCGATTAATTCCAAATTAATCATTTTCTCTCTTTAAATTGATATTTTATCCCAGATAAAATATCTCTGTAATTAATCCCAGATTAATTTTCTCTCTCATCTTATTAATCCCAGATTAATATAAGTGCGAGTCATACGTCATCGGTGAATCTTTGGGAAGCGACCCATGAGATCCCCGGATATGTTGGCAGTCAAATCGGTCGTCGGACTATCCGAACACGTAAGTACCAAGTACTACGTTTTACCGATTTACTAGACAAGGTTGGCATCTAGTAAAGCACCAAGTCTTCCCAATTCTCCGGACATATTCTTATAAGAATATTTAAGATCTATATCAAGCGTAGTATACCAATTGTATTGTGTATATCGGCCCAGTATCGGATAGTCACGTGCTAGGGCTGGGGCTGGATAAGTGTCTGCCCCGTCCGAAGCACATGTCGGATGTCTGGTAACATAGTCTCTATAATCGGATATTCATGACCTGGTCACAATATCCCGATTGGTTGCGCAACACTCAAGAGCACTAGTACCGTATCCTGCGTGACATCATCTCCACTATGACTGAAGTGATACTTCCGTCTTGACATCACACCCAATACACTACGACTCTCTGATAAACCCAGAAGTGGTGTACGCAGAACCGGTTAAAGCCTGTACCACCAAGACCAAAGTCTATCGATTATCGTAAGTATTAGCGATGTAAGTCTCAGGTTAAGACTATACACACCTACCTTGATTTCGGCCTCCCATAGACACATAGTCATAATACCAATGGGATTCCGAGGGGTCTATCCAGAGCGAAGCTGTTTCCGATACCATCGGTGAAACACGACCTCCTATCGCACTTGCATAAGTATCCGATACTTATATATATGAGAACTATGCCGTTGTGCCCTCACAACGCACACAAGTGCAATACTAGCCTATTCCGCATTATCGATGTCCAGTCTCGATAATACTCCAGCTAGGGATATTTAATGATTAATCCTTCGGGGACTGATACTGTCTCATATCATTCTCAGTCCAGGAACTAATCACATGGACCTCTCTTCATTTATATATCTATGGTGATCTAATCACAAATGATGAGAGTGCAATTTCCTTGTCACATAGTTAATTTGTACAACAACACCATGATCTGTACAAATAGTGACGCTATGGGTCATATTATCCAACAATCTCCCACTTGGCACATAGCCAGTCACTCGAGTGTCTAACACCCGAACTATGTACGGTTCGCTCAAATTGCTGAGAAAAGATTTTCGTCAGCGGATTTGCATGATTATCGTCTGACGCGATTTACACGATCATCACATCGCCATGATGTATGATCCGAACGAATCAGATGAATATCGAAGTATATATCTGGATCGTCGATGAGACCTTTAATTCCTTAGCCTGTGCTGACGCCTAGCTCAGCTGCTAAAAGAACTATATCTAATCTAATTAGATTTATTATCGATCCAAATGGCTTCTATTGCTGCCTCAGCTGCAGCAATAATCCGCATTTGTTGTTTATTCGGCAACAGTTATCTTGCTCGGAATATTTCCAGCTTACTGTCCCGTTATTCAAACTTTATAGTACCGCAGTATTTACCGGTTTGGAAACTTGCAGTAGTGATCCTAGTCACTTCAAGTTCTCCTACTCATAATTTAAGACAGCATCTTTAGTTCTCTAAGATACTAACAGATGTTCTTAACTTCAATCCAGTGACTATCACTTGGATTGTCCTGATTGTGACTCCATATGCTCAAAGCGTATGAGACACCAGGTTACGTACATTATTCAATGTACAATTTCTCAGAGAGTGTTAACAACTCCAAATCTAGCCCAGTAGATATTTATTCTTTGAATGAAGGTTGTTACTCCCAAGAATTCTACGGAGAATTTCTATGAAAGAATATCTATGAAAGCCAAGCTTTCACCAATTGCTTTATTGGGAATTTCACTGTCAGTGCGCTCCCACTAACCTCCTTATATACACAAGAATCATTTCGTTTTGAATTTAGTCATAAACCATTATGATTACATCAAAACGACAATTTAGAACCTATGCTTGCTTCAATCCAAACATGGATCGAATAACCTGCAAACCTTGTTTGCTTGTTATGGTACGACAAAACCGACAGGATGTTATAAACATCCTCCGAAAGGTTTCCTTTTCAGGAAAGCGATTTTCCGTTAAGCTGTCATATTTCATAAATGAAATACACAGCTTTAGCAAGCATTATCCAAATGGATTTACAATGGCAACAGGTAAAAGGTTTCGTCGGAATCAACACAATGTTGATAACTCTACATTTTCTTTACAAGCCTAGCTTAGTACGTTGGTATGTTGCCTTCCATGTATGTCTTCCTTGAAGACTTATAAAGTACCAATAGGCACAATGTCTATGGTACATCAACTAGTATCCAAACTTGTTGATATACATGGAATCCATTTCGGACTCATGACACTTTGTCATAATAGGGAGTCGATACCTTGTATCACTACCTCATACGTAGTCAGTTGGTATACCTTAAAAGATTAACATCTTTATGAGGTGAGATCAGAAACCCATACCCTAGGTTGTTTTCTGACTCTCTCCGATCTACGCGGTTCTTGTGTATTCGAAGATTAATGGTATAAATTCATCATTGATGAACTATATGTGTTCCATTAAGGATTTAGTGCCTCGAACAGTATTACTTCAATTTTCATCGAGTATCACCATCCTCCCACTGACCACTGCATATCGGTATTCCTCTTAGGAAAACCGCATGGTGAGCAACAATCATATTGTTCTCATATGAGATTTATAAGTACTATACTTATGGTTTCCTTTAGGATAACCAATTTGGCACTTATCCAATTTAGGTTTTAGTTTGGTATTATCCAAACATATGCCTAGCATCCCAAATGGTCAGGAATGAGAAACCCGGTTTCTTTCCTGTTCATATTTGATATGATATTTGTCAAACAAATTATTAATAGAACTTTATTCTAAATAAGTTATTGCACTGTTAAAACTTATCCGTTGAAGGAAATGGTAGCTCAGAGTGACTCATGATTAGCCTTATCATGTCTAACATGATTCGGTTAATCCGTTCGGACACACCGTCACTTTGACGTGTTCCGGGAGGAGTCCTCATTTGAAAGAATACTATACTCTTTCAAGTATATAAGAAACTTATTGCTTAAGTATTTTCCATTACGGTCTTACCGTGACGGTATAATACTATAGCCGATCTGTTTGTCTATTTCGTGTCGAAACTCTAAAAGTTTCTGATTTGTGTTCTTCAAAAGAAACACATAACCATAATGCGATGCCACATCCGTATAGGTCACGAAATATTCATATCTACATCTAGCCTAGCTAGACATGGGCCCACTTGCTTCATTATGAACTAGGGCTAATAGATCGGTGGCATTTACACTATTACCAAGTAAACAGTGTTTTAGGTACTTTACCTAACAAACTAGTTTCGTAGACTTTATTTGAATAGTCAAATCAGTCCTAGTACCCACTCTTCAAAAGTGCGGATATACGAGTCTTGTTTAATTCTGTCCTAGACAACAATGCCACAAATAAGTCTCTACTTGATCAAATCAATTTGAGCTATTTATTTGTCATTTTATATGTTTTGAGATTTTAATTATATTCAAAATATAAATTCTGTTATTCACATCTAATGTGTTTATCTCAGTATCATCTTTATATAATGAAACACTTAGTGTTCTAGAATATAAAGGTTTATCCACAATGGATTAAACACTGATATAGAGATAATGTCTCTAGTCAAACAAGTTACATTATAACAGTTCCTAATTTAAGTACACACCCAAAGGGTAGTTCCTAAACTTAGGTATCTACGGTCGAAACAGCGACTTTCGTCCCGTTCCGATTCGCAGAGCAATCTCAGCTTGAAGTCAGTATCCTGCTCAAAGCAGATCTGAACATCAATACATATATTTTATGTACCACACTAAGTATTTAAAATCTAATTTCAATACTAGTTGTGAACATAACTTTGACAAATATTTTTAAAGTCAGAGTCTTGCCCTTTCTTTAATTCCTTCGTGTCTGCCATATCCAAATGGTAGTCACTTTGGTATATGTCAATTATCCTTTTCAATATTTTAGGAACCTTAGGCCAAGCCTTGGTTTTTAGAATATCGAAACGATGTGCACCTCGTGCTACATGCCCAATTGCAAACTTTGACTTTATCTCCTCTAGAATAGTCAATTAATTCTCCAAGAATTATAAATTGCAATTTTAATACTTCTTAAATCTAAAATTAGATTTATGACAAGTATATTAAATTAAGCATTAAAGTCATCATCACATAAATCTTCCAAAGATTTATGCTCTACTTATTTTGCTTAATTTTGGGCGTAAGGTATAATAAGTTATTTTATCAAATAAAGTAACCTATTATTTATTCCCAATTTGAAAATTAAATCATTTAAAATATTTTAATCCCAGATTTATTTTAAATATCCAACTTTTCAATTTTATCTTGATTACAATAGTCCAACTATTTAATCAACGATTAGTGGTACTATATATATTATAATGATTATAATAGTCCAACTATATAATCAAATATAATCCAAATTAATTAACCTCAATTACATTGATTACTATAATCCAATTATAAAATCAACTGTAAACTGAAATTAATTAATTCAAATATATTGATTATATAATCCAATTATATATAATCAAGTATAATACAGTCCAACTGTTTGTTAAAACAACATTTAAATATTAGTCCAACTAACATTTAATATTACGACGAAATAATTTGAATGAGCGCGTATGGCGAGTAATTGAACGAATATTGCAAATTCAATTCTTGCCTCCCACTATTTTTCGTCGAGCCTCTAACCCTCTGTCGAGTACTCGGGAAACCGTGTTTCCTAGTGGGCTAGGATCCCGTTAAATATCACACAATCTTGACTTTGGCCAACAAATTGTATGATAATTAACTAGGTAGATCTCTAAGATCAATTGGATCCAATCCAATTCCTAGATCCAGTAGGTGGACATCCAAGTCCTAAACATATATCATATATATGCCTATATATCCAATATATACCCTAACCTATTTCCTCTGAATCAACTAGGCCTTGGCTTTGGCACAACAAACCTAGTGATCCCAGTCAAGCGTGGACCCATTGACCATGGAAGCTTCGTAATCAATGTCGTTGGACAAGAAGTGGTATTGACTTTGGCCAAAAACCACAACTTGGACAAGACACCAATATGGAACAAAGCCTCGTGATTCAAACACATCTTCGACAGACAAAGGGCTTGACTTTGGCCAACAACCCAATGCCGTCTCGGATCTTGAGTGAGAATCACTCAATGGAAGGAAAAACGCATGATATTTGATGAGGGCTTTTCGCGTGCAAATTGGCAACCAATTTATTATCTTTGTTAAGGTCTCATCATCATACACCCTTAAACATACATTCTAAACACATAATAAAGCGCATATGATAAAATAATAATGATATGCGGATGGATATTTTACACATTGATCCTAGATCAAATCTCTCACTTTCTCTCTCCCGCTAGCACAAAATTTTCTTCTACCCGTTACACTACACTTCTAAAGAAACCTCATTTACATTGAGGGGAATAGGTGAGAAGAGAATACTAAGAATATGAGGTGATAAGGCTGGACACGCAGGTCCAATTAATAAATCGAATTTATTACAACAATTTCTAAAATTGCCCCACCCATCTAATATCCATCCGATATACATTATTCATGCATCACAACCATGTATTCACTCAAGGATGTTATCAATCAATCTAATCCAATTAATTAATCTTGATAATTAGTGATCATCCAATGTTCAAACAACGATTTGATTTTGTTCTAGTCAAACTCGTTTTTGCGAATAAGTACTTAAAGTACGAATTCCCGAATTAAATTAAACTATACAATTAAATCCAATTCAATTTGTATTTAATTCTAATTCACTATTTAATTCCAAATTAAATAACATACTTTAATAATAAACCCTTTTCGACTTAAATTCCAAATTTAATCGCTACGGGTCTCAAAGCCCGATTAATATCCAATATTAATTTAATTAAAGTCTAATGGGCTTTTAATTAATTTCTTAAGGCGTGGTCTTTTGGTCAACTCGGGTCAAACCCGCAACCAAAGTCCAATCCGGGAGTTACCCCATAAGCCTATAAATTAATCTTGGCCCATTAGGCCCAATTAAACTTTAAAGGTCCATTAAGTCGCATTTGGGCTTTATGGATGCGGTTTTGGGCCCAATTGGATCCAACCAATTTTGCCTAAAACAAACTTTGTACAACAAAGCCCAATAAGCCCAATAACAACAATTCAAGCTCAATTTCCAAAATTAGCCCAATTAATTAAATTACACAAATCCAATTTCGCAATTTAATTACCTAAAGTGTATATCATGATTAATCACCCAAATTAACATTTCTAAAACATCAATTCATACAATTAATCATGCTCATTATCATCATCATATGTCCAACACATTTTGATTAAAATCAAACCCATTACATGCTTTTTAAGTCTCGGCCAAGGAGAGGATTTTATATCCGATTTGGTTTCAATCCAATTAATCCCACAATCGACATTAAATCAACATCTTAATTGATTCTAACTCATCCAATGAATTAAAAATCAAAATTCCAAGACTTTAGGGCTAAGTTACTATTCGGCCAACATAAGCATTTTGGGGAAATTTGTTCCAAACAATATTTAATCAAATTGATCCAACCAATCATCAATTAAAATACATTCAAGCATATTTTATCATCCAATTTCATAATTGCATGCTAAATCAATTTTACCCAATTTCAAGCTTTATGACATACTTGGCAATTTGGGGATTTTTCGTCCGATTCGAATTCAATCCAATTGATTCCGCAATCGACATCAAATCATATTCCCGAATGATTTCCAACACATCCAATTGTCAAAAATCAAAAATCCCAAGACATTAAATCATCATCAATTTTCGGCCAAGGTAGTAATTTGGGGAAAAAATGATCCAATCACAATTTGTTGAAATTGACCCAATCAATCTTCAATTCAAACACAATTAAGCATACAAATCCATCCAATTTAATTTATCATGCTCAAAATCAAGTTTGCCCAAATTTTAGCCCTAACTTTTTCATGCTTTTAACCTAAGCTCTTGATGCCATTGTTGGAGTTTCTATAGGTCCCAAGATCAAAACTCAAGCATGATACACAAGTGAATACAACGACGAAAGTTGCGGAATACTTACATCGATCGGTTGAGTGACGTGGAGGCCACGAAGATGCCAAAAACTGCTCACTGCCTCACTGCAATGTGCGCCCACTGCTGCAGATTTGGCTTCTGTTTTGTGCCATTTTCAACAAGAATTTGAAGCTCCAAGCTTCATCATTTGAATCCCGGCTCATGGGTAAGCTTCCCTATCACCTTCGCATTGATCCCGGAGTGTGCTAGCACTCTTGTATTGCCACAAAACACACTTGCTTCCCTCCATTTTGCTTCTTCCAATCGGCAGTTCACTGCCCTTTAGAAACCAGAAAATGGCGTGAGAGAGGAAGAGAATTTTGGCTCCAAAAATGAAACCAACGTGAGAGAGAGAGAGAGAGAGTTGTTAAAGTTAAAAAGTATTCATTGATTTCTAAAATCAATTTTCAACATATACCAAACATATTAAATTAATATATGTCACTCAAGCTTTTAAAAAGCTTTTCAACAACTCCCCTCAAGTCACATCACTCACATCACTCAATCAATCCAATCAATTGTCACATCACTCAAAGTGACATGATTTGACGCTTGATGCGACTAACGATTTGACGCTTGATTTGACGAGCCGCTCTCGAATTCGAAATGCGAATGCGCTCGTAAATAATCTCGGGCTCGGATTCGCTAATTCTAAATTAACGAATTTTCCGTCGCGTCGTAATTAAATGATTACGCCTAGCGAAATCACTATTCACGTCGCTAACGAATTAATTCAAAATTAATTCGCTCGCCCGAATTAAAATCTAATTTTAATTCTGCGTCGAAATCCAATTTCGTTTAATATATCAAATATATTAATTAATCGATTAATTCCAAATTAATCATTTTCTCTCTTTAAATTGATATTTTATCCCAGATAAAATATCTCTGTAATTAATCCAGATTAATTTTCTCTCCCATCTTATTAATCCTAGATTAATATAAGTGCGAGTCATACGTCATCGGTGAATCTTTGGGAAGCGACCCATGAGATCCCCGGATATGTTGGCAGTCAAATCGGTCGTCGGACTATCCGAACACGTAAGTACCAAGTACTACGTTTTACCGATTTACTAGACAAGGTTGGCTTCTAGCAAAGCACCAAGTCTTCCCAATTCTCCGGACATATTCTTATAAGAATATTTAAGATCTATATCAAGCGTAGTATACCAATTGTATTGTGTATATCGGCCCAGTATCGGATAGTCACGTGCTAGGGCTGGGGCTGGATAAGTGTCTGCCCCGTCCGAAGCACATGTCGGATGTCTGGTAACATAGTCTCTATAATCGGATATTCATGACCTGGTCACAATATCCCGATTGGTTGCGCAACACTCAAGAGCACTAGTACCGTATCCTGCGTGACATCATCTCCACTATGACTGAAGTGATACTTCCGTCTTGACATCACACCCAATACACTACGACTCTCTGATAAACCCAGAAGTGGTGTACGCATAACCGGTTAAAGCCCTGTACCACCAAGACCAAAGTCTATCGATTATCGTAAGTATTAGCGATGTAAGTCTCAGGTTAAGACTATACACACCTACCTTGATTTCGGCCTCCCATAGACACATAGTAATAATACCAATGGGATTCCGAGGGGTCTATCCAGAGCGAAGCTGTTTTCGGTACCATCGGTGAAACACGACCTCCTATCGCACTTGCATAAGTATCCGATACTTATATATATGAGAACTATGCCGTTGTGCCCTCACAACGCACACAAGTGCAATACTAGCCTATTCCGCATTATCGATGTCCAGTCTCGATAATACTCCGGCTATGGATATTTAATGATTAATCCTTCGGGGACTGATACTGTCTCATATCATTCTCAGTCCAGGAACTAATCACAGGGACCTCTCTTCATTTATATATCTATGGTGATCTAATCACAAATGATGAGAGTGCAATTTCCTTGTCACATAGTTAATTTGTACAACAAAACCATGATCTGTACAAATAGTGACGCTATGGGTCATATTATCCAACAGTCCCCATAAGTATTGGGTGGTCGGTTCTGTCAAAAATGCGTTTTGCGTCATTTTACGGAAAAACGTTTTCGTAAAAGTTTCATGACGTTTCTTATATATTTATGTCGCTATTTGATATCGAATAAATATGTTTAGGTGAAATATTAATAAATTATTCATATTAGATATTGAATAATTTATTTAGTAATTTTGAAAAGGTTTTAAAATTACGATTTCGCCCGAACAGCGCTTCTGCTGCGCCCTTCGGCCAAAACCCCAACACAGACAGCATCATCATACAAAAATCCCAAGGATTTGGTGTCACGATGCCAATTCCAGCGTCGTCACGCTGCAACAGAAGCCCATAAACATCAAAAATCATTATTCTACAAGCACAAGGACTCCAATAATTCTCTATAAATATAGAAACTTGTCTAAAACCCTAAGGAGAAGAAAAATACACAACTAAAGAGTTCAAACATATTTTAGAGAGATCCAAAGAGAAAGATTGAAGAGCGACAAGAGGAGACGAAGGCGGTGACGTCAGAGGATGAAGGGATTTGATTCCGGTTTTATCTTCTAGTTTCCTTCTTCAAACTCTAATGATGTCCATTATGTTCTTGACTATGGTTTCATTGTTTTTATCTTTGGTCATGAACTAAATCTATTATTCTAGAGGATGATGTAGTCAATGCTTGAACCTATATTTTATTTGTCAATTTAATTGTTATAAAGTTTTGATTCAGTTTATTTATATTCTTTTGTGTTTAATCCTTATAGTTTGTTGGCCACAAATTAAGTTGATGCATGTCTATAATCCATTTGAAGTCGTCAACAAAGAATCATATAGCGTAATGAATTGTTAATTACTAGATTTTATAGGGATATCGAAGTCTGTAATTGATAATATATTCACTCGGCACTCGGGAACAGGAGTTAGAATAATTTAGGGTTCTTGACTTCTAAACAATACAACTGAATAAGAATTGATTGGCATAGCAAATACATATGGGATAGTTAGGTGAAATCAGACTCTAGAATCTCTCTCATCTTGGTTTATCTTAATTTAACGTTTTGATATCTTGCATATTTAGTTTTTAGTTTTATATTTAGATTATTTTAAATTATTTCTAAATAAAGTTAGGTTTACTAATTATAGTACATAGTGATAGTTTGATTACAATCCATGTGGGTTCGACACTCTTTACTTATCTTTTACTAAAACTTGACACCGTATACTTGCGGTACGATAATCTCGCAACAAGTTTTTGGCGGCGTTGCCGGAGATTGTTAATCTAATTCATATTAATATTATTACCAAGTAACCTTGACTTTAATTTAGATTTTTTATTTTTATTTTTATTTTTTATTTTTTATATATTTTCTTTTGTGAAAGGAACATTGAAAAAGAAGTGATGTCAGTTGAAAATATAGAGAAAAACCCACGCCAGGTGGCAATCCGATATCACTTCAAACCGATCGTAGATGATAATTATTCTGGGATTGCGCTGTTAAGGTTGGTGCTCGGAGCGCCAATTTTCTTATGTATTTCCCTGTAAATACTTATGTAACATTTTATTATGAATAAAATAAACAATTTCTATTATATAACATCTCTTTATATATAGTAAAGACATAATTGACCTTAGAATGATTAGTTATGATACTGTTACAAAAGCGTCACAACTGACATTAAGTTGTATCATGACGTTGTCATTCTTAGACAGTTCCTGGTCAAGGTTTACACTACTTGGTCAGTAAAGTAAACCCGTTGAGACTAGTACATGTCGTATACTAGAATCTTGGATTCCAATGGTTTCTCAATGAACCATGAGTCTTGGAGACTCGTATAGACCTGTAAGTGTTTATAGCGGATAAACATTGAACGACTCATCAAAGATTCTTAATAGATGCTACACCAACGTCAATAAGAATCTTCTCGAGTTGAGTAGCATAGTGATTCTTTGACTTGAGATACCACTGTGGATATATGAGATATCCTTCACACTTAGATGTCAGTCACGTCACTGACCTATTTAGGTCAGACCTCCGCTTGTCCGTTGGGTGTGGACGGATCCTCAGGATATCATGTGTGTGTCAAGAAAGAATCTGTCAGCTCTGTGTACAGAGCATAGGTATTCAATATGGAATTAGCAATCTGTTAATTCCATGGGCCTGTGGTACACTGTAGAAGTGAGTTCTAAGTGTTATTAAGAGATTGCTAATAGAAACGTCGACGTGATTATGTCTATACAGATTTGACATTTATATCTATATCTCTAGAATAATTCGAATACCTGTGACGGAGGGATTGTACGTATGCAATGACCTCGACCTGTATGGTTCAGTGAGTTTATATGTGTTCGTCATAATTTATGGGTAGGTAGATTATAGACACGAAATTTGATTTCGTGACGGATATGACTGAACCTAGAGAGTCTCACTAATAAAATATACCCGTAGAGCACTAGGAAAAATTTTATGAATAATATTAATTATTTATAAATCGTTTAACGGTTAAACGAAAGATATATGCAAATGGACCTAATGGTCATTTCCAAGTTAATGTGTATTTTTATTTAATGAATGATTTTATTAAATAAACATTAATTAAATGTCAAATTGTGATATTTGACATATATAATTAATATATGTATTTGGATTATTTAAAGAAAATATAATACATATATTTAAAATATTTGTATTTAAATAATTATTTAATTGTTAAATAATTAAAGTAATTAAAAATATAAATATCTTATGTTATGATTAAGTTAGGAAATGGCTTAATATCATTGGTTACACTTGTTAATATTTATTTAATGTTGTAATGCACAACTTTAACAAGTTAACTAAAGTTTATTATATTGAAACAAAATTAAATATCTAAATATTTTTATTTCCCCAATTTCGACAAAGTGAAGGGAAGTATATATTATATTTTTTTCATTTTTCTTTCATTAGGTTAAGCCACCAAACATATTACAAAAGAAAGGTTGAGAGAAAGGTTTAAGTGTTAAAGAGAAAAAGTGAAGAAAACTTCCTTAACTAGAAAATTATTTCTATTGTTCTAAGCTACAACTTGTGTTGCTTGGAAGCTTTTTCTCTACTCTTTAGTTTGTAATTAAATGGTTGGAAGCTTATATGAAAGATGTTAGCATGTATGTAATTAAAGTAAGCTTATAAATGATTATTAAGCTTTTTTTGGGTCATTTGATGATCATGTTGCCATTCTAGAGTTATTAGGCTACTCATTGATGACCTATAAATTTTCTTGAGTTATTTCAAAGTGGTGATACTTGATTGGTGTGGTAGATACTTGATTGAAGTGTTGGATTTGTTTAATTTGAATTAATTTGGTTAATTTGATTAATTTGTAAATTTAGGGTTTATATCCTTTCCAAATTTGGGGCTTTTCATATATGTGTTGTATAATTATGTATATATGATGTATATTAAATTTGGTGTTGATTGGAAATCATCTAATGTTGTTTTGAACAAATTTGGACAAAATTACAAAATCTGAAAAATCTGGTCACCTCTCGGCAATTTCAAAAAAATTGGGAATTTTTGTTGCAACTTGTATTTTGATGTATTGGACATGTGTAAATCATTTTGGGAGTGATTTGAAATCACTTAAATTTATATTTGACAAATTAGGACTAAAATGATCAAAATGTAAAAGTTTGGGGTCTCACGACAATTTAGTTAAAATCTAATTTTTGGGTAAAAATTTCAGTTTTTAAGTATTGAGTAATTAGAATAAATAAATTTATTTTAATTGCCCAAGAAAAATTATTGAAATCGAAAAATTTTGATTTTCCACGTTTCGCTGCGTTTACCCAGATTTGCCCCATAAAACCCCAACAAAATGGTATCAGAGCGAGTCTGATTCTGAACACTTGATATGCTTATGCCTTTAAATTTATTGTTAAGTCTAATCTTTACTGTATGCATGCATGTGTTTATTTAATTTTATTAAATAAAGTAAAAGTATCTTTTGCGGAAAATACCTATTTATAAATAAGGTTTTATATTTAATATATATTTGATGCATGTTACTCGGTCCGTCTTGTCAATACAACTTATGGATAAATAATCTATGACTATATCCGAGAACGTTCCAAAGGTGTGAGGATATAGTCGATATGAATTTATCTGTACCAGATATATTTTGGATTTAGGTAAATTCAAGCGAAAGCGGAATCCTCAACGTGCCAGAACTGTCAGGGTTATGCAAGTATCTTGAATTTATCATTGACAAGTTTAACCTTGATAGGCCTCTTTGTGAACCTGAAAAAACCGTCACAACGAGAAACGATCAAGACTGGAACCCAGGAGTCATTGGTGAGTGATTGACAATGAGTTGTCTACCTAATGAATATACGTAAGCGAGAACGTACCAAAGCTGTGAGCTGAAATATATTCATGGGGTCCACTTTTCACTATTGTATTTAATTTGATTATTGTTTATTATGTATTCTGTTTGGGGATTACAATTTTTCATGAAATAGTGGGAGAGACATTTTTAGATTAACAATCCATGATCTATTTAATGCTTTTGATATTATATGAAACTGTTTTTTCTGCTAACCGTTTATTCGCTATCTATTTGATAGATCTGCGATAGCGGCACCTTCGAACAACCTCTTTACTCGTATGCCTGATACGAATAAGCTTAAGGAAATTGAGAAATTTGCAGACTGGGATATGGATTTGAGGATTGTCCTCGGATCCGAGAAGCTGGGATATATTTTGGAAGTCCATTACCCCTTGCTATATCAGAAGATGCATCGCCTGAAGAGATTGAGACTTTCTAGAAATGGAAAGATGATGATTTAAAGGGTTAAATCATTTATTCTCAGTTCTCTGTCTTCTGAACTGAAAAGGTAATATTTTGAGATGCATGATGCTAATAGCATGATGACACAACTTCGTGAATCGTTCATGAACCAAGAACATGTCGTGGTTCATATAGTAGCAATGGAACTGTTCTATTCTAAACTTGACAAGGGACAGACAATGAGCACGCATGTGCTTCATTTGATCGATTTGATAGAGAAATTGAGGCGCATTGATTTCCCTCTCAATGATACTCTAGGACAGAGTGTCATACTTGGTTCGCTCCTGGTGTTGTATCGCCAGTTTGCCATGTATTTCAACATGAACGGGTTTCACTGCACTTACCATGAGTTTCATAGGATGCATCTCACAATAGAGGAGGATTTAAAGAATGGAGTACCGACTCGCCTTCAGAAACCCACTTCACTTTTTGCTTCTTCCCACTCCAAGTTGAAGGGGAAGAAGACGAAAGGAAAGAAGAAAGGTTTCAATATTCCTCTGCAGGCTAAAGCTTATTATATTGAAACAAATTTAAATATCTAGATATTTTTATTTCCCTAATTTTCAAAAAAGTAAGGGGAAGTATATATTATTTTTGTTTCATTTTTATTTCATTAGGTTAAGCCACCAATTACAAAAGAAAGGTTGAGGGAGAAGTTTAAGTGTTAAAGAGAAAATGTGAAGAAAACTTCAATCTTGGTAAGTTTTTTCAACTTTTCCTTAACTAGAAAATTATTTCTATTGTTCTAAGCTACAACTTGTTTTGCTTGGAAGTTTTTTCTCTACTCTTTAGTTTGTAATTAAATGGTTGGAAGCTTGTATGAAAGATGTTAGCATGTATGTAATTAAAGTAAGCTTATAAATGATTATTAAGATTTCTTTTGGTCATTTGATGATCATGTTGTCATTCTAGAGTTATTAGGCCACTCATTGATGACCTAGAAATATTCTTGAGTTATTTCAAACTGATGAGACTTGATTGGTGTGGTAGAGACTTGATTGAAGTGTTGGATTTGTTTAATTTGGATTAATTTGGTTAATTTGATTAATTTATAAAATTAGGGTTTATACCATTTCCAAATTTTGGTATTTTCATATATGTGTTGTATAATTATGTATATATGGTATATATTAAATTTGGTGTTGATTGTATATCATCTAATGTTGTTTTGAACAAATTTGGACCAAATTGCAAAATCTGAAAAATCTGGGCACCTCTCGGCAATTTCAAGAAAATTGGAATTTTTGTTGCAACTTGTATTTTGATGTATTGGACATGTGTAAATCATTTTGGGAGTGATTTGAAATCACGTAAATTTGTATTTGACAAATTAGGACTAAAATGATCAAATTATAAAAGCTTAGTTCTCACAGCAATTTAGTTAAAATATGCTTTTTTGGTAAAAAATTTAGTTTTTAAGTATTGAGTAATTAGAATAAATAAGCTTATTTTAATTTCCCAAGAAAAATTATTGAAATCGGAAAATTTTGATTTTCCACGTTCCGTTGCTTTTACCCCGATTTGCCCCCTAAAACCCCAACATGCGCACCCGCCAATCAATGCCAATAACTTTAAGCTGAAACCTACATTGATCAACATGGTGCAAAAGAACCGGTTTGGGGGTTCAGCTGTAGAGGATCCCAATGTGCATTTAAGGATGTTCTTGGAGATGACGGATACCATAAAGATGAATGGCGTGACTAAATAGACCATCAGGCTACGCTTATTCACATTCTATTTAAGGACAAAGGGAGAGGGTTGGCTGCAATCAATACCGATGGGGATCATCATGACATGGCATGATATGGCTATAATATTTCTTGTGAGGTTATTTCCACCAGCTAAATCAGCCCAACTGGGAACAAAAATAAGCATATTTAAGCAGTTGGAGACTGAGAATCTGTATGAGGCATGAGAGCGCTTTAAAGATCTACTCAGGAGATGCCCATAATATAATTTCGAAGACTGGGTTCAGATTCAGTTATTCTACAATAGGTTGAAGGGTCCAAACATGACCATGGTCGATGCAACTGCTGGAGGAACCCTGTTTAAGAAATCTGATGAAGATGTCTATGCTCTGCTGAATGAGATGGCCATTAACAATTTCCAATGGCCAAGTGAACGCAATATTGTGCCTAAGATGACTGATATATACGAGGTAGATACTATTATTGCACTTACAGCTCAAGTGTCATCCCTCACGACTCATCTAGCAGCATTGACCAATCAACAGTGCCAACCATTCTAGTGAAGCTGCTGCTGCTAATAGAATGATCTTACCTGACAGAGGATATGAGCAAGTCCAATATGTGAACAATTGGAACTTCAAAAACTATAGAGGCAATCCTATGCCTAAATATTATCATCCGAACTTGTCATATGCTAACACAGAAAATGTCTTGTAACCTTCTTCTGGCTTCATCAATTAAATATCAGAGCAGAAACCTTCCCTAGAAGACATCATGAGCACGTTTGTTGCTAAAACTTCAAAGAGTTTGAGAAAAATGAGTTGAGGCTGAATAATATTGAAATGCACATGGGCGATATTGGAGCAACAATGAAGTCTTTAGAAATACAGATTGGGTAGATTGCTTCTTCCATGACTAATCAACAGAAATCAGTATTTCCTAAAAATACTGAGGTCAACCCTAAAGATCAGTGTCAAGCTATTACCCTTAGGAGCGAGAAAGAGATTAGAGATAGTCATAAGGACTTAGAGAGTAAAGACAAAGAAATGGCACTTCATGAGGAAACAATAATATAAGAAGAGAACAGTACAACAACTCATTCGTATAAGTCATCTCCCATCCCGAAGACACCTTTGCCATACTCTCAGCGCTTTCAAAAGAAGAAATTAGATGCTCAGTTTGCTAAATTTCTAGATATCTTCAAAAAGATCCATATCAACATCCTTTTCACAGATGTTTTGGAACATATGCCCAATTATGCGAAGTTTATGAAGGAGGTGATGTCCAAGAAGAGGAAGCTGACAGATTTTAAAATAGTAGCACTCTCATATGAGTGTAGTGCTGTTATACATAAGAAGCTTCCTCCAAAATTGAAAGATCATGGCAGCTTTACTATTTCATACACTATTGGGAATCGATATTTTGGTAAGGTACTATGCAATTTAGGTGCAAGTATCAATCGCATGCCCTTTATCCATGTACAAATAGTTGGGTATAGGTGCGGCGAAGCCAACCACTGTCACATTGTAACTAGCAGATAGTTCTTTCACCTACCCATGAGGAATAGTATAGGGCATGTTGGTTAAGGTGGATAAGTTCTATTTCCCTGCTGACTTTCTTGTTTTTGATATGGAGGAGGATCATGACGTCCCAATCATCCTTAGAAGATCTTTCTTGGTAACAGACAGAGCGATCATTGATGTGCATAAAGGTGAACTGAAAATGAGATTTCAAGATGAAGAAGTCACTTTTAGTGTTTTCAAAGCCATGCCAAGTCCTCAAGGTGATGAAGAATGTCACAGGTTTGACATTGTAGAGAAGTGAGTTGCAAGTGACAATGACTATGTGTTAGGTATGTCTCTATGTACTCAAGTCAACTTACATGGTGAACCCGTAGTTAAGCCAAACAAATAAGATTCTCCGCAGCCAGACTTGAAACCACTCCCAAAGCATCACAAAAAGGGGAAAATAAGAGTTATTGCTCACCTAAAGTTGATCACTGGGAAGCTCAAAAAGTGGTCGAGCCAATTTTGCTATATGTGTAGTCTAAAATTTCAACCATCAGTAGACGTTGGGGACAATCCATGGTTAAAATGCCACAGCCCGCCAAGCTGTATTTTTCATGTCATAACAACCAATGGATACCAAAGAAGAAAGCACATGAGACTACTCGGTGTGCTATGTTGAAGCCACTATGATCACTTGGGTGGCTACGTCTGGCTGAAGACGTTAAACTTAGCGCTAGCGGGGAGGCAACCCTTGCATTTGTTTATTTTTATTTTTATTTTTGCTCTAGCTTTATTTTATTGTGTATTATGTGGTTGTTTATTAGATTGCATTTATCTTTATGCAGGTATTAGTATAACTCATACAGTCCGAGCAACCAAATTCTAACCAGCATGAGCCTGATCAACTCCATGCCCGGTAGTGTTATTCCTCACTCTTGTCTCTTTATGTTTATCTTACATTGAGGATAATGCATGTTTTAAGTTTGGGGGTGTGTGCATGTAGTGATAGTTCCTGCTATTTCAAAAAATATTTATTTTTTATAAGTCCTACGTAGTAAAGAATAAGTCTAATGATGAGTTTTGTTTACTTTAGGATGAAATCTTAGAAACGATAAGTTCTCAATTGACTCTTATCTGATGCCTTGAGTAGGTGATCTAAGTTAGACTTGTAAGCACTTAACAATAGGTTTTTAGCAGTAATAACCTAGGTAGTTGACAAAGTAACTAGTTGAAGAAATTGATTGCCGATGAATGACTGTTTGCTTAGATGCCTATCTCGATTTGCTAGTGTTATGATGTAAGGTATTGTTAAAAACAACGAAAAAAAAATTTTAAAACGAAAAAGAAAAAGTTAAACCATCAATAACCGATAAGCGTAAAGCTACCCATGGGAGAGTGTTAGGACCATCATGAGGAGAAATACTACCTTAAAGGGTAGATGTGTTTAAAAAAAATGATGAAATGAAAAGGAAAAAAAAAAAATTGTATCATACTAAGCACAGAATAGGCAAATACATGGTGCTTTTGAGATATCTAGGTTGGTTTGACCCATCAGATCTCAAATTTTGAGACGAAATCATTGAGTTAGATTACTTAGAAGTCAAGATGTGACCGGACCTTTACACACACACACACACACTGTGAGTCTAGCTTAAATGATTTATTCAAGAATTTGGATTTTTGTTGTATTGACTACTTTGAAGGTTCTCTGATTTCATTGAAGGCATTTTTTGAGGACAATATTATGTGTAACTATCGAGACTATTTTGTTTTTATATTTTTGCATGACTGCATATGTGTGAATGACGTTTGTGGGTGTAGTCGTTGTAGGCCCTCACGAGACTATAACTCGCCCACTGGGGCAGGCTAAGGGTTTAAAGGCTTGTTTCATACGCTAAATACAATCGTGATCTCTACGAAAGTAGCCTACTTAATTTTGTTATTTTTGTTTGTTTATTTTTATTTTAGTTTTTATTTTGTCTTTTGCTTGTGACTAGCAAAATCTTAAGTTTTGGGGCGTTTAACAAGTGCGGTTTATACCCACTTATTCCTACATTCTTAGATTCCGTGTCATTTAATATATTTTATAGTTTGTTTTATGTATTATTGATAGGAAGCATTGGAACATGGATCTTGGAGCAAATGTACGTGTTTTGGGACCTTAGAGACGCATCGGAAGCACACGGGAAAGCAAATATATGCGAAAAATCACATCCTGAAAATTTGGCCTGGCGTCAGGATGCCTAGACAGTATCATTATACAAAAATCCCGAGGAATTGGCTTTGTGACACCGGATTTGGCGTCGTGACACTGCGACAGAAGCCAAAAAATATCAGAAATCATTATTCTACAAGCACAATGACTCCAAGACTTCCCTATAAATATAGAAACTCATCCAAAACCCTAAGGAGGAGAAAAATACACAACTAAAGAGTTCAAAACATATTTTAGAGAGTTCCAAAAAGGAAGATTGAATAGCGACAAGATGAGATGAATGCGGTGACATCCGAGGACGAAGGGATTCGATTCGGGTTTTATCTTCTAGTTTTCTTCTTCAAACTCTAATGATGTCCATTATATTCTTGACCATGCTTTCATTATTTTTATCTTTGGTCATGAACTAAATCTATTATTCTAGATGATGATGTAGTCAATGCTTGAACCTATGTGTTATTTGTCAATTTAATTGTTATAAAGTTTTGATTCAGTTTATTTATATTATTTTGTGTTTAATGATTCTAGTTTGTTGGCCACAAATTAAGATGATGCATGTTTAGAATCTATCCCTCGGGAGAGGGGATTTTGAATAGGATCTAAAGTAACCTATGAGATTTGTAGAGTTCGGGAGAATATATAATCTCTTTGAAGTCGTTAACAAATAATCATAGAGCGTCATGAATTGTTAATTACTAGATTTTTATAGGGATATCGAAGTCTGTAATTGATAATATATTCACTCGGCACTCGGGAAAGGGAGTTAGAATAACTTAGGGTTCTTGATTTATAAACAATGCAACTGAATAAGAATTGACTGGCATAGCAAATACATATAGGATAGTTAGGTGAAATCAGACTCTAGAATCTCTCTCATCTTGGTTTATCTTAATTTAACGTTTTGATATCTTGCTTATTTAGTTTTTAGTTTTAAATTTAGATTATTTTAAATTATTTCTAAATAAAGTTAGGTTTACTAATTATAGTACTTAGTGAGAGTTTGATTATAATCCATGTGGGTTCGACACTCTTTACTTATTGTTAACTAAAAGTTGACATCTTATACTTGCGGTATGATAATCTCGAAACATCGATTTTTCTTGAAATCTCTTTACTTATCTGAAAAGAAATCTCTTTCTGGAAAATTATTCTGGAAATCTTTTTTGAAAAATTATGTTTCTGGAAATCCGTTTATGAAAATATGTTTATGAAAAATCTACATCTGAACATCTGTATCTGAATATCTGGCGCATGGAGGCATTACCTATCGATGTCCCCCTATACGCAAAATCTGGCGCTTGGGGGTGTCCCTCTGTACGCAATATCTGGTGGTCTTGTGGCGTTACGTCTTGTCGTACCCCAAGCCACAAATTTGGAATTGGGATCTAGGGGTATCAATCATCACTAGTCATGAACTGTTTGTGCACATGATATCAATATCCGTTAATTCCATATATGAGTCAAGTTACATATTGAGGTGGGTTTTTCCCTCATGCCTCCAAAAATCATAAAGTTCATGCTCTTTATCTCAAACTTTCTAAAACCTTTTTCATTTATGAAATAACTGTAAATCATCTTGGCTAACGTCTTAAAACACTTAAAAGTAAGTCTCATGTCAAAGCAAATAAGTAAATGACAACTTGAAAAGAAAAAGTGTACACTCACGGACTTTGAAATCTGGCTGGCACTATTTTGCTTCATCGAAGAACTTGGGTTCCTACCAATAATCTATAATCGGTAAACTTGGTTAGAATATAAGTTGTGAATATGTTTCAGAA
This sequence comes from Zanthoxylum bungeanum, assembly GCA_019454045.1. Classification (NCBI taxonomy): domain Eukaryota; kingdom Viridiplantae; phylum Streptophyta; class Magnoliopsida; order Sapindales; family Rutaceae; genus Zanthoxylum; species Zanthoxylum bungeanum. The sequence continues at coordinate 403,330 of SKCR01015821.1, forward strand.
CTATACTAAGTTTCTCTATTCAACTAATCTATAACCACCATATGATGTATACTACTTGCGACATGTCATAATACATGTATAAGTGTCGATACAAAACCCTTAGGGTGGCCTCTAACATCCTAAGTTGAAACTGAAATATTATGAAATTATTTCTGCCTCACGTCAAGACGCTACGTCTTGTGTGTCACGACGCCCACGCAAACAGACCCAGGCAGAGAGCATGTTCTGCTTCGCGTCGTGACGCTCTTCTGATCAGACCCGAGACAGAGCCTCTGTTTGTTCCATGTCGCGACACTAGGTGCTGGGCATCGTGGCACCCACTCAAATAGAATCGAAGTATAGTGCTTCTGTTTGCTACGTGTCGCTACGCTGGGGGTCTAGCGTCATGACGCTAGCCCAATTTTAGGGCCTATCTTCAACTCTTCCAATAACCATGCTCAATGCAATCCCTACCATCACACTAACATATTTACATAGATAATTCTCTAAACTTCAATATCCATACACAAGGGCCAAACTCAATCCCCATCATCTTATATACTATTAAATCTCAAAGCATCATTCCCCAAAATGCATATACACACAATGGTTTCATTCATTCCTAATATCATCAAAACACTTCTTAAAATGCATGCTAGTGACACTTCCAATACCAATTAAAAAAATTCAAACCTTAGGGCATACATGGTGTGAATTTGGGGCTTTAATTCCTTTGCTCACAACTGAAAATTGAGAAGATAGAAAGATAAAGGAAACTTACCAAGCTTGAAATGAAGCTTGAATGGATCAAAATGACTTGAATAAATGAAGATGAGAAGAAAATTGGAATGAGAAGGCTTCCATAAGCCCTTCATATTTTTTTGTCTTTTGAAGATGAGGGAATAATGCTCTTTTATAGGCAAATGGGCTGATTTTTATTTTGAAATGGGTGGCTAGGATTGAGCCACGTCACTCCAAGTCTAGGTCATTCCCGAATTTTACTGTAGCAGTCATGAAGATCTCAATTTTTTTACTGTCCAATATGGAAGTTGTAGGTTTCGGTTTTAGCTTTCCGATGATATATATTTCATAAAAATTGAAGATCCTATGAAAAAGTTACAGCCCAAATACCACGGGCTATCCGGATTTAACCTTGGAATGAATTATGTATCGGAACTACAAAGAATTTATCGAATGTCCAAAAAGTCATTCTAAGAATGTAAACATGTTCGTACATGATTTATTTCATATATCATATGTCCCAAAATGTAATAGCCGTCAAGATTACCAGGGTGTTACAAGACTGCAAACATGACTAAAAACTGCAAAACATGGTCTTATAAACACGGCTAAAAACTGCTAACGAAAATTAAAATCTTAATCATGAACTGAAAACGTAAATATGAACGTAAACTATAAACATAAACTACAATTGTAAACATGATAATATGATTGCAAACTGTAAATTTGACTTGAAAATTATACGCATGATTCGTAAATCATATCGTGAACATGGAAATTATAAACATGGGCTGAAAACATATCACAAACTTATAACTGCACACATGACTATAAATTGGAAACATAAATTGTAATCATGAGCTGAAAACGTGTTCATGAACATAAACCATAACCATGACTGAAAACTACAACATAAATTTAAACTTGTAAACTGTGAACATAACTTGAAAATGTAAATATTAATTGAAAACATAATCATGACTGTAAACTAAAAAACTTAAGCTACAAACATTATTGTACATGAAAAACTTAAACTGTAATCCTAAGATGTATCTATAAATGTAAATTGTAAACATGGTCATGAAAATAATGACATGAACTGAAAATATAATAGTGATATGAAAATTATATACATGTCTTGAAAACTGAAACATGACTTGAAACCATAAACGCGACTTGAAACTCTAGTCTTAAACTGAAAATTATGATCATGACTGTAAAATGTTTGAAAACTGTAAATCATAAACTTACAACGTGACTGAAAATTGTAGCATGAGCCGAACCTAAATCATGCGCTGAGAATGTAAACATGAACAAACGTAATCGTAACTGTAAATCGAAAAACTTATACTGAAATCATGAATTGCAGACTGTAATGTGTAAATTTGCATTGAAAACTAAATCATAATTTGAAATCTCAAACGTGGAATAAAACGTAATTATAAGATGAAAACATAAGCGTCTGAATCCAAAACTTATACTTAAATCACATGTTGAAAAATAACTTGTCATGAAAATCTCATCATTATTGTAACCTGAGGCTTGAAACCTACTTAGCGGGACTCAACACCGCATAAGCAGGGGAACATAAACATGAACATGAATATGCCTAAGAGGGTCACTTAAAACCATTAAGCCTCTTGGTCTGAGCATACCCGGGGTAGTTATATATGAGCGGACCGCACTCTATTGGTAGATTGAAATACTTGTAAACTGTTTATTGAAAACTAAAATTGAAAATCATGGCAATCATTATCTGAAAATTATAAACTTGATAATTGAAAAGCATGATTTGTAAACTTGTAAACATAACACAAGGCAAACATGAGCTGAAAATTGTAAATATGAACATGATACATGGGAAACATGACTTTGAACTTGTAAACATGACACGCAAGCTGAAAACATAAACTGTAGACTTGAAACATGAAACATAATCTGTAAGCATGACTAATGGAAAACATCAACTGAAAACTACAAACATGACACGCGAAGAACATAAGTTGTATACATGTAAGCATGACGCATGGAAAACGTAAACTATAAATATGTAACCATGATGTCACATCCTAGAATTTCTGAGATACAATCGGCAAGGGATGGTGATACCATCTCCTTGAACCTTTACTTGAATATGCATGATGTTTCTTGAGTTACTATAACGTATATTGTACTTAATAGTATATAAACATATACACACACATACACACAACATGCATTACACATATGACTCCAATTGGCTTCTCGGCCTACCATGACGACCATACATATATGTGGACCTGTGAACATGTAACCATAGGACTGTAGTTGGTATCCACCTTCTTTGAACCTGAACGATTAGGAGCTAGGATCTAAGCCACTATAGGCTAGAACTGAACTTGCAACCAATTAGAATATGAGGGGTAAGTCATTGTACGTCCTAGTGAGTGAACGCTAAGAGTAAAAACAACAAAAATATTTTATTCTATAAAAAATTTGAGTTGTAATGAAACGTACATTGAACTTGAAAACATGATAAATTGAAATATATGTGAGTCATGAAAACATGTTTAAGAAGTCTGCTGTCATAGAATATCTCACTATTGTCGGCTTGAGGGCGTGTAACTTATCTAGCGAGACCTGACACCGCGTAGGCAGAGGAACATGAACATGAATGTGTGTGTGGCTAAAAAGGTTATTGAGATACCATTAGGCCTGCGAAGACATAAGCGAACCCGGGAAACTAAACATGAGAGGGCAGCGAGAAATGACGGTTTGAAAATATTTTCTACTTGCAAATACTTAAATCATGTAGTATCATATCAAAATATAAATATATATCTCGAAAGCATTTAAGCCACCATGAATTGAAAATGAATGAATACTTCTAAGATAATATAAACTGGAAATAATCATATATATACTAAATTTTTAAATATGAAAGCATGTTAAATAACTTTCTATAAATCTAATATTTGTATTCAAAACTTATATTATTTAAAAAAATGATAGCATTCACTCACATTGCTCGAAACGATTCCTACGGTTTAGGATGGCATGTGGAGATGGCTGAAGTCTCCTACATAGGATCTAAGGACATAGAATGAAATATGATTAGCGTTCTTGAGTACATGAAATTCTAATTGCATATGTGAATGATGAATGAACCTATGATGACGTGGACGCTTAGGACGTGTTTCTTCATTTCCTAAACTATTCGAAATGCTATTCTGCTGAGCTCTCAATGGTTCAGTCATATGTCGTGATATTACTAACGACTACTCTATGTTATTGATTGCCATCATCTAAGGCTATTGTAGGCATTGCATTTTACACATTAGCCCAATGATGAGTCTCGTATGGAGGCAACTACCTCTTTAGTCATGAAAGTCGCGGGAAACGGACGTTGGAAGGGTAAAGTTGGAAAATGGAATTTTTGTTGGATTTAACCTCGTTGTTTGGCTCTGGTTGTTTGTTGGACTTCCGTTTCAAAGCTTACCTTAGGCCCAAAACTCCTATAGACAACTTATCAAATCCAAACCAAACCCAAAATACCCAAGCCTACCTAAGAACCAAACCCACACGCCCATTGAGCCCCATTTACGCCCATATCCCCTCTAATTAGGCAAAAGCACATTTATCACATGCTAAAATCAAGACAAATCCTTTCCTAATTAGAAGAAATCAAATCAAATCCCTTTCCTAATCAAATCCAATCACAATCCTAAATTAGGAGATCTATTCCTTATGAGATACCAATTAGAATAAATGTCACTATCAATAGAAATCCTATTCCTAGTCGGAGAAGGAAAGTCTCCTCTCATTTGCCTATAAAAAGAGGCCCTCACCACCCATTCAAACCCTAGCTCACATACCTCTCTCACACACCTAAAGCACTCTCTTAAGCCTCCATTGCATGCCCAAGCATCCCATTGAAGCTCCCATTTCCGCACCTTTAAGATCAATTTCCCTCAATTGTCGCATTTTCCCCCCTTCATCAATACCCTTCACGCCCAAGCCTTAAAATTCTAGCCTCCATTGACGCATCTTAGCCACCATTCACAGCCCCAAAAACACACCAAAATAACACCTTTCACAGCCCCTCAAGTCGCACAAAAACCCCCTCCAATCACAGCCCCATTCAACGCCCAAACCAGTCTCAAAAACACCCTTCACTGCACCTTGAACTGCCGCAACTTAGCTCACTGTTCTGATCAGTTTTGGCAGTGAGATGAGCCTATAAAACAGTCCTAAAATCACCTATAAACCACCTCAAAAATATGCATAAATTTCCCCTAGAATACCTTAAGAAGCCGCAACCCCTAAGCCTTCCAAATCATCCAAAACAGTCCACTAAATACACAAAACAGTGACCTGAAAAACAGCAGTAAAACAGCAGCGAAACGGACCAAAAACAGCAGCTCGAACAGCAAAACAGCGAGGAAAGACGTTGAGTAGACAAATCGGAAAAGTATCGGATCAGTCACCCTTCCAACGGACGTGTGACGCCCTTTCTTGGGATGACAAAAAAGGTTAGACCTGAGGGCACTTTTTTTACTTATCTTCTTTATTTTTATTTTATTTATTTTGATATATAATTGCATGAGAGTCGTTTGAGGCATGATGTGATTGTTGGATGAGTGGGATATGTGTTCCCTTTTGTGGTATATCGGATGGAAACCCGGACGTAAATTCCATAGCCGATTCCGAATGGACGGTAGTATGGTCTGCACTCAGGATACAATGCCACGTACCACTTAAAATACACGTATCTCGTTTCATCCAAATTTTTATTTGAGCATGTTATAGTCTTTAGGTTATTCGTTTATTATTTAAAGCATGGTTTAATTTAGTTTGTTATTTATTTGTTAAAGCATATTTAGGTTGTTCCTTATGCATGTTATTAGTTTATGATGTGTTTGGGTAATGATTTGTACATGTTGATTTAATGGTTCAATATGCTCGTTGTGTTACATTGCGTGGAGTTATTTAGATGAAAGCATGTTAGATCTAAGTACCATTGAGCATGATTATTGAGTAGACTTGGTTGATTCATTGCACAAATTATATCATCACAAGTGACATAAGTAAGGGACAATTCCGAACCCAACGGTTTGAGGTCTTCCCTTGCGAGGGGTGAGTGCGGCCTTAAATCTTTGTCCCGATTCACACTGGGTGGCGACTCCATGTTATTTCGTACTTCCCAACTAGGCCGCGAGCCTAGAACAGCGTCGCCCAGATTCTGTTGTCTACAGCTATCACTACCACTATAATGTCATCACCAACAAAACTAAAATACAACATGCTTAAATATCTCCCAATACGTCCAAGGAGATCACAACACCACTCCACCAACAATAATTGAGGCTCAATAATTTATACCTAAAATCAAATCCACACCCCTTAATATATCATGCTTAACTTAACCAATCTTCAATCTTGCTAACTCCACCATATCAACATCTTTAACACTCAACCCACCACTTGTCATGTTGTCAAGACTTCATATTTTATTAACCCATGTGCTAAATTATATTATTCATCATCAAACATGCTCATTTAATAATCTAAAATCATAAACAAATCATGCTTATCATCTTTCTTAACCCATTGATTAACTATTTCAACTCTAAAATTTAACCCATCTTATAACTTGCTTAAGTCATGAAAATAATCTTCCTAAAACATGTGAATAGCTTGATTATTGATTCTATTATACATAAAATTTGCGGGTCATGTTAGGGTTCATGATTTTATATAGAGAGCTTAATTACCTATGGAAAAGAATGCAATAAGTAAGGATTAAAAGCTTACCTTGCTTGTTGGAACTTGGAAATTCATGAGAATATCACTACCTTGAGCTTGATTTTAGAGGAAATTGATTAAGATAATGATGAGGATGAAAAATAACATAGAGAATAAGAGAAAATTGTGTAAAGTAATGAGGGAAATGGGTTTTATAAAGAAGCCACAGACTGTCTCAAATTTTTTTTCCAATATTTTATCTGTTGTTACCGACATGCCGATATTGAGACTGATATGCCAGTGTCAATATCGATTTAATGACTGGTATCTGGTTCCAGAAAGCATGCCATGGTATAAAGGCACTGGTATGCTGGTTCCAGAGGCTGTACAGGGTTTTTGGCCACTGGTATGCCAGTTCTAGTGGCCATTTCAAAGTTCTCCAACCGCTGATATGCCAATATGTACACCAGTATACCGATTTCAGTGTCTAAACAATTGCAAAGCTGATTTCGAATGCTTGCGTACTTGAACTGGGGTCTCAGTCAACACACATAGAGACCCTACACGAGCAATATACATTGCATGCGTGAGCTATATGATTACGTTTGTCATGCTGCAAATATATAGGGTGTGACATTCTCCCCCTTTTAAATATGATTCATCCCCGAATCCCGTCTAAAGTCAAGTTCCTGCGTTTGTCTTGATCTGAAACCTCATGGAGATCAATTGTTTCTAAAATATACATAGATTCTTATGTTGCTTCCTAGCACTTGAGATACTATCGATCGACTTATATTGATTACACATTCTTGGTACCCCTGAACAAAACTTGTCCTTTAATCATGACTTGAAGGGTTCATAACATGACATATCCTGACTAATTCTTACCAGTTAGAGCTCTGACATATGAATATGTAATTTACATGAGGAAAACTTGTCCGACGTGGCTAGAAAGTGATAACTTGAGTTGATGATCATGATCCGGGAATGTTATTGGCAGATAACAGATCCCACTGCCACCTAAGCCACTGACTGAGATAGAGAAATTCTCGTTCTCTTGACTTCATAACTTTTTATCTTATCAAAAAGCAAGCATACATAACTAACGAGACTGTTTACTATATAGACAATAAGAAATCATACATAGACCGAGTACTATATACAATCATATACATGTTATACATCAAAAGAAACCAAAGCAGAAGCTACATTCTATATGAATGTAGATCTAACATGATGGACCGCTATGACTAGTGACTGCAGTACTGCTCATGTCCCTCATCCATGTCTCCAAAAGATGGATGTGGCTCACCAGCTAGACGATCCTGCAAAATTGGAGAGTGGGGGTGAGTCCAAAAGAACTCAGTGAGCAAAGCTATAAAACCAGAAAACAATTTCAGAATTATTGTGTCAAAAGCTCCTAACAAATAGCTATTTCTCAATTCATAAATCTAAAATCGCATCATTTTTTTCAAAACATTTATGAAAAATCATTTATAAGATCATCTGTCTGAAAATCTCTGAAGGTCTGTAAAAACTCTGATGCATGGGGGAGTTACGTCTCGTCGTCGCCCAAGCCACTAAACTAAAGTTGGGGGTGCTGATCCATGCTACCTTCCTGACTCGCTATCCCCCTAGTCCTGCTCAACAAGTGCACATGTGGTATTCATCAATTCCATAAGTTATACCTGAGGTGGGTTTTTCCCTCATGCCTCCAAAAATCATAAAATCATCCTTTGAAATCATTTTCATCATCAAAACATCCCAAGTCATTTGAAGTAAGTACTCCACTCACAGTGTTATGGTAAGTCTGGTGTGGTTCCTGGCGTAGGTGATCTCCGAGTGCCTTGACATCGATCTAATGTCAAGGAAATCATTAGTTCCTTTTCAATTGATAAGAAAGAAAATATAAAATATGATTGACGATTTATTCTAGTAACATGACGTAATGTCTGTATATACTTTTATACACGATCTTTAGGGTGCCCTCTAACTTCTTAGGGTAAGATTGAGATAGATAAAATTGTCCTTGGAAAACTTGGTCACGCGACATGACACTGACAGATGGGCATCACGACGCTCACACAAGTTGTTTAGGCAGAGAGCATCTGTTGGTTCTGTGTCACAACGCTAATCAATGTGTGTTGCAACTCCCACACGCATCGTGACATTAAGAGTTGAGTGTCACGACTCTCACAAAACAGAACCGAGGCAGTGAGTTTCCTCTGTTTTCGCGTCGCGATGCTGACCCATTGGCTTCGCGACACTCACATGAACCGAGCTAGGTATAAGGCATCCTTTAGTTATGCATCATGACGCAAGGTGCATAGAGTCTCGACGCTCGCCCATGCTCAGGGCCAAGCATCAATTCCCCATCTTCACTTCCAATTTTACAACACCACTCAAATTACATCAACCATAATTACTAAAAATATGTTAATCATCACCAATACACATTCTAACCTCACACAATATCAATTTCTCAAGTCCCCAACTTAGGTCAATTCCTAGGGATTTCATAATTGGGGTTTCAAAAAACATTACTGTCTTATTATAATAAACACATCAACCATAAGTCCCCAACATCCCTAGATCATCAAATCCTCAAAAACTTAACATTACAAATTTGGGTTAAGTTTCCTTACCTTAAGTTCAAATTATTTCTTAATAATTAGAACCTCTAAGCTTCATCTTCTCCTCCCTAGTCTTGATTTATGATGTTTGGCTTTTGTTTTTCTTTTGAATTTGCAACAAAATGAAGCTTCTCACCTCTTCTCTTCTTAAAACTTTCGGTCAAGGAAGAAAACAAGTGAAGACTTGTTTTTTCTTTCTCCAAATTTTTTCTCCCTTGTGAAATGTGTAGAAATATCTAGAGTTTAAGGGCTTAGATTTGAATTTGGGCTTACAAACTTGGGCTAAGTTTTCTTTAATTCTTAGGTTAAGCTTAAGTATTATAATTATTCCAATTGGGCCTTAATTTTTAAAGTGGGCTCTCTAAATCGTTTCTAAAACTTCCGCTAATGCTCGGGGAAATTTTTTTATCTAAGTCGCCAAGTTAATATTCTAGTTGTGTTATGAAATTTCATGTTGTTACAATTCTCCCTTAAAATGATTCGTCCTCAAATCAACACACTTAAAAGTATGGGGCGTACCTTCTTCCGTGAATAGCTGGGGGTATTGCTCCCTCATGGCTTCTTCTAGCTCCCATGTGGGTGTTACCAAACCACCTTGAGTGAGGGAATCCATCGAGATCGTAGCTTCCTTGTCTCTTTATCCATTATAGCTATTAGTTGTTCCAGGTAAGACAAATCTTGACTAACATCAACTTTCTGGGGCTCTAACACATGAGATTCATCATGCAACTATCTACGTAACATAGATACGTGAAACACATGATGTATCATATCCATGCTGGGTGGAAGTGCCAACTAATAAGCTTTCCCTCCAATTTTCCAAAGTGCACGAGAGGTAGCACTATGAGTAGGCCTGTGATCTGGACCCCCCTGAATCCGGCCCATATCTCGACGTGTGGTGGGAGGGGCTGACATCTAATGCTATCTACTTGGACCACCCTAATGCGACCTAACTTTTTCCTCGGATCTTGGCCTCTTTCAAGACTTCCTCTCTACCAGCCTCTCTCTGGCTCGCACCTCAAAACGAAGAGCAGCATCCAAAACCTAGGTATAAGTAGTGGTCTCCGTAAAATGGATGGACCTAGGCCGTAACTTATTTATACGATCTCCGATTTTTATGAATTTTATATCATCAAAAAGCTAAACCCGAGATCTACAACTTTTACGTTGGATATTTTTCCAAATTTGAATAAAAAATAAGTCAAAATCATGATTTCCATGGATGGTACAATGAAATTAGAGAATATACTATAATTGGGTGATGTGGCACAATCTCAACCACTCATTTCATCACAAAAAATAAAATCAGCCCTCTTCTTATAAACATGGGACTATTCATTCATCTCTTTTTCAAAAGCCAAAAATGTGAATGGCTTAAGGAAATCCCTCTCAAATTTCTTCATTCTCCAATGCCATTTTTGAAGATTGATATGAAGATCTCAAGCTTCATTCCTAGCATGGTAAGCTTCCTTTCTCTTTTTTATCTTCTCAATTTTCAATTTTGGGTAAAGAAGATAAAGCTCCAAATTCATACCTTGCATACCCTAGGGTTGGATTTTTTTTAATTGACATTGATAGTATTGCTAGTATGCATTTTGGAGGATATCATGATAGTTCTAGCGTGTAATAAGATTTGATGTGTATAAATGTGTTGGGGATTACACTTGGTGATTTAATGATACTATATAATATTTTGTGTCTGGGTTGTAGATATGAGATGAGTTTTGATCAATGTTGAAGTTTAGGGAAGTGCCTAAGTAAAGGTGTTAGTGTGATGGTTTGAATGGCTTTGGGCAGTGATAATGGAGAACTGGTATTGGCCCTGAAATCAGGCTAGCGTCGCAACGGCGAACATGTGAATGCCATCTACCTCAGGTCGATGTGTGTCGGAGTCACGCTGAACATATCATCTACCTTGGGTCGGTTATGTGTTTGCCTAAGGTCAATCGTGTGGAGGACTCGGATTGGTCATGTGGAGGACTCAGGTCGGTCGTGTGGAGGACTCGGGTCGGTCATGTGTGTGAGTCACATTGAACATGAAAATACCCTTTACCTCGAGTTGGCTGTGTGTTTGCCTTGGGTTGGTCGTGAGGAAGCCTCGGGTTTGATTATGTGAGTATCGCGAGGCCCAACACCCAGCATCGCGACGAGGAGGAAAAAGAAGCTCCTGTCATGGTCTGCTTGTATGGACGTTGCGACGCTTCCAACCCGGCATCGCGACACGTAACAGAAACAGTTTCATTTCATTTCAATTGCAACTTAGGAAGTTAGAGGCCACCCTAGGGGTTTCGTATCAGCACATAGACACGTATTATGTCATGTTACAAGCATAATTCATGACTGGTATACTAATTAAGTTCATCAATTATAGATCATCACATGAACCGCAACTTCATTCGGCAAAATAAAGTAATGCCAGCCAGATTCCAAATCTGTGAGTGGACCATTTTTCTCAAGTTATATTTACTTATATGTTTTTTTGAATTCAAAACTTACTTTTCCGCATATAGGGCGTTAGCCAAGTTTATTTCTAAATGTTTTATGAATAAGAATGTTTTGAGAAATATTTTAGAAGTGATGATTTTTTAAGCATGATTTTAATGATTTTGAAGGCATGGGGAAAAAGCCACCTCAGATGTAACTTGGTATAGAAATTGGAAATGACAGTTACTGGAATCGACGGATTCAGAACATGTGCACATGTAGAGCAGGACTAGGGAGACGGTGATATGTAACACCCCTAGATCCTCGATTTCAGGGCTAGGGTGATGGCGAGACGTAACGTCGCTAGACCCTAGATTCAGAGTTGAGATGATAGCATTGATCCACACATCTGGCTCTAGTTCAGTGGCTTGGGGGATGACGAGCCGTAACGCCCCAAGACCATTAGTTTAGGCGTATGGGGGGACGTCGAGATGTAACACCCTCATACGTCAGGTCTTTCAGAGACAGATTTTCAGAAATAAGGTTTTCAGAGATACGGTTTTCAGAAATGATGTTTTATGAAAGATATTTAGAAAGAAAAATTTTACGAAAAATGTTTTAGAAAGAACTTAGTTTTACATAAATACTCGGAGTTTTACAGACAAAAGATTTCCAGAATAGTTTTACAAAAAAAAAGTTATGTTTTCAGATAAGAAAGAGGCTTCAGAAAAGATTATTTTCTTAAGAGGATTTCGGTAAAGCATTTCAGTTTCAGTTTTAAAAATTATCCACTCACTAGGTAGTGCAAACGATCTAACCCCACCCCCCCACTCCCAGTTTTATGTTTTGCAGGTTTACCGGGAGGACGAGCTCGAGAGGATGGATACTGATGGCAGTCATCAGATAGAGAGTTCAGTCAGAGTAACAATAAAGGCATACATCAGATATTAGTATGGTATCAGTCATTGTATTGAGTAAAAGTGTCTATAAACTGAGTTGTAAATTGTATTGTTATTTAGTAAACAGTTATGAGCATTGAGTTGCATTCTATGTTGTTGAGATTACGCAATGGTCCATATACATGCGTTTAGATTTGAGATGAGTTAATAGTATTGATCATAGTCATGAATTCAAAGGCTCAGGGGGATAGGTCAGCCTATTCCCTGTCGGTAGCATCTCCCAGAGAGGGATGTTACAGATGGCGACTGGGTATGCGCAGTGGAATTTAAAATTTTTGGCTGCCATCCATAACCCCAATATCCTTTTGTTTTTATTATTCTACAGACCTAAAAATGTTTCTAATATTTTCATGGCATCAAACTCATAAATATGCACACAAACATACATCTAAACATGCAATATATCACATGAACTTAAAATAAAAGTTAAGAGAAGAGAACTTACAATAACTGAAAACTCTTCCACTCCACCCTCCAATCTACGAGTTATCCATAAACTCAATAAGCACTTCAATGTTCCAAAATTAGCCACCACTAAACAAGCACTTCAATGTTCCAAAATTAGCGACCCAATGTGTAGCCTCCAACGGTACACACACCAAAGCCAAACGACAATGACAAGGTCAATGCCTTGGATGCACTGGTATCTTGCCTTTTGTACTAGCCTAGGAAAGTACCTAAAATCGTTTAAATTCAGGGTTCCTCTTGTCAAAATATACTTGAGGCTTCACCAAAATTATGGCTTGCTCTTAGCACTAGAGATGCACACGAATAAACCTAATTTTTAGTGACTTTTGTTGTATTGATCTTGTTATATCTCTATTTGTAAAGCACCGTTAGGGTTTATATAGTACTCTCATGCTAAGATGTTGATTTAACTAAGCAATGTGGGATTGAGAACCACTTAATCTCAGCCATTGGATGTTAACATGATGATATAATATGTAGATTAAAATGGAGATTGGATTTAACATACAAAATTCAGATTCTGAAACAGCCCGATTTCGGTCGACTGTGTTGGACAATTATAACCCATAGTATCACTATTTGTACAGATCATGGTGTTGTTATACAAATTAACTATGTGACAAAGGAAATTGCACTCTTATCATTTGTGATTAGATCACCTAGATGTATAAATGATAGGAGGTCCTTATGATTTGTTCCTGGATTGAGAATGATATGAGACAGTATCAGTCCACGAAGAATAAATCATTAAATATCCCTAGTCAGAGCATTATCGAGATTGGACATCGATGAATACGTAAAAGACTAGTATTACACTTGTGCGCATTGTGAGGGCACAACGACATAGTTCTCATATATTTGGGTATAGGATACTCATGCAAGTGTAATAGGAGGTTGTGTTTGACCGATGGTACGGGAAACAGCTTTGCTCTGGATAGACCCCCTCGGAATTCCATTGGTAGTGTGACTATGTGTCTATGGAAGTCCGAAATCAGGGTAGGCGTATTTAGTCTTAAGTTGAGACTTGCACCGCTAATACTTGCGACAATCAATATACTTTAGTTGCGGTCGTCTAGGGCTTTAACAGGCTCTGTGTACGCCTATGCTGGGTATATTGAGAATCGTAGAGTGTTGGGTGTGATGTCAAGATGGAAGTGTCACTCCAGTCATATGAAATTGATGATCGCGTAGGGATACAGAACTGGTTCTCTAAAAAGGTTGCAACCGTCGGGATAATATGACTAGGTCATGATTATCTGATATTAAAGAGACTAGTTGCTCGTCATCCGATATATGCTTCGTACGGGGCAGACATTGTACCAGCCCCAGGCCTTGCATGTGATCATCCGATACTGGATCGAAATACGCAATACTACGTATACTACACCTGATATAGATCCTTTATTTTTGTAAGGATATTTCTAGAGAATTGGGTAGGCATGGTGCTTTACTAGATGCCAACCTTGTCTTGTAAATCGGTACAAATGTAGTACTAAGTACTCACGTGTTCGGATAGTCCGACGACCGAATTTATTGCCAACATATCTAGGGATCTCATGGGTCGCTTCCCGAAGATTCACCGATGATGTATGACTCGCACTTTTAATTAATCTGGGATTAATAAGATGAGAGAGAAAATTAATCTGGGATTAATTGCGGAGATATTTTATCTGGGATAAAATATCATTTAAAGAGAGAACGATTAATTTGGAATTAATCGATTAATTAATATATTCGATATATTAAACGAAATTGGATTTCGACGCGGAATTAAAATTAGATTTTAATTCGGGCGAACGAGTTAATTTAGAATTAATTCGTTAGCGACATGAATAATGATTTCGCTGGGTGTAATCATTTAATTGCGTCGCAACGCAAAATTCGTTAATTTGGAATTAGCAAACCCGAGCCCGAGATTGTTTGCGAGCGCATTCGCATTTCAAATTCGAGTGCGGCACGCAAGTCAAATCAAGCGTCAAATCGCTAGTCGCATCAAGCGTCAAATCACTTGTCACTTTGAGTGATGTGACTTGACAACTTGAGTGATGTGACTTGATATGTGTGGTTGGATAAGCTTGTACTTGTTTGACTTTTGAAATCAAATAAAGGTATATGTTAATTGATTTTAGAAATTAATTCAAAAATTACACAAAACCAATTCTCTCTCTTTCTTCTTCAATTTTCTCCCTCCTCTCACGCCCTTGGGGCTGGTTTTTCTTCTATTTTAGAAACAGCCACTGCCGAGTGACTTGAAGAAAATGGGAAGCAAAAGTTGTGATTTTGTGGCAAAATCGCTAGCGCTAGCACACTACAAAGTCATGCGAAGGTGATAGGGAAGTCCACCCATGAGCCGGGAATCAAATCACGAAGCTTGGAGCTTGATGATGTTGATCCACAAAGCCGATTCTTGGAGGAACCAGATGCTCACTGCCGTGAGCTGCTATGGGTAGAAAATGGAATTTTTGTTCGTCAAAGCGTCGCTCAACCGCTCGATGTGAGTATTCTGTAACTCCTCGTTTGTATTCGCACTTGATTCATGCTTGTTTATTGATCCTTGGGACCTTAGCAAACTCCAACAATGGTATCATGAGCAAGGAAAAGCATGAAAATGTTTAGGGCTTAAAATTTGGGTAAACTTGATTTTGAGCATGATTAATGAAATTGGATGAATTCGTATGATTAAATGTGTTTGAATTGAGGATTGATTGGATCAATTTGTTGAAATTGTATTTGAAACAAATTTCCCCAATTTTTTGGTGTTGGCCGAATATATGCCTTATTTTGTCTTGGTGATTTTTTGAGTTTTGATCATTGGATGTGTTGGAAATCATTCGGGATGTTGATTTAATGTCAATTGTGAAATTAATTGGATTGAATTCGAATCGGACATAAAATCCCCAATATTGCCGAGACATAAAGAAGCATGAATAGGTTTGATTTTTGATCAAAATGTGTTGGACACTAATTGATGTAATTGAGCATGATTAATTAGGCTAATTGATGTTTTAGAAATGTTAATTGGGTAATTAATTGTGTAATACACTTTGGTTAATTAAATATGAAATTTGGAATTTTTCGTGTTTAATTAATTGGGCCTTAAATTGGATTTGGGCTTGTAGTGTTGTAATTGGGCTTATTGGGCTTGGTTGTACTAAGTTGGGTTTAAGAAAAATTGGTTGGATCCAATTGGGCCCAAAACCGCTTTCATAAAGCCCAAATGCGACTTAATGGACCTTTAAAGTTTAATTGGGCCTAATGGGCCTAAATTGATTTCTGGGCTTATGGGGTAACTCCCGGATTGGACTTTGGTTATTGGGTTCGACTCGAGTTGATCAAAAGTCCACGCCTTAAGAAATTAATTAAAAGCCCATTGGACTTTAATTAAATTAACGTTGGACGTCAAAATCGGGCTTTAAGACCCGTAACGATTAAATTTGGAATTTAAGTCGTAAAAGGTTTATTATTAAAGTGTAATGTTTAATTTGGAATTAAATAGCGAATTAGAAATAAATACAAATTGAATTGGATTTAATTATGTAGTTTAATTTAATTCGAGAATTCGTACTTTGAGTACTTATTCGTAAAAACGAGTTTAACTCGAGCAAAATCAAATCGTTGTTTGAACATTGGATGGTCACTAATTATCAGATTAATTAATTTGATTAGATTGATTGATAACATGCTTGTGTGAATACATGGTTGCGATGCATGAATAATGTATATCGGATGGATATTAGATGGGTGGGGCAATTTTAGAAATTGTTGTAATAAATTTGATTTATTAAATTGGACCTGCGTGTCCAGCCTTATCACCTCCTTATTCTTTGTATTCTCTTCTCACCTATTCCCCTCAATGTAAATGAGGTTTCTTTAGAAGTGTAGTGTAAAGGGTAGAAGTAAATACATGTGCTAGCGGGAGAGAGAAATGGAGAGATTTGATCTAGGATCAATGTGTAAAGTATCCATCCGCATATCATTATTATTTTATTATACGTGCTTTATTATGTATTTAGAATGCATGTTTAAGGGTGTATGATGATGAGACCTTAACAAAGATAATAAATTGGTTGCCAATTTGCACTCGAAAAACCCTCGCAAAATATTAAGCGTCTTTCCTTCCATTGAGTGATTCTCACTCAAGATCCGAGACTGGCAATGTCTTGTTGGCCAAATTCAAGGCCTTTGTCCATCGAGGATGTTTTTGAATCACGAGAGCTTTATTCCATATTGGTGTCTTGTCTAAGTTGTGGTTTGTTGGCCAAAGTCAAGACCACTTCTTGTCCATCGACATTGATTACGAAGCTTTCCATGGTCAATGAGTCGCGTTTAACTGGGATCACTAAGTTTGTTATGCCAAAGCCAAGGCTTAGTTGATTCAGAGGAAAAAGGTTAGGTAATACATTGGATGTATTGGCATATATAAGATATATGTTTCGGACTTGGATGTCCCCCTACCGGATCTAGGAATTGGATTGGATCCAATCGATCTTAGAGATCTACCTAGTTAATTATCATACAATTTGTTGGCCAAAGTCAAGATTGTGTGATATTTAACGGGATCCTAGCTGTTGTGATATTTTTATATCGTACCGCAAGTGTACGGTGTCAAGTTTTAGTATAAATCGGTGAAAGAGTGTCGAACCCACAGAGATTGCGTTAACTCGCACTAAGTACTACAATTGATAATCCTAACTTTATTTAGAAAACAATTAATAAAGATTTTAATAATTAAATAAAATATACAAATATTTAGATAGGAGGAACTAATACGATAGAGATTCTGGATCCTGATTTCACCTAGCTGTCACCTATGTATTTGTTATGTCAATTAATCCTTGTTCAGTTATATTATTTATAAGTCAAGATCCTAAAATATCCACTCCCTCTCTCGAGTGCCGAGTGAAAATATTATCAACTATAGACTTCGATATCTCTATAAAAATCCAATAGTTAATAACTCATTACGATTTGTGATTCTATGTTAACGACTTCAAAGGACTACAGATTCTCTCGAACTCTATAAAACCCTAGGTTATATTCTCTAGATCTATTCAAAATCCCCTCTCTCGAGTGATAGATTCTAAACATTCATCATCTTCAATTGTGGCCAACAATTAAGAAGCATTAAACTCAAAAGAATATAAATAATTAATAAAACTTCATTACAAAATTGATAAACAAAAATACAAGGTTCAAGCATCAATTATATCATTCTCCAAAATTAAGGAGTAAATTCATGACAAAAGATAAAACAATAAATAATCAAGCCACGAATTTAATGGAAATCATTAGAGTCTTAAGAAAGAAATAAGAAGATAAAACCCGAATTGAATCTCTTCCTCTCCGGATATTACAGCCTTTGTCTCCTCTTGTCGCTCTTCAATCCTCTCCTTGGATCTCTAAAAATATGTGTTCTGTGTTTTGTGCTCTGTATTAGCCTCCTCCTTGAATGTTGGATGTAATGTTATATTTATAGTTGAGGCAGGGAGTCTTTGGGTAGCATTAGGATTATTGAAAACCCTAAAATCAATTTCCTGATACGCGTGAAACTCTTCTCCCGCAGCGCCGCGGCGCCAAATTGTCGGGAAATTGTATGGGTGAGGAGGCGCCGCGGCGCCTTTGTTTAATTAATGAATGGGCGCCGCGGCGCCCATTGTTGCTTAATGAATGGGCGCCGCGGCGCCCATTGCTTTGATGAATGGCGCCGTGGCGCCATTCTCCCTGGAACTTGTATGGGATTTTGGCGCCTCGGCGCCATTCTTCCCTGCTCGTCCTGTGTCTTCCCGAAAGTTCCCAAAACACGTGCAATTATTCCCCGATCCATATATTAATGCTCCTATAAATAAAACATAAAATAAATTATAAATCATATTAAATATCTCGAATTATAACAAAATAATAAGCTGAGAATGCCATAATAAGTGGGTATAAACCACACTTATCAAACACCCCCAAACTTAAGGTTTTGCTAGTCCCGAGCAAAAGATAAAATAAAAAACTAAATTCAAATAAACAAATAAAAATTACTAAATTAATTAAGCCACTTTCGTAGGGATCACGATTGCATTTAGCGTATGCAAAAAGCCTTTAAACCCCTAGGCGGCCCTAGTGGACGAGTTATAGTCTCGTGAGGGCTTACAGTGACGACACCCACAAACGTCATTCACACACAATCATGCAAAAATAAAAAATAACAAAACATAGTCCCGATAGTTGCACATAAAATTTATCCTCAAAGAAAGCTTATAAATGAAATCAAAGAATCTTCAAAGTACGCAATTGCAACTCGAATCCAAATTCTCGAATAAATTATCTAAGCTAGACTCACGGTGTGTGTGTGTAAAGGTTCATTCACAGCTCGACTCATGAGTAAGCCAACTTAATGATTTCGTTTAGAAATTAGAATCGATGGGTCAAACCAACCTAGATATCTCAATTATGCTATGTAATTGCTTTTTGTGCTCAGTATGGTATATTTTATGATTTTTCTTTTATTTTCTTGTCTCTTTTTTTCTTTTCTCATTTTTGCATTTTTTTTTTTTTTCAACTCACCTACCCTTTAAGGTAGCATTTCTCCTCATGGTGGTCCTAATACTCGCCCATGGGTAGCTTCACGCTTATCGGTTATAGGTGGTTTATTTTCTTTCTTTAGAGACATTTTTCTTTTTCTTTTTTAGCTATACCATACTTCATAACACTAGCAAATCAAGATAGATATCTAAGCAAACGGTCATTCATCGACATGCAATTTTGTCAACTAGTCACATTGTCAACTACTTAAGTTTTACTGCTAAAAACCTATTTTTAAGTGCTTACGAGTCTAACATAGATCAATTATTCAAGGCATCAGATAAAAGTAAATCGGGCACTTATCGTTTCTAAAATTTCATCCATAAACAAACAATATTCATCATAGGATTTATGCTTGACTATCAAAGACTAAAACAAATTTTTTTTTTTTTTCAATAAATTTAAACAACTAAATAGCAAGTAAACAACATGCACACACCCCCAAACTTAAAATTTGCATTGTCCTCAATGTAAGATAAATATCAAGAGCAAGAGTGAGGAACAACACTACCGTGCATGGAGTTGATCAGACTCTTCCTGGTTGGAATTTGGTTGCGCGGGCGTTGTGTGTCTCGTACTACCTGCATAAATAACATCCAAATATATAAATAGCACACAATAAAATAAAATAAAAAGTAAAGAAAATAATAATAAAAGAAATGCAAGGGTTGCCTCCCCGCTAGCGCTAAGTTTAACGTCTTCAGCCAGACGCAACCACCCAAATGGTTATGGTGGCTTAAAAGTAGTGAACCGGGTAATCTCATCTGTTTTCTTCTTTGGTATCCACCGGTTCTTATGACATGAAAAAGATAGCTTGGCAGGCTGTGGTGATTTATCCATAGATGGTCCCCCAGGATATGTAGATTTCCCTTCAATTGGAAATTCTGGACTGCACATTCGGCAAAATTGGCTCGGTTTTCTTTTTAATCTTCCAGGAATTATCTCTAAGTTAGAACTGGCCTTTCTTTTCCTCTTTTTACGACCCTTTGGGAGTGGTTTCAAGTTTAGCTGCAGAGAATTTTCCTTTATGCATGGCTGCATTATGCTCATAGGCTGTTGAAATACTGATTCACCCTGTCTGGTTTCAACTCCCTTTTCTATTGTATCTATCATGTGACAGTCTGCATCACCTTGAGAACTCGGCATGGCTCTGAAAACACTGAAGGTGATTTCTTCATATTGACCTCTCATTATCAATTCACCTTTGTTCTCTTCTTCTGTTACTGTTTCCTCCTGAAATACCATTTCATTTTCTTTACTGCCTAAGTCCTGAGAGGTGTCTTTAAACTCTTTTCTGCTCCTACAGGTTCTATTTTGACATTGCTCATTGGGGTTGACTTCAGTGTCACTCGGAAAATCCCATGTCTGTTGATTGGCCATGGAAGAAGCAAGCAACTCAATTTTTGCTTCTAAAGATTTCATATTTGCCTCTATATTGCCCATTCGTGTTTCGATATTATCCAGCATTGACTCATTCTTCTCAAACCTCTCTGAAGCTGTAGCTAC
Organism: Zanthoxylum bungeanum; assembly: GCA_019454045.1. NCBI lineage: Eukaryota > Viridiplantae > Streptophyta > Magnoliopsida > Sapindales > Rutaceae > Zanthoxylum > Zanthoxylum bungeanum. The sequence continues at coordinate 424,334 of SKCR01015821.1, forward strand.
AAACGTGATCATGAGGTCTTCTAAGGAAGGTTTCTGCTCAACTTTTGGATAATTGAAGCCATGAGGAGGTTGCAAAATGTTCTCCATATCAGCATATGAAAAATTCGGATGATAATAATTAAGCATATGACTGCCTCTACAGTTGTTGAAGTTCCGATTGTTCACATACTGCACTTGTTCAAATCCTGCTCCTCTGTTGGATAAAAACATTCCATTAGCAGAAACAGCTTCAATAGACGGTTGGCTCATTTGATTTGTCAATAATTCTAGATGAGTCGTGAAGGACGATACTTCAGCTATCAGTGCACTAACAGGATCTGCCATTGGTTCTTTTCAAACTCACCTCGTAAGAAAAAAAATATAAAACAGCAAAATAAAATAAAAATAAAAATAAAAATAAAACTTAAGACAAAAATAAAGGAAATAAAGAAAATAAAATAAAAATAAAAATAAAAATAAAATTCTAAATTAAAGCTAAGATTACTTGGTAGTAGTATTAATATGAATTAAACAAACAATCCCCGGCAACGGCGCCAAAAACTTGTTGTGATATTTTTATATCGTACCGCAAGTGTACGGTGTCAAGTTTTAGTATAAATCGGTGAAAGAGTGTCGAACCCACAGAGATTGCGTTAACTCGCACTAAGTACTACAATTGATAATCCTAACTTTATTTAGAAAACAATTAATAAAGATTTTAATAATTAAATAAAATATACAAATATTTAGATAGGAGGAACTAATACGATAGAGATTCTGGATCCTGATTTCACCTAGCTGTCACCTATGTATTTGTTATGTCAATTAATCCTTGTTCAGTTATATTATTTATAAGTCAAGATCCTAAAATATCCACTCCCTCTCTCGAGTGCCGAGTGAAAATATTATCAACTATAGACTTCGATATCTCTATAAAAATCCAATAGTTAATAACTCATTACGATTTGTGATTCTATGTTAACGACTTCAAAGGACTACAGATTCTCTCGAACTCTATAAAACCCTAGGTTATATTCTCTAGATCTATTCAAAATCCCCTCTCTCGAGTGATAGATTCTAAACATTCATCATCTTCAATTGTGGCCAACAATTAAGAAGCATTAAACTCAAAAGAATATAAATAATTAATAAAACTTCATTACAAAATTGATAAACAAAAATACAAGGTTCAAGCATCAATTATATCATTCTCCAAAATTAAGGAGTAAATTCATGACAAAAGATAAAACAATAAATAATCAAGCCACGAATTTAATGGAAATCATTAGAGTCTTAAGAAAGAAATAAGAAGATAAAACCCGAATTGAATCTCTTCCTCTCCGGATATTACAGCCTTTGTCTCCTCTTGTCGCTCTTCAATCCTCTCCTTGGATCTCTAAAAATATGTGTTCTGTGTTTTGTGCTCTGTATTAGCCTCCTCCTTGAATGTTGGATGTAATGTTATATTTATAGTTGAGGCAGGGAGTCTTTGGGTAGCATTAGGATTATTGAAAACCCTAAAATCAATTTCCTGATACGCGTGAAACTCTTCTCCCGCAGCGCCGCGGCGCCAAATTGTCGGGAAATGTGTATGGGTGAGGAGGCGCCGCGGCGCCTTTGTTTAATTAATGAATGGGCGCCGCGGCGCCCATTGTTGCTTAATGAATGGGCGCCGCGGCGCCCATTGCTTTGATGAATGGCGCCGTGGCGCCATTCTCCCTGGAACTTGTATGGGATTTTGGCGCCTCGGCGCCATTCTTCCCTGCTCGTCCTGTGTCTTCCCGAAAGTTCCCAAAACACGTGCAATTATTCCCCGATCCATATATTAATGCTCCTATAAATAAAACATAAAATAAATTATAAATCATATTAAATATCTCGAATTATAACAAAATAATAAGCTGAGAATGCCATAATAAGTGGGTATAAACCACACTTATCACTAGCCCACTAGGAAACACGGTTTCCCGAGTACTCGACAGAGAGTTAGAGGCTCGCCGAAAAATAGTGGGAGGCAAGAATTGAATTTGCAATATCCGTTTAATTACTTGCCATACGCGCTCAAATCAAATATCATTTGTCATATTAATTAAATGTTAGTTGGACTAATATTTAAATGTTGTTTTTTAATAAATAGTTGGACTATATTCAAACTATTCATTTATAGATGATTTTATAATTAGATTATAGTAATCAATATAATTGATTTTAATCTATTAAATTATAGTTGATTAAATAGTTGGACTATTGTAATCATTATAATAAATAGTACCTAAATCGTTGATTAAATAGTTGGACTATTAAAATCAAGATATAATTGAAAGATTGACATTTAATACATAATCCTGAGGAAAATATATTTAAATGGTTTAATTTTCAAAATTGGGAATAAATTTCAGGATGGTCCTGGAAAAAAAAATAAGTTACTTTATTTGATAAAATAACATATTAGGCCTAAGCCCGGAGTTAAGCAAATAGTAGAGCATAATCTTTGGAAGATTTATGTAATGATAACTTAAGTGCTTAATCAATTAAGCTTGTCGCAGTAGACTCCTTAATTTATGAATCAGAACTAAGGATTAGATCCTTAAAGTATGATAAAGAAATTGAAGGATCTTCATAAATCTATACTTAGATTTTAGAAGTACTAAATTGTAATAATAACTCTTGGAGAGTTAATGACTATTCTCAATGAGATAAAGTCAAACTTTGCAATTAGGCAAGTAGCGCAAGGCGCACCTTACTTCGATATTCTAGAAACCCGAGGCTTGGCCAAAGGCTACTGGAATATGAAAAGGGCAAAGGCAAAATCATTATAATCTTTTAGAAAGATAAAGGACATATCCCAAAATGTCTGCCTAAATTGTGGCAAACGGGATCGCGGAAGCGTGACTGCCATTTGGACAAAGCAGACACGAAGGAATTGAAGAACGAGCAAGGCTCTGACTTCAAATATGTTTGTCATAAATATGTTCGCTACTAGTATTAAAATTGGATTTTAGATACTTAGTGTGATATAAATATATATTGATGTTCAGAATCTGCTATGAGCAGGATAATGACATCAATTGAGATTCATCTGCGAATTAGAAACGGGACGAAAGTCATTGTTTTAACCGTAGATACCTAAGTTTGGGAACTACCTTCGGGTGTGTACTTAAATTAGGAAACTGTTATAATGTAACTAGTTTGACTAGAAACATTGTCTCTGTATCAGTGTATAATCCGTTGCGGATATACCTTTATATTCTAGAACACTAAAGTGTTTTATTATATAAAGATGATATTGAGATAAACGCATTAGATGTAAATAACAGCATTTATATTTTGAATATAAATAAAATCTCAAACGTATAAAATGACAAACAAATAGCTCAAACTGATTTGATCAGATGAAACTTTTGTGGCATTGTTGTCTGGGACGCAATTTAAACAAGACTCGTATATCCACACTTTTGAAGAGTGGGTACAATGACTAATTTTATTCTAATCAAATAAAGTCTACGAATCTAGTTTATTGAGCAAAGTGCCTAAAACACTATTTACTTGGTAAAAGTGCAAATGCCACTGATCCGTTAACCCTAGTTCATAGTGAAGCAAGTGGGCCCATGTCTAGCTAGGCTAGAGGTGGATATGAATATTTCGTGACCTTTACGGATGTGGCATCGCGTTGTGGTTATGTGTTTCTTTTGAAGAACACAAATCGGAAACTTTTATAGTTTCGACACGAAATAGACAAACAGGTCGGCTAAAGTATTAAACCGTCGCGGTAAGACCGTAATGGAAAATACTTAAGCAATAAGTTTCTTATATACTTGAAAGAGTATAGTATTCTTTCAATGAGGACTCCTCCAGGAACACGTCAGTTTGATGGTGTGTCCGAACGGATAAACCAAATTTTGTTGGACATGATAAGGTTAATCATGAGTCGCTCTGAGCTACCATTTCCTTCAACGGATACACATAAACAGTGCAAAACTTATTTTGAATAAGGTTCCATAAAATCTGTTTGACATACTTCATATTAGATATGAACAGGAATGAAACTAGGTTTCTCATTCCTGAATATTTGGGTATGCTTGGCATATGTTTGGATGATACCAAACCAGAACCCAAATTGGATAAATGTCTGATGTAGGTTATCATAGGGATACCATAAGTATAGTACTTATACAACTCACAAGAGAACAATTAGATTGTTGCTCGCCATGTGGTTTTCCTAAGAGGAATACCGATATGCAGTGGTAAGTGGGAGAATAGTAAAACTCGATGAAAATCGGAGTAATACTATTCAAGGCACCGAATCTTAATGGAACATAAATAGTTCATCAAGGATGGAACTATTACCATAATCTTCGAATACACAAGAAACGCGTAAGTCGGAGAGAGTTAGAAAACAACCTAGGGTATGGGTTTCTGATCTCACCTCATAAAGATGTCAATATTATTGAGGAATACCAACTGACTACGTATGAGGAAGTGATACAAGGCATCGACTCCCAATTATGGAAAAGTGTCATGAGTCCGAAATGGATTCCATGTATATCAACAAGTTTGGATACTAGTTGATGTACCGCAAGGCATGGTGCCTATTGGTACTATAAGTCTTCAAGCAATACATACATGGAAGACAACATACCAATGTGCTAAGCTAGGCTTGTAGCGGAAAGGTATCGTTATCAATATTATGTTGATTTCGATTCAACCTTTTAACTGTTGCCATGGTAAATCCATTTGGATAATGCTTGCTAAAGCTGCGTGTTTCATTTATGAAATATGACAGCTTTACGGGAAAATCGCTTTCCTGAAAAGGAAACCTTCCGGAGGACGTTTAAAACATCCTGTCGATTTTGTCGTACCAAAACTAGCAAACAAGGTTTGTAGGTTATTCGATCCATGTTTGGATTGAAGCAAGCATAGGTTCTTGGAATTATCGTTTTGATGTAATCATAATGGAGTATGATTTAATTCAAAACCAAATGATTCTTGTGTATATAAGAGGGTTAGTTGGAGCGCACTGACTGTGGCTGTCCTATAAAATAATGCTAATATGTCATTTCTTGGAAATGATATTCCCATAATATCTATCGGCGAAAGCTGGGCTTTCATAAATACTCTCCAAGAACTCGTACATTGAAAAATGTACGTGACCTGGTGTCTCATACGCTTTGAGCATATGGATTCACAAACAGGCCAATCCAAGTGATAGTCACTGGATTGATATTAAGAACATCCGTTAGTATCTTAGAGAACTAAGGATGCTGTCTTAGTCTATGGAGAATGAGAACTTGAAGTGACTGGGATCACTGTAGCAAGTTTCCTAACTGATAAAGACGACTGAAAGTCGCAAACGGTACTATACAGTTTGAATAACGGAACAATGAGCTGGAAATCTTCCAAGCAAGATATTGTTACCGAATAAACAATAAATTCGGGTTATTGCTGGAGCTGAGGCGGCAATAGAAGCCTTTTGAGTCGATAAAGAAAATCTAATTAGATTAGATATAGTTTTGTTAGTAGCTAAGCTAGGCGTCAACACAGGCTAAAGAATTAATGGTCTCATCAACGATCCAAATATATACTTCGATATTCATCTGATTCGTTCGGATCATACATCATGGCAATGTGATGATCGAATAAATCGCGTCAGACGATAATCATGCAAATCCGCTGACGAAAGTATTTTCTCAACAATTTGAGCCAACCGTACATAGTTCGGGTGTAAGACACTCGAGTGATTGGCTATAGGCCAAGTGGGAGATTGTTGGACAATTATGACCCATAGCGTCACTATTTGTACAGATCATGGTGTTGTTGTACAAATTAACTATGTGACAAGGAGATTGCACTCTTATAATTTGTGATTAGATCACCTAGATGTATAAATGATAGGAGGTCCTTATGATTAGTTCCTGGATTTAGATGATATGAGACAGTATCAGTCCACGAAGGATTAATCATTAAATATCCCTAGTCGTAGTATTATCAAGACTGGACATCGATAATACGGAATAGACTAGTATTAAACTTGTGCGTGTTATGTGAGATCATAACGACATAGTTCTCATATATTTGGGTATAGGATACTCATGCAAGTTCAATAGGAGGTTGTGTTTTACCGATGGTATGGAAAATAGCTTCGCTCTAGATAGACCCATCGGAATTCCATTGGTAGTATGACTATGTGTCTATGGAAGTCCGAAATCAGGGTAGGTGTATTTGGTCTTAAGCTGAGACTTGCACCGCTAATACTTGCGACAATCAATATACTTTGGTTGTTGTCGTCCAGGGCTTTAACATGCTCTGTGTACGCCTATGCTGGGTATATTGAGAATCGTAGAGTGTTGGGTGTGATGTCAAGACGGAAGTGTCACTCCAGTCATATGGAGTTGATGATCGCGTAGAGATACATAACTGGTTCTCTAAAAAGGTTGCAACCGTCGGGATAATATGACTTGGTCATGATTATCTGATATTAAAGAGACTAGTTGCTCGTCATCCGATATATGCTTCGTACGGGGCAGACACTGTACCAGCCTCAGGCCTTGCATGTGATCATCCGATATTAGATCGAAATACGCAATACTACGTATACTACGCCTGATATAGATCCTTTATTCCTGTAAGGATATTTCTGGAGAATTGGGTAGGCATGGTGCTTTGCTAGAAGCCAACCTTGTCTTGTAAATCGGTACAAACGTAGTACTAGGTACTCACGTGTTCGGATAGTCCGACGACCGAATTTCCTGCCAACATTTCCAGGGATCTCATGTGTCGCTTCCCGAAGATTCACCGATGACGTATGACTCTCACTTTTAATTAATCTAGGATTAATAAGATGAGAGAGAAAATTAATCTGGGATTAATTGCGGAGATATTTTATCTGGGATAAAATATCATTTAAAGAGAGAACGATTAATTTGGAATTAATCGATTAATTAATATATTCGATATATTAAACGAAATTGGATTTCGACGCGGAATTAAAATTGGATTTTAATTCAGGCGAACGAGTTAATTTAGAATTAATTCGTTAGCGACGTGAATAGTGATTTCGCTGGGCGTAATCATTTAATTGCGTCACAACGGAAAATTCGTTAATTTGGAATTAGCGAACCCGAGCCCGAGATTGTTTGCGAGCGTATTCGCATTTTGAATTCGAGTGCGGCACGCAAGTCAAATCAAGCTTCAAATCGCTAGTCGCATCAAAGGTCAAATCACTTGTCACTTTGAGTGATGTGACTTGACAACTTGAGTGATGTGACTTGATGTGTGTGGTTGGATAAGCTTGTACTTGTTTGACTTTTGAAATCAAATAAAGGTATATGTTAATTGATTTTAGAAATTAATTCAACAATTACACAAAACCAATTCTCTCTCTTTCTTATTCAATTTTCTCCCTCCTCTCACGCCCTTGGGGCTGGTTTTTCTTCTGTTTTAGAAACAGCCACTGTCGAGTGACTTGAAGAAAATGGGAAGCAAAAGTTGTGATTTTGTGGCAAAATCGGGAGTGCTAGCACATTACGAAGTCATGCGAAGGTGATAGGGAAGTCCACCCATGAGCCGGGAATCAAATCACGAAGCTTCGAGCTTGACGAAGTTGATCCACAAAGCCGATTCTTAGAGGAACCAGAAGCTCACTGCCGTGAGCTGCTATGGGCAGAAAATGGAATTTGTGTTCGTTAAAGCGTCGCTCAACCGCTCGATGTGAGTATTCCGCAACTCCTCATTTGTATTCGCACTTGATTCATGCTTGTTTATTGATCCTTGGGACCTTAGCAAACTCCAACAGACTGTACCGATATTTTCCAATTTATCAAAATGCCATTATCTACATCCACGTATCCTTAAACCAATAATTAACCTTATAAATGATTTATTCAATAATCAAACATATTGAAATCATTTATAAACAATTCCCACAATAATCAAACATGTTATTATTGTATTATGCACCTTAACCAATGACTTTGGACTTTGTTGTGTGTGACCTTTTGGGTTCCTCTGAAGTTGGACATGAAATGAATCGTGATAATTTAATCGAATATAAATTATCCTCCAATGATGAATATTATGTGTTCATTCTATTTCAATGACCAGGTTAACATTTAGCAACATGTCATGGCCCTCAAACGAGAAGGAAAGATAAGTACTCATTCCATATTTGATTCCCTTATGATATGGTCCCCCGCCTCGTTGTATCTCTACCGAATGACTTAGGAGTTCGAAAGTGTCTACCATTACGGTCAAATGTATGACATTGATAATATCATGAATCGTGCTAAACCAAGAGTCTCACATGATTCTACTGTTGTGGCCATAGTTTTAAGTACTGAACAAACATATCAACCCGCGAAGTAGGATATGACTCTCATGACTAACAAAATGACCCAATCACACCCTATGGCCAACTCTATGAATCGGGGAATAAAGAATTTCAAAGTCACATGATCCATGCACAAGATTGTAAAGATCTCAGGCCTAAGGACTAGTCATACAATCGATACATGAGAGTTTTCACAAACACATAGGTAAACACTCCATGTGAAAACTTTCAGTGGTCACTTCGTTGGACATTAACCAATCATGCACCCATGTGATACACTAAACGGTTGGATCTCCGTAAGTAGCCTACGAGATTAGTTACCCCACTTAAAGGATGATCATATCAACATGCAAGTCTCTCTGCTTTGTGAATGCCCTGATTATTCACAAACTATGAGTAAGAATATTTACTAATAATGATTCTCATAAGGCATGGAAGCCATCCTCATATCATTCCAAGTGCTTTATTATGAGTGTAAATCATCCAAACAGATTATACAAAACACAAATAATAAAGAATGTCATTTGATTGATTAATAAAAATATTACATCTCTATTATCTTATAAATGCATGTGTATTTAACCCACCCACAAGTTGGGTATAAAGCATATTCCTAACAAAATATACATTAGATATAATAATATTCTGGCATGTGTAACGTTACAAATAATCCATATTATTAGTAATAAATTACCCTAGTGCTCTACGAGTATATTTTATTAGTGGGACTCTCTAGGTTCAGGTATATCTGTCACAGAACACATTTCGTGTTCATAATTTACCCACTCACAAATTATGACGAACACATATAATTTTGTTGAACTATACAAGTCGACGCATATCATATAGTCCCTCTGTCGTAGGTATCCGAACTGTACCAGAGACGTAGATGAAAATACCAAATTTCTACTATGTACGATTCATTTATGTATATCGTAACATATTTACGATTCTCTATATAAATACTCGGAACTAATTTCCGCAGTACACCTTGGCCAATGATTTAAAGGATCAGAAAGTGGATACCTAAATCACATGCACAGAACTGACAGCTCCTCTGTGGATACATCACAATATATCATGAGCATCAGTCCACACCCAAACAATAGACGAGATTCCTAAAAACGTCAAGTGACTTATAATTGACATTTAGAGATGTCACTACTTATAATATATTGATCGATAATATATCTCAAGTCTTTATCTAATATATACATCACTAAATCTTAAGTGACTTGATTCTTTCTCTTTCACACCGCTCAATGTAAAACATTGCCTCTGCTTCTTCATTTCACGCCTGTCAAAACTTGTGTAAAATATATATAATTTTAAGGGGAATTCCTAAAAACGTCAAAACACTATTTCCATTTATTTTAAATATAAATGATTATTCTCATTTAATCAATTTACATATAAAAATATACATGACATAATAATGTTATTATAAATTTACAAAAGGAAAAAATAGCGCATGGGAAGAGTAAAAATGGAGATTTGTTTTCCAATTTTAAATTTAAAAACTAAATATCTCTCAAAATATAAATTATTTCAAGAAAATAATTACATGTTATTGATTTACAAATCATGAGATTTTTAACCAAGTACTATGATCGATAATTTCAACGAAAAATATGTAAAAATGACTTTTACATTTATAAACTACTGATAATTCTTTTTTAAAAATTCATATCTCTTTCATTCTGACTCTAAATCAGAATCTGTAAGATATTATATATAGATAACATTCACACCTACAATTTTTATCAAGGAACCTCTCTCAAATTAGGAATTCTATAAGGATAAAATCGCTCCTAAATCACTATGGCGTAATAGTCACGGTCATGGTCATAGACACAATCACATAATCAGAGTCACAATTACAACCATACAGTCATAGTCAGTCACATAATCACATGGTTAAGATTATAGTCTCACAATCACATAGTCAGACATTCACAGTTACAACTCAGTCACAATGTCAGTCAAATACATATTTCTCAGTTACAATAACAATTACAGATACTCAATCCATTTTTTTAGTCACAATGTCAGTAACACAATACTCAGTGACATTTATTAATTATAATGATAGTTACAAATATTCAATCACTAGTAAAATATCAGTCACAGTTACAATGTCACTTTATATACCTAAAAATATATTTGAACATGTACAACTATTAAAAAACCATCATTTACCTGAATAATTACCTAAAAATTTATTTAAACATGTACAGCAATTAAAAAAATCATTGTATACGTGAACAATTACCTAAAAATATATTTGATGTTCAATCCTTAAAAGACACGTAAATAGTGAATATTGCTCAGCGTGAACAATGAAAATTTCACTGTTCTTGAAAAACAGTAAAAATTCCACTGTTAACCATGAATAGCAATTTAAAAAACAAAATGTGTTAAAAATATTTATGATATCAGAATAGAAATAAATAAAATAAGAATTTAAATATGGTAAAAATCAACATAAATCCATACTTTAGATTAAATAGGAAGAATCTAACAAAATTAGGATAACTTATGAAAGTCATTACGAGTTTGTCTTTTTTAAAAATTAATCATGGAAATAACTTTTTAATAATTCTCTATAATTTTAACCATGAAAAAATGACTCAAGTGCATGACATATACTGCACTGAGCTGCTGGAAAATGTAAAAAAGGCATCCACTTGGTAATTTTAACTCAAAATTACACTCATTTTATCTACTAAAGGTGTATCTAAAACTGTAATAAACATATTGGAACTACAAAAAAGGACCCAAGGTTATCAACTTGCAAAATAGAACGAAAATTGCTTTCAAGGGTTCTATTTGCTGAAAAATTATACACTTTCCTAAATTGAATAAGCAGAGGTTGAAGGAAGCATTGGTGGAAAATCCATATTTTACTAGATATGATGGGGTTCTGGACATTCTTCCAATGCTATGTGATCATGATGCCCGAGGCTCTCAACACTGTCTGCCATCATAGACAGGGCTGGATGTATCTCTGGGCAGGGGAATAACAGCTTCAGACGGAAGGCATCAACACCGTTCAAATAGTACCGGAAGAGCCTTTTAGCTCTAATAAACCCAAGACGGCCATATAGAGCGAGAGCTCCTTTATTTGTGACTTCTGCTTCCAAAGTTACCTTCAGATAGTATTAGTCGAGATCATTAGCTAACAACTCAATCTGTAGCAATGCTCCAACAATAACATGTATACAAGATGAATAACACAGACCAGTTGACAAAATGAACCTTACAAAAGAAAAAATGTGATTGCAATCTGTCAGATAAAAAGCAAAGTAAGAATTTAAATTATTATAACATTACAACAACATGACAGCATGCATTAAACCAAGTCCATACACTTGTCATCTTCAAGTAGGCCCATGAACTAAATGGAACATTCCGGCAAGATATTTTGACCTCCTTCAGGTAGCAAATTCTTGAAATCCATTTCATTTTTTAAAGGAACTTTTAATATAGCTAGACCGAGTATATTAAACAAGCCAACTCATATGGTCTCAAAATTCATCAAAAACCTCAATCTGAAATATATAAGAAACTGTTGGGGGAGGGCCTATGGAGTGGGGAGACCTATCCTACTTATAAGCATAAGTAACTCCCCTTACTAGCCAATGTGGAACACAACTCAACAGAAGGCAAAAAAAAAAATCTAACCTATTATATTGGCAAACACCTTCCAAGCAAGGGAGGTTGATAAACAAGCCAGCAGTAACTGCTTATGATTATTCCATACCTCAGAAGAGGTCAATTAAATATAACGAAAGAAATTGCTAAAGCTCAAATGACCTAATTTAGGAAAGTTTTTCCATGTATTCCACTCTCTGACTTCCAATAATCTACAACCAAAAATCAACTAAAGAACCGTTGCAAAAATATTTAGCAGCAAACAGTCACCAAACATTACCAAAATGGGCAATGCTAACATAAAACAAAAGCAGTTAATTCATAACCTATGCAGTACAATATGAGGACATAGGTGAGTTGTGGTGCAAATATGAGCAAGAACAAAATAAAGCTCCTAGTAACCAATCTGTTTATGTCTAACAGATACACACAAAAAAAGAATACAACTTTTTGAATTGAACACAGGCCGAAATCAAGGAAAAATATCAGGCATTTCTTATTAAAACAAGATGGAAGTGGATAAATATATATTCTTCAATACACGTTCCATTACTTCAGACTTTTCTTGCACTAGATAATTTCTTTTTTAATTAGTTGAAACAAAAGCTACATCCCATTTCCCAAGTTTAATTCCTATTAAGTATTAACCATCTCCAACAACTGTCACTTTATCAGTTGCAATGAAATGTCGACACAAAACATAATAGAGGGATGTAAAATCAAAAATCTGACATACCTCTTCACAGCCTGATTCCATCATCACCTTAATCGATCTAGTAACAAGATCAGTCGCTACAATTAAATAAAAACACACAGTTTTCAATAGCAGTGACTAGTCTACAATGATAGTAAACAAGATCAAGATGATATAAAAAGAAAAATATATTTGGCTCTTTCGAAGCAAAAAGAAAAAGAATCACACATTTAATTAACCTAATTATTAAGATGTTAATTCAAAAACAGTTTTCAAATTACTCTGCCAATTGAAATCTTAATTCACATCTTGCAAAATTTTACTGGACAGGCCATCACAAACACATGTCACCAAGTTCTAATCAATTTCAAATTTTCAAAACTTTAACAGCGAAACTAGCAATTAACAACATGAAAAATACTAATAAAACTCAAATTATCAACAAGCAAGAGGTGTAACAACACAGAGACACCACAAGAACATTTGATACAATGATGTAGAAATTTATTTTCATTAAAAAAAATAAAAATTACCGATGCCTCTTCCACGATAAGGTTTAATAACAACCAACATTGCAATGTAACCTCTAAACGTACTTCGATGCTCTCCCATTTTACACACAACAGTCCCCACACATTTACCTTTGTGAAATGCCTATCACATCAAAAATTAAAACCAACCCATTACTTAAAATTGCAAATTATATAAATTTTAAAGGCAAGTAAAAGGGTGTTACCAAGAAAGAAAGGTGGGGCCAGAGATAGACGAAGTAACGGTAAGTGAAGATGGAGTAGGGTTCGCTGAGTTCTTGATCGACGAGATTCATGATCAACGGCAGGTGATGCTCGCCGCCGTAGCTCACGTACTCTATCTCTGATGGGTCGAATTCCGCTTTGTGCACTCTTGCTTCTTTTTCTTCTTGCTGTTCCATTATTTTTTTTCCTCACTTCCGATTCTGCGCATCAAGAAGGGGGAACAGCGAGCAAAGGACTCTTCAGTATCTATGTTATAATTTCGTCGACATATTAGGGTTGTAAAAAATAAAATTAATTAACATCCTAAATTTCTTTAACATGTGACTTATAAGTTATTCTATTTATAATTTTTTATTGATTGAGTCTATTAATGCAAATATAATTTTAGTTAGTTTAAGAATACTTTTATAATTAACTTAATATAACTTATAACTCTGGAAAGTCTACTAATAAATAAGTAAGAGTTAATGAAGAAAGTGAAAAATTAAATTTTAATAATTCATTTGAAATAAATCTAAGAAAATGAGGAGTTTTGAACAGTTGGTGTTTGCGCAATTTTCTAAGCGCAATGAAAAAGAAGCGTGTAAAGTTCAAACCTTCTGAGACAAAGTCCTAGCAAGGGGTATTTGATTAAGTGAATAGGCCTCCAAGGGGTGCAAACACACAAATTACAGTCCTAAAGATTATAAAACTACGAAATAAAAAATAAGATGCTCGTTTGAGTCTTCATTTGATCGGGGGGGCCTTTTTCTTCACATAAGTGAGCCTTTTATAGTGGAATTTGTGAACCGCTTGGACGGTTTCGGTCCTTAACTTCCCTGTAACTGCCTGGTCATTCCTCCAAGTCCATAACTTCCTTGCAACTGCCTGGTCATGCCTCCAACCGTTGAATTGTGCTCCATAAATGCTTGATCGTGGAAGGAAAAACTGCCAAACTGCTGTAATCGTGGGATCATGTGTTCGGTCGGTCTGATTCCTCTGTCGTTCTAATCATTGTTTCGGTCGTCGTGATTGCTCTGATCGCTCTTCCCCTCGTCGCCCGTGATTGCTCTGATCGCTCTTCCCCTCGTCGCACTGTTTGTCCTTGTTTTTTCCCTTCGTTCCTTTGCTTTAGGGCGATTTTGCTCTAGGGTGACTTTCTTCTGTCAACAATTGTCCCTCAAATTCACCTTGATTGAATTGGAAATGAAATCGAGGTGAATTTCTTCATATCATGGTGATGGGCGTCAGCCTATAAGTCTTCGCGTTACGACACCTGTCTGAGGCGACTCTTCCTCGTTTTACCGCTATTTCTACTCGTTTGGTTGTTCTATTTGAAGATTGGAGCTATTTTCCCTCGTTCGGATGCATTAATTGAGGACTGACGCTTTTTCTTCTTGTTCGGGGGAGGCCATTGCACTAATTGAGGACTGGCCTGATGGGCATTCCTTTTCGCCCTCGGCGAGTTAGCTACCCGACCGATATTTCAGTACAGGTAATCTGAGAAACCGGGGGGTGCAGTACCTTCCCACAGAGGAACTCGGTCAGCCGCTGTCAACAGATGTAACCCATCCACAAATGAGTACACCTGATACCCCGCTGTGGAGTCTACTGGGGAATCTACCGTTGGCATGGGGTATTGATCTTTTGGTGTTGCCAAGTTTAAATTCCTAAAGTCTATGCATATTCTTAGCTTTCCATTCTTTTTCATGACAGGGACGATGTTTGACAGCCATTCTATGTATCTGGTCGTCCTAATGAATTTCGCCTCCAAAAGACGTTTAACTTCTTTCTTAATGTCAGACATGACATTGGGTGCAAACCTTCAGGGAGGTTGTTTATGTGGTCTATGGCTCGACATGATTGGCAACATATGATCTACTAAGGTTCTATCAAAACCAGGTATTTCATTGTAGTCCCAAGCAAAACAATCTTTATATTTTTGTAACAAATGGATCAGTTTTTCTCGTACCTGGGCCTCTAGTTCCTTGCTGATGTAGGTGATGCGTCTATCGTCCTCGTTTCCCAGATTCACCTTGTCCAACACATCTTGTGCCCTTGAGACGCTCGCCTTATGTCGTCCGTTCAGAGCGTATTATTCTTCTTCTAGTTCGCTCTTGTGACTTCCTTCCAGCAAACAATCTACCCCGCATGTTTCTCTTATCCTATCTTCTGTCTGGTGTGCTAACAATTTATCCCTTAAGGCCGAAATCACGGCCTGAGCTTCGGCCTTATTTTCTCGTTCCGTTACATAGGCCATTAGATTGGCCTTGGTAGCCGCGAGTGCGGCTTGTTCTTTACTCTGCTTGTTCTTCTTCATTTGAACTGATGTGCGTTGACTCCCCAAAGACCACTGTGGTTGGCCTTGTTTGCGCGAATAAATCCTTTAGCAGACCTACAGGGAATGGCTCGTCATTTTGAGCCACAATGGCCAATTTTTCCCCTTCATTCAGAACTCTGGTCGGCCCGTAATTTCCTTCGTACATAAAATACTCGGCCGAATTTGTCTCTACAGCAAAAGGCTTGTTGTCGGCGTGTATAATTTCAACCTCATCTCTCTGGTTCCAGAAAACTAGGCATTGATGAAGAGACGAAGGAATGCATCGGCTACCATGTATCCAATCTCGTCCCAAGAGCATGTCATACGTGGTTGGTCCGTCTATAACAAAGAAAACCACTGTTTTCGTAGTACTGCCTACTTGCAAATTTAGTGGGACGACCCCTTTGGCCGTTGTCGCCCCTCCATTGAAACTTGTAAGTACCACTTCCGTAGGGATGAGGTCTTCCTCTGACTTTGCTAAACGCCCTAGCATCCCAAATGGTATTGCATTGATGGCTGCCCCATTGTCAATCAACATTTTGGTGATGGGTATCCCGTTGGCCTTTGCTTTCACATACAACGGCCGCAGGTGCTTGGTCATCTGCGGTGGTGGTTTTGGGAATATCACCTTCCCTGACATGCCAATCTCCATTGTTTGTTCAATCTCGTCGTTGGCCCGAGGTATTTCTCCTCCCATGTCCCATCCAGAAGGTGGTAACGTGACCGGTGCATTGTGAGAGATGTTATTGATAGTCAATCTTCGCTTCTTTGCCCTGGTAACGGCCCGTTTTATTTTGGGCGTCCCATATAAGACGAGGTATGTAGATCGCCCCAAGTCCTCTCCTAACGTTCCGACTGTAGGGTTGACGTACAATTCTTTGAGAAGCTGATTCTGTGATATTCCTGTAGGCACTGCATTTTTACACATAGGTCCCTATGATGAGTCTCATTTTGGAGACACTACCTTTTAAGTCACGGAGGTCACGGAAAACGGACATCGGAAGGGGGAATTCAGAATAAACAAGTTCACTGTCTTCGTTGGTGATGCGTTCGTTACTTCGTTCGAACATCAGGCAGATTGCAGACGTTCGTGCCTCGTTCGAATTGGCGTTCGAACGGAGTCGGTATTTCTGGTTTTGCTGCTAGCCTCGTACCCCAGCCCAATTAGCCCCCCAAAGCCCATAAAACACATCCCAAATTAAATAAATAAATATTAATTAAAACATTAACTAAATAAGATAATAATTAAATTAATTAGATAATTAAATAAAACATATACCAAACATAAAATAAACAATTACCAACTTAAACTAAAATCATGCCTAATTTAAATAATTCATATACTAAAATTAAAATAAGATATGCCTAATTAAAATCAATCCTAACCAATTAAAGCCAATCATATATTTGACTTCCTAATCTAATAAGACATCTACCAATTTAAAAATATCTTGTCCCCCCTCAATCTTGTATATACCATTCCTATCACTCATAATTTGGAAACTAGATCTCTTCCTTGTGAGACAAGGGCAACCCCTAGCTCTCTTCTATATAAACATGCACTAACCTAGCCAACCCCTGGCGCCCCACTCTCTCTAATACACGCCCAAG
Organism: Zanthoxylum bungeanum; assembly: GCA_019454045.1. Classification (NCBI taxonomy): domain Eukaryota; kingdom Viridiplantae; phylum Streptophyta; class Magnoliopsida; order Sapindales; family Rutaceae; genus Zanthoxylum; species Zanthoxylum bungeanum. The sequence goes on from SKCR01015821.1 coordinate 441,652, forward strand.
ACATCAAGACACTCTCCATATCACACGTAAACTACAAAACACAAACAACGCACACAACAACCCTTCCCTCACCAAATTAACGAGAACAACACACAGCAGCCCCTAACCCTTGAAATCAGTCCATGACAGCACCGAAACTACCCCTGAAATCAGTCCCAAACAGCAGCCCAATACCTCCCCAAACACACCAAAACTGTAGCCTAAAAACACCAAAAGAGCACCCAAAACAGTCCACCAAGAACATCAAAACAGTCCACTGAAACAGAAGAATATGACCTGAAACAGTGAGCTGAAACGGCGAGCAGAAATACAGCAAAAACAGCAGCAAAAGACGGAGAACAACGACTCAAAACAGTGAGACAACAAACGAGAACAGTGAACCAGTGAACCGGAAGAGTTGCGGAGCATCCACCCTTCCGACGATCGTGTACCGTACATCCGAGAGGTGATTTAAAAGGTTAGACCTGAGGGCACTTTTTCATTAATTTATATTCGTTTCTTTTATTATTGAATTCTATTCGCATGAGAGTCATTTATGGATGCATGTTGTGGCTTGAATGAAATGGAAGAGTGTCGTCTCTTGTGGTATATAGGATGGAAACCCAGACGTAAATTCCGTAGCCGAATCCGAATGGACTGTAGTGCGGTCTGTACTTGGGATACAACTCCACGTACCACTTGAGTAAACGGCACCTTCTCTTGTTTTGTGTTGCTTTGGTTTATTTATTTCTCGTCACTTGAATTCTGTATGTTGCTTAGCCCTGCATGATTTAATCGAGCGCATGGGCTTAGTAAGTGGAATGAAAGATCCCCTATGGGGAGGGGTTAAAGCCCTTTACCACGATGTTTTTCCGCGCCTGTTGAAGTGTGTCCGGTTGAATGCAAGATACGTTCAATCGGGCATACTTAGTTTGATATGATTGTCTTTATGTTTGTATGCATGGTTCAATCAAGCGCATGAGCTTAGTAAGTGGAATGAAAGATCCCCTATGGGGAGGGGTTAAAGCCCTTTACCACGATGCTTTGCCGCGCCGATTGATGTGTGTCCGGTTGAAAGCAAGATACGTTCAATCGGGCATACTTAGTTTGATATGATTGTCTTTATGTTTGTATGCATGATGCGATCGAGCGCATGGGCTTAGTAAGTGCGATGAGAGGTCCTCTAATTGAAGAGGTTAAAATACTTTACCACGATGCTTCGCCGCGCCTCGCATTGTACTATTTGTCATTTATGTATTACGTCCTATTTCATGCATCAGTTCTGTTCCTGTTCGAACGCGTTTACGAACGCAACTCAAACGCACATGTATTTTGCCTTGTCATGCATCAGGTCTTATTTCTGTTCGAACGCGTTCACGAACGCCATACGAACGTGAGCATTCTGTTTCATTTCCGTTCGAACGCGTTCACAAACGCCACACGAACGTGAGTATTCAGTTTCATTTCCGTTCGAACGCGTTCACGAACGCCATACGAACGTGAGCATTCTATTTCATTTCCATTCGAACGCGTTCACAAATGCCACACGAACGTGGGTATTCTATTTCATTTCCGTTCGAACGCATTCACAAACGCCATACGAACGTGAGCATTCTGTTTCATTTCCGTTCGAACGCGTTTACAAACGCTACTCGAATGAGAACCTTCTGTTTACCATTCGAACGTGTCTACTAACGCTGCACGGTAAACAGATCCTCTTGCATCACATTACGACATGTCCATCTTAGCATATGGTTACCCCTTTGTACGCTATGCATTTGTATTACCTCTCTAGTTGTCTGTTTCCGTTATGTGCCTACAATATTATTTGTCGTCATTTTGATTTCCTTTACATTACACGCAAATGTTACCATGACTGTTTGTGTTTATATTTACATGAATGATTGAATTCTTATGACGTTATGTGCTTGTTGTTGCAAAGGCCTACTTTTGAGCATGTGAATTTGGCAATAAGATTTGGTTTCATGTATGTTAGATGTAAATTATACTTTTAAGCATGTGAATCTAGGATTGTGTTGCACTTGGAAATATATGTCATAGACTTGGTTGGATTATTGCATAAATCTTTACATTACAAGTTGCATAAGTAAGAGACCATTCCGAACCCAATGGTTTGAGGTCTTCCCTTGCGAGGGGTAAGTGCGGCCTTAAATCTTTGTCCCGGTTCACACCGGGTGGCGACTCCCTTATTCTCCGGTTTAGTCATCCGTTGGCTATTCCGTACTCCCAACTAGGCCCTCGAGCCTGGAACAGCATGCGTCGTCCAGTTTCCTGTGTTCCCACAATTCCCCTTCTTCGTGCTTCAGTCCTAGTGTCTATTTCTTCTTCCATGTCAGTCATTTCTTCGTCTGATGCCTCTCCATCTGCTATCGATAGTGCTGCAAATTCGATTTCATCACTATCATAAACATCTTCGTTATTTCCAGACCCTCCACTGTTGTCCCTCTTGAATTTCTCGGACAGCAAGTAATGATTAGCCACAACTGGTGGCATACTACCGAACTGAATGACGATAGGGGGTTCTTCGTTGTTTGTCTCGTCTCGCTCTCATCTATCAAACTTGGTACGCTCCTCGCAGTTCGTCGTTGTCCCTCATCGGTCTTCATTCCTTTTATTACTTACATCTGGCTTATTTCCTGCACGAGCATTACGGTCCGTGGTGACCTTCATTTCACCTTGTTGGCGCATCATACGGCCATAATTTCGCTGGTGTCGCCTCAGTTGCGTCCTTGTCATTTCATCCACATGAGGGTAATTCCTTCTTGGACGCTACCCCAAATACGGTCTGCGGTACAAATGCCATACGTTGGGCCTATGAATCTTCGGCCTAAACGTCCTCACAGTTTGGGCGAAGTTTGAATTCTCGTCGTAGAACCTTGGTGCGAAGGTCCGTGGCTGCCATGCCACTAGCTCTTTCTTTACAGGCCTTTCGCAGGTATCTTCCAACTCCCTCATCCATTCTATATTGTTTTTGCACCGTGCACAGAGATTTTGCCGATCCTTCCTTTCTTCGGGTGCTTTAATCCTTTCCAGAGCGCTTGGACGATGACCATCATGTTCTTCATCTAGGACCAACTTGAACTTTGGCAAATTCAATTTGGTAAGATCCGAGTTAATCATGTTTAATTCCACTGGCTTTGGAAACGGGTTGTCGTCCACCGCCATCTTTTTTTCGAACGTTATTCGTCCAGATTCTATGGCATCCTGCAAAAAATTCCGAAAAATAAGACAATTATTAGTTGAATGAGACCACACATTATGCCACTTACAATATTTTTTACCACCGATTTGCTCAGCGCTTGGCAACGTGTGGCGATCGCTCAAACTAATTTGTTTGTCTTTGTATAACTGATCGAATATGGCATCCACTTTTGTGATATCAAAAGTGAAGTCTCTACTCTTTTTATCGTTCTTTTCTTTGGCTTGGGGTTTGGCCCACGCTTTACAAACGTACGGCTTCCCTTTAACCAATTCGGCCAAACACAAGTCGGCCGATTCGACGTCCATTTCGCCTACTTCATAATCGATGTTCATGTAATACGTCTCTTTGCTAGAAATTTCATTTGCTCTTCCTCTCTTAGTAATCTTTCATAACGCACCTCACTAGTGATGAGTTGGGGAAGGTCCCAAAATTTGCGATATTGAAATTTCTTTTTCAGATCGAAATTGAGACAGCTTTGGGCAATTTTCACAAATTCTTTTTCTGGCAAAGACACGTAACATCAGCCTCGAGCCACTTTAAACCTTTGTAAGAATGTCTCGGCCCACTCTCCTAGTAACTGTCTCAGGTTTGCCAGATCAGCCAAAGCCACTTCAGATTCGGCCTTGTAGAATTACGCATGGAACAACTGTTCCATTTGTTGCCAATTTTCTACTGAGTTGACCGATAAGCTGATATACCAGGAGAAAGCCACTCCTGACAGTGAGCCGTGGAATAACCTCAACTTATGAAAATCAGTTGTTTCTCCACACTGAAGGGTAAATCGCCCTATGTGTTCCATAGTGGAAACTTCCCCACAGGTAAGCCACGTCGATCCAATCTCGATATGGCTTCCGATACCTCGGCCGAATTGGCCGTACTCCCTGACCGAATTGATTTTGAAGGATCTCGGTCATATGTTCTCTCAACATATCATTGCCATTAAATGGCATTGCTATGGGTGGCGGTTGTGGTCCTCTCACAAGTGGGACACAGTCGTGATTTTATCCCTGAGAAGCCTGGAGACCTTGGGGCAACACCACTTCATGTTGTGCCATATTTGGCCCTTGGTGTATGTTTGGCCCTAGATATGGGCCATTGTCCCCAGGATTTATTCCTCCCCTGGAAGTCTTAAGGACAGTGATCCCTTGTGGTGGGATATTGCTCAGACCAGCCTCCTGACTGCTTGGTGCATGGGGAGGTGTAGTCCACGGCAGGGTTGTCCCCCCGTTTACACATTTGGCCATCAATTCGTTTAATGAGCTTAAGTGTTTGGCCATATTTTCATAATGCGAGTTACTAGTCGAGACAAACTTATCTATGACATGAGCATTTTGAAGCCTAACCAGCTCGACAACATCCTGCATGAATTCACCGAACAATGCGCGAACCGCATTAGGGCTGAGCTCTCGCATAGGTTCGTATCGACTAGCGTCTGCCACACCCTCGAAATAACCCACTACGGCTGGAACGTGGGGCTGATTGGTTTGCTCCAGTCCTCATTCCTCCGTACTTGAGCCAGTTTGAGTGTTTCTTTTCGGAGGCTTCTCCACTTTTTACACCAATTCTCCCACTGTGGTCGGCAAAAAATTATTTGCGTAATTTTCTACTCGCAATGAAAGAGAAGCGTGTAAGGTTCAAACCTCCTGAGACAAAGTACCAGGAAGGGGTGTTTGATTAAGTGAATAGGCCTCAAAGGGGCGCAATCACACAAATTACAGTCCTAAAGATTATAAAACTACGAAATAAAAAATAAGATGCTCGTTTGAGTCTTCATTTGATCGGGGGGTCTTTTTCTTCACATAAGTGAGCCTTTTATAGTGGAATTTGTGAACCGCTTGGACGATTCCGGTCCTTAACTTCCCTGTAACTGTCTGGTCATGCCTCCAAGTCCATAACTTCCTTGAAACTGCCTGGTCATGCCTCCAACCGTTGAATTGTGCACCATAAATGCTTGATCGTGGAAGGAAAAACTGCCAAACTACTGTAATCGTGGGATCATGTGTTCGGTCGGTCTAATTCCTCTGTCGTTCTAATCGCTATTTCGGTCGTCGTGATTGCTCTGATCGTTCTTCCCCTCGTCGCCCATGATTGCTCTGATCGCTCTTCCCCTCGTCGCCCTACTTATCCTTGTTTTTTCCCCTTTGTTCATTTGCTTTAGGGCGATTTTGCTCTAGGGTGACTTTCTTCTCTCAACAGTTGGGAAAATGAAATGTTTGAAATTCAAGAATATAAAAAGTTGAATATTAATAACTCATTTGAAATGATAAGTATCTAATTAACTAACGAAAAGTTTTGAGTATCTGTGAAAATAAAATATTAGCGGTCGAATTATGTTAAGAGTTATACATAATCTATTAATTTTATGAGGTCAAATGATTACTAGTATCTAACAGGTTGATTGATTGATTTGAAATAATGATGATTCTAAATTTAAAAGCAAGTAAATAAAATTGCACGTAAGTAGGTTTAAGAAAATTCAATATTAGGAAACTATCTAGGGTTATGAATCTTTCTAATATCTTTTAATAGATGAAGTGGTTATTTTATGTTAGTATAATAAATCGGTTTACTAACGTGGAACACTAAATTATGCGAAAGCCTCTGTCGATGGTCAGACGCAAATACCCAGTATAACCCAATTGAACCATATGTCTATGTCAACCAAATTACCTGGATTCATTAAGTTTAAGTTTCAATTATGGCTACCCCCGCCCGACAGGTATATGTCTATCTTGTAAGGAAATCTATTAAAGGGTTATCTATCTTCAAGGAAGATCCTGGGCTATTAAGTCTAAGGCTGAAACCTAAAATTCATTTGTCAAGTTTATTTTAGATTTACCACATCAATCTTATTGGTAATCAGACAACAAGAAGCATTAAGCTTAAGACTTAATAAGTAAACCTTTAAATTACCCAAACTATAAAATAACCCTTTATAAACCGGTGATATTAGAATTCATCACAACCCCAGATAACTAACTTAGTTACGACACATAACTAGGGCTAGTAAAAACTTAAAAGTAAAAGACATAAAGTAAAAATGCTGAAAAGTAAATTGCTGAAAAGTAAATAAAGGAAAGTAAATGCTGAAATTAAATACTGAAAATTAAATGCTGAAAAGTAAATGCTGAAAGTAAATTACTGAAAAGTAAATGCTGAAAGTAAATTGCTGAAAGTAAATTTCTGAAAAGTAAATGCTGAAAGTAAATTGTTGAAAAGTAAATAAAGTAAAAGTACAATAAAAGAAAATACTGAGGTAAAATGATCCACTTTTATTACTTCTATTTTAGATATCTCCCTTAATATAATATATTAACTTTGCATGATAATTACCAACCAGCCATATAGGCGGCATCTAGATTAAGTCAAATTAATAATTAATTACCAACCGACCAATCAGGCAGTATCCAGTTTAGTCAGGTTAAAACCAATTTAAGTAATTACCAACTGACCAATATGGCGGTATCCTCGTTAAGTCAGGTTTTAACTAGTTTATATATTATAATTAAGTGAGATTAATCTAAATATTAGTAATAAAAGTTTTACCTTTTACCCCAGCAAAGGAGAGTTACCTCCTTATTACTGAAAAGTAAAAACTGAAAATTAAAGAAAGAAAAGTACTGTGGGTAAAAGTAAATTACGGAAAGTAAAAACTGAAAAGTAAAGAAAAGAAAGTGCGAAAGCGGAAATTAATTACTGAAAGTTGTAAATAAACAAACAAGATACAATCTTCTTAGTATTCTTAAGGAATTCGTTAGAAGAAAGTATGAATTTACAAATGAAATGGCTTGGTATTTATAGGCAAAATTTTGCCTCCATCAAATCATCCACCAAATCCATTATTAATTACTCCACTAATTGCTCTAATAATTTCTCCACCAAATCCATTATTAATTGCTCCACTAATTTCTTATCATGTTTGGTGGTGATTTGAAAATTTTTATTATTTATTTATTAATTTATTTTGTACTTTGAAATTGATTGAAAATGACTTTAATAATTACACACAAACACACAAACCCAAATACCAAAGCCCATTTAAGGAATCACCCTTATTTGCCAAGAAACCAATTTAGGCCCATTAAGCCCAATTAATATTAAAGTTCCATTTAAGTCATAATTGGACTTTATGGATATGATTTTCGGCCCAATTGGATCCAACCAATTAGCCTAAACCAAACTTGGCCCAACCAAGCCCATTAAGCCCAATTACAACTTTAAAAGCCCAATTAATTAAATTAACAAAATTCCAAATTTCATAATTTAATTAACCTAATTGTATGCTATAATTAATTAACCAAATTAATATTTCCAAAACACTAATTAGCCTAATTAATTATGCTCATTATCATCAACACATGTCCAACACATTTGAATCAAAAAATCACATCATTTTACAAGCTACACATTCACGGCATTTTGGGTTTATTTGTCCAATTCAAAATTCAATCCAATTAAATCTCAAATCAACATTACCCAATGTTTTCCAACTTATCCAATGATCAAAAACACAAAAATCACCATGAATTTAGGGCAAGCTCACATTCGGCCAAGCCTTGTGATTTGGGGAAAAATTATCCAATTCGATTTTTATCAAATTGACAATGTATAACACCATGTTATCATAATTTAAGCATACTCAAACAATCAATTTCACTCAAACATGCTCAAATCAATTTTGCCCAAATTTTACCCTAACCAGGTTTCATGCTCAAAATGGCTCAAGATACAATTGTTGGGTTTCTAGTTAGTCCCAATGATCAATTCAAGCAAGAAATCATGTGCGAATACAAAAAAGAAGCATGGCAGAATCATATTTACATTGATCGGCTTTTGCGATGCGAGGAACAACAAAAATCTTCAAGCTTCAAGCTTGGTGTGCATTCCATGCCCACGGGTGAGTTTCCCTATCACCTTAGCAAGACCCCGAATGTGTGCTAGCACCTTGGAATTTTGCCACAAAATTCCCTTATTTGTTCCTTGTTGCCCTCGGTATTTTGCAAGAAAAGAAGAGAGAAGTGACCCTTTACCGAATAGAAGAAGAGGAGAGGAGAGAAGTTGTGTTGTGAGAGTTGTGTATCTAATACACTAAATCAAAAGTCAAATACCAAAAAGAAATTAAATGGTAAATGTCTTTCAATTTTTCACACTTGAGTGTTTCATACTCAACCATCAACTTCCATCAATCAAAGTGACTAAAGTTGACTAGTGATTTGACACTTGATGTGACATGTGGGCCCCACTCGATTCGAAATGCGAGTGGGCTCGCAAACACTCTCGGGCTCGGGTTCGCTAATTCCGAATTAATGAATTTTCCGTTGCGACGTAATTAAATCAAATTTAATTAAATAATTGTGCCTAGCAAAATTACTATTCACGTCGCTAACGAATTAATTCTAAATTAACTCGTTTGCCCGAATTAAAATCTAATTTCAATTCCGCGTTGAAATCCAATTTCGTATAATATATCGAATATATTATTTTATCGATTAATTCCAAATTAAACCTTCTCTCTCTTATAATAATATTTTATCCCAGATAAAATATCTCCGTAATTAATCCCAGATTAATTTTCTTTCGCTTATAAATAATCCCAGATTAATAAAGTGCGAGTCATACGTCAGTAAATTTGGTGAATCTTCGGGAAGCGACCCATGAGATCCCCGGATATGTTGGCAGTAAATCTGGTCGTCGGACTATCCGATCCGTACGTACCTAGTACTACGTTTTTACCGATTTACAAGACATGGTTGGCTTCTAGCAAAGCACCGTGCCTACCCAATTCTCCAGAAATATTCTTATAGGAATATGTGATCTATATCAGGCGTAGTATACGTAGTATTGCGTATTACGATCCAGCATCGGATGTCACATGCAAGGCCTGGGGCTGGAATCGTGTCTGCCTCATACGAAGCATATATCGGATCTCTGGTAACTAGTCTCTATAATTGGATAAACATTACCTAGTCATAATATCCCGATAGCTGCAGCATATAAGAAAACCAGTTCCGTATCCTACGTGATCATCATCTCCACTATGACTGGAGTGATACTTCCATCTCGACATCACACCTAATACACTACGATTCTCAATATACCTATAAGAGGCGTACACAGAACTGTTAAAGCCCTGGACGACCAAAACCAAAGTATATTGATTGTCGCAAGTATTAACGGTGCAAGTCTCAGGTTAAGACCAAATACACCTACCCTGATTTGGACTTCCATAGACACATAGTCATACTACCAATGGAATTCCGAGGGGTCTATCCAGAGCGAAGCTGTTCCCGTACCATCGGTAAACACAACCTCATATTACACTTGCATGAGTATCATATACCCAAATATATGAGAAATATGTCGTTATGCTCCCACAACGTGCACAAGTTTAATACTAGTCTTTTACGCATTATCGATGTCTAATCTCGATAATACTCTGACTAGGGATATTTAATGATTAAATCTTCGTGGATTGATACTGTCTCATATCATCTCAATCCGGAACTAATCATATGGACCTTCTATCATTTATATATCTAGGTAATCCAATTACTAATGATAAACGGGCAATTTCCTTTGTCACATAGTTAATTTGTACAACAACACCATGATCTGTACAAATAGTGATGCTATGGGTCATAATTGTCCAACAGAAAAGGCGTACACAGAACCTGTTAAAGTCCCGGACGACCAAAACCAAAGCGTATTGATTGTCACAAGTACTAGCGATGCAAGTCTCTGGTTAAGACCAACACAACCTCCTATCACACTTGCATAAGTATCCAATACTTAAATATATGAGAACTATGCTGTTATGCTTCTATAACACGCACAAGTGCAATACTAGTCTATTCATCATTATCGATGTCCAGTCTCGATAATACTACAACTAGGGATATTTAATGATTAAACCTTTGTGGATTGATATTGTCTCTTATCTTATAATCCGAAACTAATCATAAGGACTTTTATCATTTATATATATACAAGTAATCTAATTACAAAATGATAAAATACAATTTCCATTATCACATAGTTAATTTGTACAAAAACCACAATGTCTTTTACAAATAGTGACACTATGGGTCATAATTGTCCAACAATCTCCCACTTGGCCTATAGCCAATCACTCAAGCATCTAACACCTGAACTATGTACATGTCGCTCAAACTTTTGCTGAGGAATAACTTTCGTCAGTGGATCTGCAATGTTGTCCTCTGATACGACCTTCTCGACATTCACATCGCCACGATGTATGATCTCATGAATCAGATGGAAACATCGAAGAAGATGCTTGGATCGTTGATGAGACCGCGGTTCCTTAGCCTGCGCTATAGCCCCGTTATTGTCACAATACAATGGAATGGGCTCAGCTGCTAACAGAACTACTCTTAATCCAATTAGGAATTTACGGATTCAAACTGCCTCTTTTGCTGCTTCAGCTGCAGCAATGTATTCCACTTCTGTTGTTGAATCGGCAACAGTCTCTTGCTTGGAAGATTTCCAGCTTCATGCTCCGTTGTTCAAACAAAATATGTACCTGGATTGTGACTTACAATCATCTTTATTGGTTTGGAAACTTACATCGGTAAACCCAGTTACCTCAAGTTCTCCATCTCCATAGATTAAGAAAGCATCCTTAGTTCTTCTAAGATACTTAAGGATATTCTTAACCCCCATCCAGTGACCATCACATGGATCGGCCTGATAGTGACTACATATGCTCAAAGCATACGAGACATCATGTCACGTATATATCATGGCATACAGGATCGATCCGACTACCAAGGCGAACGGGATCTGACTCATGTTGTCTCTCTCATCTTGAGTTTTAGGACACATGTCCTTAGATAGAGTGACGCCATGTGACACTGGCAACAGTCCCCTCTTAGACTGTTCCCTGTTGAATCTCTTCAACACTTTGTCAATGTACGTGCTCTGGGAGAGTCCAAACAGCTTTCTAGATCTATCATGGTAGATCTTTATTCCTAGAATAAAGGTTGCTTCTCCTAGATCCTTCATGGGAATTTTAATGAAAGCCAAGCTTTCACCGATTGTAGAGTGGGAATGTCATTGCCAATAAGTAATACATCATCGACATAAAGGACAATAAATGTCAGTGCGCTCCCACAAACCTTCTTATTCTTTTATGATCTCATCAAAACGTTGGTTCCAAGAACGTGATGTTTGCTTCAATCCATAAATGGATCGATTTAACTTGCAAACCTTGTTTGCATGTTTAGGTACGACAAAACCGTCAGGCTGTTGCATATAAACATCCTACAAAAGGTTTCCATTAAGGAAAGTGATTTTGACGTCCATCTGCTATATTTCATAATCGAAATATGCAGCAATAGCAAGCATTATCCGAATGGATTTAATCATGGAAACAGGTGAAAAAGTTGCGTCGTAATCGACACCATGTTGTTGACGATACCCTTTCACTACAAGCCTAGCTTTGTACGTTTGTACGTTGCCATCCATGTCGGTCTTTTTCTTGAAGATCCATTTGCAACCAATAGGCTTTACGCCTTCTGGTGCATCAACCAGTGTCCAAACTTGGTTGGTGTACATGGAATCCATTTCGGAATTCATGGCATCTTGCCATAAACCGGAGTCGATACCTTGTATCGCTTCTTCATACATAGCTGGTTCGTCTTCCTCAATAAGATTAATATCTACATGAGGTGATATCAGAAACTCATACCTCTCAGGTTGTTTTCTGACTCTCTCCGACCTACGCGGTTCTTGTGTATTCGAAGATTGTGGTACAGTCACATCTCTGATGAACTGTTCGTGTTCCGTTAAGGATTCTGTGCCAGGAACAGTATCACTCCGACTTTCATCGAGTTCTACTTTTCTCCCACTTATCACTGCATTTAGGAATTCCTTCTCAAGGAAAACTGCATGTAGAGCAACAAATACTTTGTTCTCTTTAGGGTGATAGAAGTAATATCCTTTGGTTTCCCTAGGATATCTTACAAAAAGGCATTTATCCGATTTGGGTTCAAGTTTGGTACCTTCCAAACGTTTGAGTATGCCCAGCATCCCCAAATCTTCAGGAATGAGAAACCCAGTTTCTTTCCTGTCCATTTTTCATATTGTGTCTGTTATACAGACTTTGACGGAACCTTATTTAAAATAAGTATTGCACTATTCAATGTATATCCCCATAAGGAAATAGGTAGCTATATGCGACTCATCATAGACCTTACCATGTCTAACAAAGTTCAGTTTCTCAGTTCGGACACACCGTTTAATTGTGGTGTTCCTGGAGGAGTCCACTGTTAAAGAATACCATATTCTTTCAAGTAATCAAGAAACTCATTGCTTAAGTATTCGCCACTACGGTCCGACCGTAATGTCTTAATAATTTTGCCGGTCTGTTTTTCTACTTCGTGTCGAAATTCTTTGAATTTCTCAAAGGTTTCCGACTTGTGTCTCATAAGATACACATAACCATAACACGATGCATCATCCGTAACGGTTACAAAGTATTCATATCCACCTCTAGCCTGGCTAGACATGGGCCCACAAATGTCACTTTGAACGAGGGCTAACAGTTCGGTGGCACGTGCATCTTTACCGCTAAAAGGTGTTTTAGGAAATTTTCCTAATAAACAACATTCGCAGACTTCATATGAATTTGGATCAAATCCGTCTAAGTACCCACTCTTCAAAAGTTTCGATATGCGAGTCTTGTTAATGTGTCCCAGACGACAATGCCACATATAAGTTTCATCTTTGTTATTTAATTTAAGCCTTTTGTTTGTTACATTATATGTTTGAGATTGATTTATATTCAAAATATAAAGACCATTATACACATCAGCACTGCATATCTCCATATCATTTTTATACATAAAACACCCAGTGTTTCTAAAAACTAAAGTATAGCCACATTGGGCTAACATAGATACAGAAATAATATTCCTAGTCAAACTAGGTACATAATAACAGTCTGATAGATTAAGTACATGCCCCGAGGGCAGTTCCAAAATATAAGTCCCAACGGCCAAAACGGCGAATCGAGTCCCATTTCCAACGCGGAGGTCAATCTCTCCTGAGGCCAGTCTCCTGCTAATCCGTAGATCCTGCACATCAGTACATATATGAGCAATTTTTAAAACTAGAAGAAGACATGTTTATTTCTATAACAAACATATCTGAAGCCGGTGCCTTACCCGCTTTGATTTCCTTCATATCCGACTTGTACTCACGGCAGTCATGCTTCCAGCGACCCCGTTTACCACACTGCAGGCATACATCTTGTGATTTGTCCTTAGCCTTCCCAGAAGACTTTGACGATTTGGCCTTGCCCTTCTTCTTCTTCTTTTTCTTTACACCTCCAGTCGCCTTGGGCCAAGCCCTCGGAGACTGAGATGTTGAAGCGAAGTGCGGCTCACGCTTTTTGCCCTTCAACAGCTCTTTTTCTGCTTCACGCAACATTACCATCAGCTCTCCAAGAGTATGGTCTTGGTTCATCATATTGTAGTTAATGATGAACCCACTCCAACTATCAGGAAGAGACTGCAAGATCAAATCTATAGAAGTCTCAGCCTCAAAGGTTATGCCTAGCTGACCTAGTTGTTCAATGTCAGCAATCATCTGTGACACATGGTGCTTAACAGACGTACCTCTCTGACATTCGTGAGCGAAAGAGGTTTTTCTGCAATTCATACCTTTACGATCTAAGATTAGATCGATGAAGGTCCTTCAATTTTGCCATCATAGTATAGGGATACAATCCCTTGTTTTGGCGACGAAATTGTGGGGTCATTGCAGCGAGCATGACGGACTGAGCAGTTGAGTTGTCGTCGCTATAAGTCTTCCAAAGCTCAAGCTCAAGCGGCTGCTCATTTTCTGGCTTAGGCCCAAGAGGTCTCTTTATCGTATAGAGCATCCTCTCAGCCCCCAAGACAATCCTAAGGTTCATATCCCAATCAGGAAAGTTCACGCCATTAAAGACATTTTCACCAATGGTAATGTCTCTAACTACGATCTTTCCAGCCATCTTAATTGCAATAGTCAAACTATTCAATTAATGATATTTGGGTACAGTCCAACTGTTACAAGAAAAATAATAGAATATTAGTCCAACTAATAAATATTTAATTGACGAAATAATTTGAAATCGCGTAATGCCAAGTATTTGAACGAAATTGCAAATTCAATACTGGCATCCCACTATTTTTCGGTGAGCCTCTAACCCTCTGATGAGTACTCGGGAAACCTAGTTTCCTAGTGGGCTAGGATCCCGTTAAATAACACACAACCTTGACTTTGGCCAACAAGCTGTATGATATTTAACTAGGTAGATCTCTAAGATCAATTGGATCTCATCCAATTCCTAGATTTGGTAGGTGGACCTCCAAGTCCGAAACATATATATAATATATATGCCAATATATCCAATATATTTTCCTAACCTGTTTCCTCTGAATCAACTAAGCCTTGGCTTTGGCTCAACAAGCTTAATGATTCCAATTAAGCGGGACCCATTGACTTTGGAAAGCTTCGTAATCGATTTCGATGAACAAGAAGTGATCTTGACTTTGGCCAACAAATCACAACTTGGCCAAGACATACGATATGGAACAAAGCCTTCATGATTCAAACACATCTGCGATGGACAAAGGTCTTGACTTTGGCCAACAAACCAGTGCCGATCTTAGATCTTGAGAATGAATCATTCAATGGAAGGAAAACGCTTAATATTTATTGAGGGTTTTTCACGTAATTGGCAACCAATTAATTATTTTTTATTAGGTCTCATCATACACCCTTAAGCATGCATTCTAAAAGCATAATAAGGTGCGGTAAATAAATTAATAATGATATGTGGATGGATATCTCACAAATTGTTCCTAGAACAAATCACTCACTTTCCTCTCCCCGGCTAGCACTATTCTAACTTCTACCCAATTACATAATACATCAAAGAAACCTCATTACATTGAGGGGAATTGGTGAAAAGAGAATTACAAAGAATCGAGAGATAAGGCTGGACATGCAGGTCCAATTTAATAAATTCTAAATTTATTACGACAATTTCCAAAATTGCCCTCACCCATCTAATATCCATCCGATATACATTATTCATACAACACATCCATGTATTCACAGAAAGCATGTTATTCAATCAATCTAATCCAATTAATTAATCTTTGAATTAAGTGATCATCCAATGTTCAAACAACGATTTGATTTGCGTGAGTCCAACTCGTTTAAGAATAAGTACTCAAAGTACGAATTCTTGAATTATATCGAACTACAATTTTAAATCTGATTTAATTTGTATTCAATACTAATTCTTTATTTAATTCCAAATTAAATAATTACACTTTTAATGCGCCTTTACGACTTAGATTCTAAATCTAATCTTAATGGGTCTCAAAGTGTTGGGTTTCTAAGATGTCCCAAGATCAATTTAAGCAATGAAACATATGAATACTCAAAGAAGAATTTGCGGAATAATACTCACTTTGATTGGATTTTGGAGGTGTTGAGCACAAAACTTTTTTTTTGCCTTTATTAAGAAGTCTCCAAGCTTCCTCTTTGAAGTAGATGAACAAGCTCCAAGCTTTGAAAGGATTCCAAGCTCTAGGATTGGTTTCCCTATCACCTTATATGATTCTTTGAATGTGCTAGCAACTAGAAAATTTTGCATCAAAATCTTTTCTTCTTCCTCCTTGTTTCGGCCAAAGAAGAAAAATTGAGAGAGAGTAAAAATGGTTCAAAACCGTGAATGATGAGAGAGAGGAAGTAATGTGATTTTTTTAACTTGTATCTCAATTTCAAAAATTAAAATAATGATATACCAAAGTTGGTATATAGTCAATCATCTTATCACTTTGTGTGTTGAATAGGTCTTCACTAACCCACTAAAACCCATCACCATAAAGTTAACTAAAGTGACAAGTGATGTGACTTGTGATGTGACATGTGGGCCCCACTTGATTCAAAATCCTAGTGGGCCCGCAACACATCCCGGGCTCGGGTTCGCTAATTTCGAATTAACGATTTTTCCATTGCGACGTAATTAAATTAAATTTAATTAAATAATTATGCCTAGTAAAATTACTATTCACATCGCTCGAGAATTAATTCTAAATTAATTCGTTTGCCCGAATTAAAATCCAATTTTAATTCCGCGTCGAAATCTAATTTCGTTTAATATATCGAATATATTATTTTATCGATTAATTCCAAATTAATCATTCTCTCTCTTCAAATAGTATTTTATCCTAGATTAAATCTCTCCGTAATTAATCCTAGATTAATTATGTTCGAATCATACGTCATCGGTAAATCTTCGGGAAGCGACCCATGAGATCCCTGGATATGTTGGTAGTAAATCCGATCGTCGGACTATCCGAACATGTACGTACCTCGTACTACGTTTTTACCGATTTACGAGACATAGTTGGCTTCTAGCAAAGAACCATACCTACCCAATTCTCCAGAAATATTCTTAAAGGAATATATAATCTATGTCAGGCGTAGTATACGTAGTATTGCGTATTGCGATCTAGTATCGAATGGTCACATGCAAGGCTGGAATAGTGTCTGCCCCATACGAAGCATATATCGGATCACCAGCAACTAGTCTCTTTAATCGGATAATCATGACCTTGTCATATTATCCCGATGGTTGCAACCCATTAGAGTACCAGTTCTATATCCCTGCGTGATCATCATCTCCATATGACTGAAGTGATACTTCCATCTTGATAGCACACCCAATACACTACGATTCTCAATAAACCCAGAAGAGGCGTACACAGAACCTGTTAAAGTCCTGGACGACCAAAACCAAAGCGTATTGATTGTCGCAAGTACTAGCGATGCAAGTCTCAGGTTAAGACCAAATACACCTACCCTGATGCGGATTCCCATAGACATATAGTCATACTACCAATGGGATTCCGCGGGGTCTATCCAGAGCGAAGCTGTTTCCGTACCATCGATAAACACAACCTTATATCACACTTGCATAAGTATCCAATACTTAAATATATTAGAACTATGTTGTTACTCTTCAATAACACACACAAGTGCAATACTAGTCTAATCCGCATTATCGATGTCCAATCTCGATAATACCACGACTAGGGATATTTAATGATTAAACCGTTATGGATTGATACTGTCTCATATCTTGTAATCCGAAACTAATCATAAGGAATTTTATCATTTATGTATTTAAGTAATCAAATTACAAAATGATAAAATGCAATTTCCATTGCTACATAGTTAATTTGTACAAAAACCACAATGTCTTTTACAAATAGTGACGCTATGGGTCATAATTGTCCAACAATCTCCCATTTGGCCTATAGCCAGTCACTCAAGCATCTAACACCTGAACTATGTACATGTCGCTCAAACTTTTGTTGAGGAATTGCTTTCATTAGCGGATCAACAATGTTGTCCTCTGATGCGACCTTCTCGATCTTCACATCGCCATGATATATGATATCACGAATCAGATGGAACCGTAGAAGAACATGCTTGGATCGTTGATGAGACTGCGGTTCTTTAGCCTGCGCTATACAATGGAACGGGCTCAGCAGCTAACGGAACTACTCCTAATCCAATTAGGAATTTACAGATCCAAACTGCCTATTTTGTTGCTTCAGCTGCAGCAATGTACTCTGCTTCTGTTGTTGAATCGGCAACAGTCTCTTGCTTGGAAGATTTCCAGCTTACTGTTTCGTTATTCAAACAAAATATGTACCCGAATTGTGACTTACAGTCGTCTTTATCGGTTTGGAAACTTGCGTCGGTATACCCAATTACCTCAAGTTCTCCATCTCCATAGATTAAGAAAGCATCCTTAGTTCGTCTAAGATATTTAAGGATATTCTTAACCGCCATCCAGTGACCACCACCTGGATCGGCCTGATAGTGACTACACATGCTCAAAGCATACGAGACATCAGGTCGCGTACATATCATGGCATACATGATCGATCCGACTACCGAGGTGAACAGTATCCGATTCATGTTGTCTCTCTCATCTTGAGTTTTAGGACACATGTCCTTAGATAGAGTGACGCCATGTGACACTGGCAATAGTCCCCTCTTGGACTGATCCATGTTGAATCTATTCAACACTTTGTCAATGTACGTGCTCTGTGAGAGTCCAAGCAGCTTTCTAGGATATCCTATAAATAGGCATTTATCCGATTTAGGTTCTAGTTTGGTACCTTCCAAATGCTTGACGTATGCCCAGAAACCCCAAATCATCAGGAATGAGAAACCCGGTTTCTTTCCTGTCTATATTTCATACGGAGTTTGTTGAACGGACTTTGACGGAACCTTATTCAAAATAAGTATTGCATTGTTCAATGCATATCCCCAGAAGGAAATAGGTAGCTCTGTGCGACTCATCATAGACCTTACCATGTCTAACAAAGTTAGGTTTCTCCGTTCGGACACACCATTTAATTGCGGTGTTCCGGGAGGAGTCCATTTGTGAAAGAATACCATATTCTTTCAAGTAATTAAGAAACTCATTGCTTAAGTATTCGCCACTACGGTCCGACCGTAATGTCTTAATACTTTTACCAGTGTATTTTTCTACTTCGTGTCGAAACTCTTTTAATTTCTCAAAAGTTTCCGACTTATGTCTCATAAGATACACATAACCATAACGCGATGCATCATCCGTAAAGGTTACGAAGTATTCATATCCACCTCTAGCCTAGCTATACATGGGCCCACAAACGTCACTATGAACGAGGGCTAACAATTCGGTGGCACGTGCACCTTTACCGCTAAAAGGTTATTTAGGAATCTTGCCTAATAAACAAGATTCGCAGACGTCATATGAATTTGGATCAAATCCGTCCAAGTACCCACTCTTCGAAAGTGTGGATATACGTGTCTTGTTTATGTGTCCCAGACGACAATGCCACAAGTAAGTTTCATCTTTGTTACTTACTTTAAGCCTTTTGTTTGTTACATTATATGTTTGAGATTGATTTATATTCAACATATAAAGACTATTATTTACATCAGCAGTGCAAATTTCCATATCATTTTTATACATAAAACACCCAGTGTTTCTAAATACAAAAGTATACCCACATTGGGCTAACATAGATACAGAAATAATATTCCTAGTCAAACTAGGTACATAACAACAGTCTGTAAGTTTAAATACATGCCCCGAGGGCAGTTCCAAAACAAAAGTGCCAACGGCCAAAACGGTGACTCGTTTCACATTTCCAACGCGGAGGTCAATCTCTCCTGAGGCCAGTCTCTTGCTAATCTGTAGATCCTGCACATCAGTACATATATGAGTACCACAACCAGAATCAAAAATCCAATTTTTAAAACTAGTAGTAGACATGTTTATTTCTATAACAAACATACCCGAAGCCGGTGCCTTGCCCGCTTTGATTTCCTTCATGTATGCCTTGTACTCGCGGCAGTCACGCTTCCAGTGACCCCGCTTGCCGCACTGCAGACATACATCTTAGGATTTGTCCTAACCCTTCCTAGAAGGTTTTGACGATTTGGCTTTGCCTTTCTTCTGTTGGGGTTGGTGCTCAGAGCGCCAATTCCCGGTTGTATTTCTGTTAAATACTTCTGTAAAACATTATTATTATGAATAACATATGCAGTTTCTATAATATAATCTATCTTTCTATATGGTAAAGACGTAATGACCCGAGAATGATTAGTCATGATACAGTTGCAAAAGCGTCGTAACGGACATTGAGAGGTATCATGACGTTGTCATTCTCAGACAGTTCCTGGTCAAGGTTTACACTACTTGGTCAGTATAGTAAACCCGTTGAGACCGGTACATGTCTTATACTGGAATATATGATTCCAATGGTTTCTTAATGAACCATTAGTCTTGGAGACTAGTATAGACGTGTAGGTGTTTATAGCGGATAAACACTGAACGACTCACCGAAGATTCTTAATGGATGGTACATCAGCGTCAATAAGAATCTTCTTGGGTTGAGTAGCACTTGTGATTCTTAGACTTGAGATGCCATTGTGGGCACATGAGACATCTTCTATACTTAGACGGCAGTCACGTCACCGATCTATTTAGATCAGACCTCCGCCTGTTCGTTGGGTGTAGATATATCCTCAGGGTGTCCTATGTGTATCAAGATAGGATCTGTCAATTCTGTGTATCAGAGCATAGGTAGTACATATGATTAGCAATCAGATAAAACCATGGGCCCGTGGTAAAGTTTAGAAGCTAGTTCTAAACATTATTTAGAGATTGCTAATGGAATAGTCGACTGGATAATCCCGATAGAGATTTGACGTTTACATCTATATCTCTGGGATTTATCTGGATACCTGTGACGGAGGAATTATACATTTGCCATGACCTCGACCTGTATGGTTCAGCGTGATTATCTGTGATCGTCATAATCTACGAGTGGATAGATTATGGACACGAAATTTGATTTCGTGACGGATATACCTGAATCTAGAGAGTCTCAATAATGAAACATACTCGTAGAGCACTAGAGCAACATTAATAAATAATATTGATTATTTATAAAGTCGTTTAAAGGTTAAACGCAAGATACGTGCTAAAAGGACTAGATAGTCATTTGCTTAATTATTGTGTATTTACATTTAATACTTGATTAATTTAAATACACATTAATTAATAGTCAAAATGAGTTATTTGACTTATATCCTAAATGAATAAATGTTTTTATTTATTTCTTTCTTTATTTCTTTGTGTTTTTGTTGATGGAAGTTTGATATATCAAAGATAGCTTGGAATTTAGTAAGTTTTTCAAACTTGCTATTAGAGAGGAAATTGTTCCTTAGGTTCTAGGCTTCAACATGTGATGTTCTTAGATTATTTCTTTCTTTATTTCTTTGTGTTTTTGTTGATGGAAGTTTGATAGAAGTGTTGAGCATGTATGGTGAAGGAAGGTTGTGACTATTGTAGTTGTAAACTTTCTTTTAAGGTTTTTGAAACCATGTTGCTAATCTAGAGTTATTGACCCACTCTTAAATGACCTAGATTTGATTGAGTTGTTTCATTGTGTTGAGACTTGGATTGGATGGAAAATGATGACTGAAGTACTTGATTTAATGTATTTGGTCTAATTTGTCCAATTTGTGGAAATTGAAAAATTAGGGTTCTTAACTAATTCCAAATTTGGGGCTTTTCATATATGTTTCATATTTGTGTGTTTATATGATGCATATAAAGTTTCATGTTCATTGGATTACATTTAGATGTGTTTTGAGACATGAAATGACAAAGTGCACAATTGTGCTCCCTTATGGTGCTCTCGGCTTTGTGAGAAAAATTTGGGGATTTTGGTGCTTTTGGTGTTTTGATGTTTTGAGCATCATAAGTTCATCTTAAAATGATTTAGAATCATTCAAAATTGATTAGATCAATTTCGGACTAAAATGGACAAAAATACAAAGCAAGGGTAATTTGGTAAATTCACTTGAATATGATTCATTTGAATTTTATTTTCATAATTTGATTATTGGAATGTTAAATAAATACGTTTATTTAATTAATCCGAGAAAAATTTTTGAAATCTGAAAATCGGATTTTCACCGCATCCGCTGCGTTACCGGATTCACCCCCAAAAAACCCCTACAAAATGGTATCAGAGCGAGTCTGATTCTAGGCCACCTAAAATGATTAGCCTTCATTGAATCAATGTTTAATCATGTTTTCTTGACTTTATGCATGCTTATTAGGATCTAAATTGGTTAGATTTATGGTGTATGACACTTAGCGGAAAATCCCTAATTAATAAGGTTTGAATGTAATTATGTATTTGATGCATGTTATATTGTCCGTCTTGTCAATACGGTTTATGAATACTTCTTTGTGACTACATCCGAGACTGTGCCTCTGCTGTGAGGATGTAGCCGATAAAGATTTATTTATACCAGATGTATATCAGATACTAGATAAATTCAAGTAAAAGCGGAATTCTGAACGTGCCCTAGCTGTCAGGATTACGTAAGTAACTTGAATTTATCATTGACGAGTTTAACCTTGGTACGTCTCCTTGTGGGCCTGCCTTCGCAGCGACAACGAGAAACGGCCAGGCCTGTCTACCTGATGAATATACGTAGGCGAGACCGTGCCTCTGCTGTGAGCCGAAATATATTCACGGGATCCACTTTTTACTATTAGTATTTAATTTAATTATTAAATATTTGTATTCTGTTTTGGGATTACAGTATTGCATGATTTAGTGGGAGGGGTATATTAGATTAAAAATCCATGATCTAGTTTATGCTTTTGATATTATATGAAACAGCTTTAATTTCTGCTAACCGTTTTTCGTGATCTATATGATAGATTGGCGATGGCGGCACAATCCACAAATCAGTTTGCGCGTATGCTTGATGCGAACAAACTGAAAGGCGCTGAGAACTTTGCAGACTGAGAATTGGATTTGAGGATTGTCCTCGATTCCGAAAAGCTGGGTTATG